>QEWY01002778.1:681093-726312 GCA_006503575.1 Baylisascaris schroederi
GATAGAAGTCAATAGAAGATCTAGTACGACTGGACACATAAAATACGCAATTAGCAAGGTTCATTTTAATATGGTGAGCAAAAGAATTTACCTTGAAGTTCCTCTCCAGTGCGAATTTAATTTGGTGCGACAATGAGGTGAGCACCTTGATAGCTAATACGCTAACTAATTATGCAAATAAATGGCCAACAGACACGCAGATAGACAGACATAACCCAACTATCGTACGAATCAGAAAAAAACTGAAAAAAAGCCTTACTTTTGAATTGGGGTCTATCGAACGGATTTAATTTGTTTAAACATTGAAGCTCAACGATTTTCCTTTTGATTTTTGAACAGATCTGCACATACCCTACTTAAGGAGGGCAAAAATCTGTTTTTGAAACGAAACTGGCATTCTCTGTTTCTGATGGCAAAATTTATGAAGCGATTGAGACGCTCGTTCCCATTGGTGGAACCATCTGGCAGATAGATAACTAGAAACTAAAATATACTGCAGTAACGATTTTCTAGCACGAATATTTCCTGGAAAAAACTGCGAATTGATGTGAATATCGATGAAGTTATCACATATTACAATAATGATTTTTAACATCCTTGCAGGTAGATGAACAAACATTATTTACCATAAACGTGCCTGATAAACAAGTGCCCTTCGTTGTGATTGCCCGATCTTATCCAATGATTTGTCATTGTTCCACAGATTCTATACTATTTCGTTAATATAATCCTTATATGGTCTATCAGTATCTTCCGAGAGACTTCTAGCGTTCTAACATCGCGTCCCGTAGCATCCTTCTTTTCGTGACATGGAATGAAGGTCGTTGAAAGGATTTTAAGTAGGATAGTACCTCGCAAACAAAGAAATCGGACAGACGGCTGTCATAGGAGATGAACCTCTTGTGCACTAACTTCTTGATGTCGACAAAAAAGTTACTGACTTCTTTGAAGGCTTTGCCGCTTAGTGACAGCTGTTCCTTCTGCTGAAACAATCAGCCCATCAGCGTTGTCTTTGATCGACTAATCTTCAGACTAACTATCGTCCCTTCTTTTTTTGCTCTCACAACAATTTCTACGTTATGACTGTGTGTCACTTCGAAGAGTATTATGTTATCAGTGAATAACATAAGCGGCAAGCTAATAATTTAAGCAAATTCTAGCAAATATGCAAATTAATTTAAATAAATTATGCAAATTAATTTACATGAATATTTGCGCTTATCGGCTGAGGTATTGATGCGCACATACACGTGAATAAACCGAATCATTTGTGCATAAATCTTAAATGACAGTTATTCATGATGTGATCTCTGCGATTGCAAAAGTTAATGAATGATCTCGTTTCGTTGCTGTTGGAACAAACAACTAAATCTAAAACTATCATATTAAGAAAATGATAAAGATTTGATTGATCCAGAAAGGATGCTGTATACTCAATGAGAAACCACAACGTTTTATTATTACGAATGGCTCAAATTAATAAAGCCTCTCACAAATGTTCACGTAGAGAAGTAATTCTCTTGCGAATAATTACTTTTCTTGCCAAATGCGACAGATATAAATAAAAATTTCAGCTTATTTTCGACAAAAAGCTGTCTAAACAATCAAGGACGATTGCTAACTTCTGCTCCATTTCTGTTCCTCTACTAATCTGCTCCAAAATACTCTCTTTACGTATGCAAAACGAAGAGTGAAGCATGCGCAACAACCATATCGGAGAATAGCATAGAAACTCATGCCAACCTCTGAAATATAGGATTGCAGAAGGAAGAAACATCGAGCTTTGTCTATCAAAAATGATCTAATTTAAACGGCCCACTTAAGTGTCAACAACTTTCTTTCCCGAAAGTTTGACGATTCAACCGAGGGTTGTTATTGTGGCGATTATTTCTTACTGTGAACTATATATTAAAATTTCGTCACTTTGGTTTCAGTGGTTTTTGAGCCGAAATTACCATATTAAAAGAAGCACATTGATATACGAAGGTTGACTTGGCATTAGCATATTGCGTTTTGCAAATGCAAATTTGCAAATGAATATAAAATGATCCTATGGGGATGGTTTATTCAGTTGGTTCCGTCACTCAAGGTTGGTGGGTTATTGGGTCGAGGAGTACTGTTGTGGATGGAGAGGCCTCTTATAGTGCCGATTCCGATAATTCCGCAGGTAAGACAATGATACTATTGAAACAGGCAACTTCACGGCCAGAGTGTGTATGATTCTAGCCTCTCAACAAATAGATGTACATAAGCACGCCAGCCTTTTCTTTTAACCTTTCTGTCCGCTGTTCAGTTATATTCAGCCAACGATCGGTGCACCTCGTCATAAGAGTGAGAGCTGTCTAGCTGCATGGAAACACATTTGAAATCCACTTTCAAGTGCTAAAGTTCTGGGCCATAAAAAGATGAAAGTCTAGAAGGGTACCAGTTGAAAGTACACTCAGTCTACGAACCATCATAATTTTGCACCATTTTAGTGAGGTTTTCTCATCCTGCTGTTTCTTTTTTTTTAAAGATTTCAGTACTTGTGATATGGCCAAAACAAATTTGCAGAGTAACCAAGCCGTCTAGAAACATCAAACAGAAATTCTGATAGTCTAATTGGACGGTTAGATTAAAATTCTGGTGAGGTTTAAGATTCCAGTACACAATTAGGAATGCCGATCGAGCAAATTCTTGTCGATGAAAATCGACCGGGGATTCTTATAGTGCTGATGGTCATTAATAGTAAAGATCAGTAAAGGCAAGAAAATCGACCACGCATCTCTAGAACCAGACCGTTTGCGGTTATTTCGTCTAAACGACGAGTATTTTCATGATTGCAGCTGTAGCTCTTTTTGAGATAGAGATAGAGAAAGAGAAAGAGAGAGCAAGAAAGAAAGCAAGAAAGAAAGAAAGAAGGAAAGAAATAATGGATTTCGATTACTAAGTCCTATCCTCCCGCTTCAAATTAATGAGGTTCATATATTTCACTACGAAGATAATATATTCAAAAGTTTGCTGATTGATTTCTTTGATAATAGAATAACAACTCTTGAACCATACTAAATAAGAAAAAAAAACAGAGTAGTGCTAATATTTAAGGGAGAGGGACTGAGAAGATAACAAACGTAAGAATGATATTTTAATTGTTAACACTATTCTGTTTTCGTACATTTTCTATGTGAGTCTCAACCTCTGTAATGTGCACAACCTTTGCAAGGTGAATTTAGATATTTTCGCACATTTATATTTAGGTGCTAGCGGCTGTTTTATGGTCGACATCATTGGCGTTAGGCGCTTTATTGGTCTCTGAATTATTTCGTTTATTTACGGAAATAGCGAAACGGAAGAAGCAAAAACAAGAGGAATTGCCCGTTTTGTTAGCCGATCTCGACACTCTTGGCCAGGTGATTCTCACTCGTTTGTAAATCACAACCATTGCTAACCGGTGATCAGTTGTTAACAAGAAAGTTACAAGTTTCTTCTTTTTCAATGGAACATCCTGCCTTGATCGTAAGGATTAAAGCAATTTTCCGTTGAATCTGGCAATGAGTCAACCGATGAAAATAGTTGTGACAAACAAATAAGAAAGTGCATCAAAGCTGTCAAATTTTTGAGGCATTTAAATAGCTGTAAATTAAACAACTACCTCGGAATAAGGAGGAAGGGAATTTCTAGTGAATGAAAATATTTGATTGCTTTAATTCAATTCACTCAATAAATAAAATATTTACAAGAGGGAATTCGTGAGCTATAAATTATAAGCAGTGAAATGAAAAGAATAGTCAGAGTTCAGCAAGTTTCAAAAGGTTTTCTTCGATTTTTGCCAATACTTCAAGTTGCAAAGATCCTCACAAATTGATGAATAGAAGTTGCTGCACCAAACTCTAATAGTATACCCCTCCCATCCCTCCCTTCACCGTTAACATGTCAACCACATCGAAAGCAATTCATTGAACTGGCTAGCCACCTCTTGACAAAATTATGCAGAGATATTACTCCGTTACATTGCAGTCCCTCTATTTATGCAAACGGTCGGTACATGTTCAACAAAAAAGGCGCATATATAAATATGATAAGAGTGATTGTGATGCACTGAAGTGGCAATACTGAGAATATCTTTGAAGGTATTACATAGTTTGTAGGATACGGTTTATCGACAGACGGTAATTGGTACAACGGAAGATGGGACAAAAGATTTGAAAAGTCAACAAGAAAAGAATAAATGAAGAAAGGTTCTTACTTATTTTGAATCGATTTTGGAATGAAACAATCGCTGAAATCGATTCTTTCCACTTTAGCATTTAAAATTCGTATCAAGAAGATCTCTACTCAAATATTCTATTAAATAATTTTGCAGCGTCAAAATTTTCATACGCAGAAGAAAAAAAAAATTTCTTTTTTCTCAAAGATCATCTGCTCATCAGTCACATTAAGGAATGAATCGTCGATTTGTGGGAGAAGATGAAGGAGGTGAAAAGTAGAAATCAAATTAATAGTACAGCTCGAATTTGTGCAATATAATCTTAGAAGAATTTATTATCTTTTATCGAATATTTGAAAGATTTTTTATTTTTCCACTCAGATAAAACATTAACATCAAGTATTTATTCGATGCATTGTAAAGTTTTTTTTTTTTTTTCAGATAATCACTAGGGAATGGAGGATATCGACTTTGCTATAACAGTGAACAGATAAGGCAGAAAGAGCACAAATTAATTACATCTTAATATCGATGAGCAATCAATTTTGGATATCTTATATTGTTTTTTTAAGCAATGATTATTTATTATTTATTACATGATGAATAAAACTTTTATTACGATGAAATTTTATGTTCGATTTATTTGATTTATAACAAAATCACATATACTTGGAATATTTGAATGGTAGTGGTGCCATTAGCTCATTGAGTGCTATTTTTTAATCACTTTATTAGAAACTGCTTCTGGAATTCACTTTAGGCAGTGTAATTTATTTCTGGTTTATCTTAGATAGTCGAATTTCGCTTCTTTCGCTCAGACAGCCTATTTTTTTAACATACCTGAGGTAAGAGGATTCCCTCTTTTTTCTTAGGCAGTTCATGATTAACATACCTGAGGTAGCACATTTCCCCTTCTTCACAATCCACTTCTACTGTGATGGTTAGAAAGTAAGTTCCCATCCTAGGCAGTACTCTCAATACCTAATTTGGTACCTGCCTTTAATATGCTTGCAATAATGGAAGGATAATCTTGTGCCTTGAAATTATAGCACTTTTTTGATTGTTTTTTAAGCCTCCAGAAACGATAGCAAGAACTAGACCAAAAAAAGTACATTGGTAATACAAATGATGCCTTTGTATTAACTACCCGCCACCTGGCAGATAGCAAAAAGTTGTGTTATAATAATATGTTTGTGTATTACGATTTTATTAGTTGGATCTGACGATTTCTGAAATTGGTAATTACTACCTGACTGCATAACGGGGGTAGTTACTTAATTATAATATTTTGCGCTGCACACGAAGGCTGTCTCTGCTAGCCTTGGGGAGAGACTAAGGTGCTGAGCAAAGACTAGGGTAACGACTTCGCTCTCCTAGATCAGCTATGTTTCGTTCGAGAGGCTATGTCCGAGAGGCAAAAGCTATGTTTCCCATCTAAAATATTTGGAATATACGCCAAAAAAATGTGTCAACGAATGGTCTCATAATGGTGAGACGCACAATTTTCTATGAAAATTCCAGAAATTCATAGCGGAAATTGTTGGAGGTGGGCAAAGAAAAACGTCTTTTTTGTAAAATTAATACAAACATTTGTTTCCTATGAAATTTTTACTTATTACCAAAATTTTGATTTCTTCTTCCGAATTATTCAAGTTGCGTTTATTTTGCATGTGTCTTCCCCGCCATGCATCACCCCCTTGCGTTCCCTCTCTTCTCCTCTAATTGCTACATAGGAATTCAGTGATCTATCGTTGTGGATTTGAATTTTAGTTATCGCTGTTTCAAATGAAATTTCTATTGTCGCATCCTATTTTATTTATGTAAATATTTGTGATGTTAGCTTCTGAGTGCAATTTAACGGTGAATATATTACTGGAAGTTTCGAAAATTTTATTGCAGCAGCTTGAAGTTCAGCTTATTTGCCATAAGCTAACTGTCTCATTGTCGCAACTTCAAAGGAAGTGACTTATCTCCTTAAAAGATCATAAAACTGAATTTCAACTTGAAAGATATAAACGAAATAATTGAATATTCAATGTGTGTGGTCATCTAAGACTTTTTGATGTAACATTTAAATGGTAATATTTTATTTAATGAAGAAATTAGAGCTAACAGCTTTCCATCATTTCTCTTGCTTGTAGATTTTATTCGTGTGAAGCATTAGCCGTTTGTACCAGCTAGCTGTTCACTATGAGTGTGCGTCGAAGTTCACGCACTCATAAACCACCAAAATGGATCGAAGATTTCGAGCCTTGCGATACTTCAACTCCCATTCATAGTAGTGATGCTGATAAGGTAATTTCATTTTGTTTGTCATGTAGTAAAAGAATTATTCTGTATTAGTTGCACTTCTAATAACGATCCAATTTTTGCAATATTCTTACCATGCCATCGTTTTAATGGAAACCTGTGGAATATTACTAGGCCACACTAGAGGGGAGACAGCCACCTTAGTCTGTTGGGAAAAAAAGATGGAAGATCATTGGTTTTGGTAAGGATTTCGAATATAGGTGTATACTTTCACTAATTTTTAAAGTGCAATGAAGGAAATTTTTATTGAAATTATTTCAACATCTTAATGAGAGTTTATTTTGCGTTATTTGTTATCGCTTAGACTTCTATGAAGTTTGATCTTCTTGCTCTATTTAAGGGTGCTATCATTGAGGTGAACGATTCGAGCAGTGCCCATGTGCGAAAGCAGGCTAATTTTAACGGAAAAGCGGCCAGTACCATTGTTCCAACAACCACTTCTAATCATATCGTAAGTATTTTGTTGTTTTTTTTTAGATTGTTTTCAATTGTTTCATAGTTGATCTCATCCTCATGCATACGCATGAGTATCTGTCTCTCTCTCTCTCTTCGTTTGTCACATCACTCCATCTAACGAATAGGAAAAAATTTGATGACAAAAATTATATTAGATTTTATTTAGAACAGCTGAAATTCGTGCAAGGACGGTCAGAAAAAATATATTTTCAAATATATTGCTATTGCTTTGGTTTATCTACGCAACCGATTGAAGCATATATCCTCCTGGCTTTCCATGTTTCTATTCCAGGAGCTGCAATAAGTAATTTTTCTCTGAGAGTATTCGCCTCTTTCCTCTCTTGCTCCCATCTTTATGACTATCCTGGTATCTTGTTGTTCATGGTAAAATGAAAATCTCTTGGTTGTACCAAGGTGATCGATGTTCTTCGGTGGGGAGAGGAAGAGGCTGGGGGGAGGGGGTGAGGTTATCGGAATCGTTTTGCGAGATTTCTTCTTTGTCTTCAGTTAACTGCAAAATATCTAATTGTTGTTACAATGGTTGTTTATTGCTTCCTCGGAGGTAGAGTGAGGGTGGTCCTGCAAGAGTTTATTAATGGGAAAGAAATTCCTCATTCTGGAATAAATCCCACATATTTTGCTTTTCTTGATAGACCAAGAAAAAAGTCATGCAATTATCACAGGCATGTGCACAAATATAAGGAATTGATCAACTAGGATCTTTCCTCCTTCGAAAGAGCAAACACTTGATATCTTCCTACAGTTTGTTTCTGTTGCAAAAATTGCAATGATGTCATCTTTCTGTAAAATATGTATGCGCCTGCCTATCATACTTGTAAATTGCAAAAGTAGCCATGCCGGAATTTGTTTATGATGGAAAACCTTTTCTTCTTCAGTATAGAAAAAAAATCGCATCTCTTTGAAATGTCTGTTTTTAACACAATTTCACTGTGATATCCTAAAGAAAGATAGCCACTATTATTTGTGCAAGTCTCAATTAATGTGAATGTGAAAGTTGGAAAATTGCATTAATCTAACTAAAGGTATATTACCGTTTCGGCGTAAGTCGCATTTAATTCCCATGCTTATGTCAAATATTCGTGTAAATTTTTACTAGAATTTTTACGGTTTTTCTGAGTTCATTGTTTCTGAAGACAAAATTTTTATCTTTCCTCTTCAATGAATTTTCAAATATGAAGCGATTTTAAATTAGAACTGCTGAAATGAGCATCCCACTGGCATTTTTAACTGTTGAAAGCACAATTTCCGCTCGTAGGAGTAGCCAGAAAGTTTATAAGACAAGAAAAGGTGGGGTTTGTTTTTTTCTCAGTTTCTCGCCTCCCACCTTGTCATATCCTTTTTGATTCCGTTTGATGGGGTTATGTTTTTTGCTCGTTAATTCTGAATGCTGATGGCGCACATGGCTGAAATGGTAGCATTTATGTGGGTAATGCTTTAATATTATGTTAAATGAGAAAATATTTTATTATGTTATTTAAGTACCTATATCGTATCTCTTGATTTTATAGACTCTGGGGCTGTATTGTTCATAACTTCCTAAAGTGGACGCAATAACTAGAATCGGGAGGAAGATTATAAAAACGAGGATGTATTGTTGTAGGAATTATTTTCATTTCATTTGTTTTTTTATTGTTTTTTTTTTTTGCATTAGATGTTGCAGCTGAAATTGATGAGCGTTTATAATCGAAAGAGGAGGCCAGGGTTTATAATTTTTGCAAGGTTTTAAGGGAAGGTTTGTTCAATGAAGGTATACTGTCTCTATCTATGTTTGAGTTTATGAATCTCTTAAGTTTTCTACATGATGAGGGCTTTTATCAACTAAAAAAATGTTTTTATTTGCATTCCTCATTACAGAGCTGCAATCGAAGGCGATGTTCAGCCTTGAGATTGGTGTAGATACGAGTGCCACTTCGATGAGATCTGTTTAGAGGTGCGCTGAACTATTGGGATATCTTCGTTGAAGAATTTTAGGAATATATATCTTGAAGTTCGAACTATGTGTGTCCTCAAAATTCCTAATTTTTAATTTGGAGGGGGAATTGTTCTTTATTTTTAAAGTTTGGAGAGAGGTTTATCCGAACTATTACAATAAGTAAACCCAAATCTAACAGATGGGTGTTAGATTAAATTCTTGTTTAATAACGGACGAAATATTGCTTGAATATTGCACGAAGTAACATTCATGTTGATGGCAATATAGATTGGATAAAACTGATAGATGACATCGAATATCGTTTTACTGCAATGCTATTTTGAAGTGTTCAACAAGGTAACAACGACGCATTCGTTTGAGGAGAATATCAGTGGGGATTTGAATGAATTTTAGTTGTAAAGGATGGATTATATAAATATTACATTTTTTAAAATGTAAATCCTAAATTTTTATGCTCTAGCATCGCATGAATCATTGATGCGATCGTTTAGTCGTCATGAAGCGTTTCCACAGTATCAGTGACATCTGCGTATAGAAAGATGCATAGAAGTGAAGGCTTTTCTTCACTATAGAATACAGCATGACGTAGCATTCATGTAACATAACTAAGGTAACAAGCTGTCCATGGACGGTTGCTTAGGTAGGTGTTAACCTGAGGCTCATCAGTACAGTGTATGGACTTTAGAATCATCGATACAGTATATGAGCGTACTAAATGTATTTCTGTACACCATACATTTCTTTATTTATGAAATTTAATGCTAAAATTTATTTTTGAAGGGTAAAGAGGGGGTGGAAGAGAGTTGGAGATGAATGCTTATTGGATTGCGCTGTGTTTGTTGGGTTCTCGACGAAGCTGAACCATATGGCTAACGCGAGAGAGTTGTCGATTAAGCGAATCGATAGTGGTCAGTGAAGGTCATCGGAGGATGGGCATATCCCGCCCCGTTGTCGTTCTCTACATTAGTGCTATAGCAATGTGGAGGGGGCGGTTGTTGATGTAGGAGAGTGACCCGACCTCGTCATTAGCACTCGATGCCCTTGTGCCCACCATTCTAAGCGCCTGCCTCCCCGTTTCCTCTTACACTCCATCATATTCTCATAGGTTGCTTTTGCGGTTCCGACATATCCGCTGTATGATTTGTTTTTGCTTACTGCCTGGCGACTGCCGTAAACGTCGTTAAATATCGTCGCGATTTATTCAGGTTTAGTTGCTTAGTTCCCGGTCATGGTGACTCGTTGCTTATATTCATCGAGTTTTTTTCTGCTGAAATGCTATCGTATTTCTTATCCCATTGTAGAATTTTTGTTTAGAATATTATCGCCTCTATCGAACACAAACGAAGAAAACAGAATACGCTAAAAGCAAAATACATATGGCTATAAGTTATGGCTAATTGGAAGTGGGTACAGTGTTTACATTGCTCTTATGTATTTCGTGCTCCTTCCTTTTCATTTACTATGCAATTTTATTCATTTACTATTTACTATACTATCGCAGTGCTTATATGTGAGAACGTGAACGTGAAGTTTAAAACCACCGATGGGGAGGTAGATGGTCAATGTGACATTCGTTCTGCTAGTTCGAATAGTCCAACAACTGCAGTTGTTGTTGAACTGTCATGAACGTCATTTTGCATTTATTTATTTGAATGACCTTTTCGCACATCGTAAGTGAAATTCTCACTTAGATTCTATTTCCCACTATTCCTGCTTATCTCCAGATTTCTCTCACCCTCTTCTCAAGTGAAGTGCAGCCCATTCGTATTGCCATTGATCAAACAAGGTGCAATCAGTTTAGGAATTTTCTTTTGGCTATAATGTTGTCGTTTTAGGATCAGCGATTAGCGCTTTTGCTATATCTTTGAAGGTAGACAATAAAAGCGAACATCTTTATAAATTCATCTATTTATTTTGGCTTATTATTAATATGAGCTTTCACAAATTTTCTTAGCGAGGGTGTATTATTAAGATATGTTGTTCATGCATATTTGTGTGTGCATATCTATTAGTCTTTCTAGCCGTTATTTCCTACTCGGAGATCACTTTACTTGAAGTTGTTTTGATAGATAGGATGTGTATCATAAATTCTCTTCCGCCGCCAATATTTCATGTTTATAGGTCGGTCTCGAAAGGGCATTTAGGCATTTGAAATGGGCCGGAAAATTTGCATACTTTTTACGCTGGTTGAGTTTTAGAAACTGGATCTTTTCTTATTGAGAACTGTGCAGGCATTTTGATCGATTAAAACATGGAGACGTTATTCTTAGTGCTTTTTTTAATTACTGTTGAAAGTGGTTGATGAGATAAGCGAAATGCATCTACGGTATAGATATAGCCAAGGAAATGACTCTCAGACGAAAGCTTGAATTGAATTCATTTGGTTTGAAAATAATGAGCGAAAGATTGTACCAAATGAGGTGATCCAATATGAGCACGGAGCACTCGCTTTACGCAGATTTCAGTTGTTCACTTAAAAATGAGCTTAGGTAAGATATTAGATGATTTGTTGGTTATTGTCGAGCACAAGTTGTGCAAATATGAGGTCCCTTCAGATGGTTTTTTTTTTTTTGAACATTTCATATATATTCCCTATCGGGCTTCTTCCATCCTCAAAGTCAATGCTTTAGGTTGCATATTGCAGCGTTAAAAGCTTAATTTTAGCTGAGATAACGCTACCGCCTTTCCCCATCAATTATTGCGTTTGCTATACAATGTGTGGTCCGCCGATTGGCATTTGCTCTTTACAAGTGGCATTGTTAACAAGTACTATGTTTCTTATCATATCTTTTAAACTGTTAACTTGCGTTGTATTGAGTCCTCAGGTGTTCGCCGTTTGTAATCCTTCCTATCCTATTCGTATGTCCCCACCTTGAACAGACGCTTTTCAAAAGTTACGGAAGGTATGAGCCATCCAGTTTATGAGCCATCTCCCCAGTTTCGAAAGTCCAGTAACCCCTCTGTATATAAATGGAACGCCTGTCTACCAAAGACATGTATTTTTTTTTGATTTCACGAACGGTATGGGTCTCCTCCCTTCTTCTCCATATTAGCAACTCCTATTTCCAAAAGTTCCATCGTGTGGCTTACAGACTGGAGAACACAATGTGTCGATTTGAAGAAGCAAGCATTCATTGAAACGAAGTTAGCGTATCGCATTACTTGCATTTTGATGTTTATGCCAGATGACGCATCCGAAATCGAAAAAGCCATCACGAACGAGTCAAGCAGTAATGGTGGCAAATAAGGGAGCCCAACAAACTAGGGATCGTTCGCGTTCCAGAGGCAGAGGGCGTAAATCGACTCCGGTTAAGTCTGCGCGTCGTACGTCAGTATCTGAATCGGTGGTGCGTTTATATGGGTTGATCGATTTGAATGACTGATGTTGATTGATCGAGTATTTATTTGTTCGACGATAATTAGTACTGAAATGGAATGAAGTAAAAACTTAAATTAAAATATTTTAGAGGTGTTTGAGGGGGGGGGGGAGCCTGTGATGTAATTTTCTTCAAATAACATCGTATTTCATACCTCAGTTCGATTTTCCTTCTTGTTTCCTTCATAAAATTCATTGGTGTGTGGTTAGAGTCTATCAGTTCGCTAATATTAAGAGAAGAGGATATCTGAATTTATCAATGTTAGGGTAAATTGGTGACGTCGTGTCTGTGCATATATAACTGTGCGTCTGTCTATATTCCTGGTAGTTGCAGCAACTCGAAAACCATTTTAGCTATAATGATGAAATTTACTAAGTATAATGTCATTCACAAGGTAATGTTATATGTGTTGATTCATATCCATTCATCAACTTTTAGAGGAATAGCTGTAGACATTATTAAGGCGGAAAGATTCGTTTTACATCAATTAGTTTCACATTTTGCGCCGATTGAGCTGCAAAACAAACTGAGATGCATCCCATTATAAGTGGCAGAATATGTGGATTTTGCATTCAACTTTTTTGTTCAATCGGTTCCGTGAGTTGCCAGAAAACAATAAACATGCAGAATACTCGTTCATATGATAAGTGACCCGATCGTTGTAGATGAAAGATTCGATCAACGTGAAATGCATACAATTTTTAGCCGTCTTTAAATGTGCGCAGTTATGATTGCTGGTAGGTGAACGTTGGAAACGTGAAGTAATACCCTCTCTGCAGTGTATACATCATAGAGAACTTAACGACTCCTGAGTCAAGACTATCGCCCAGAGATATACCCATATATTGACACCACATCGCTGTAATCGATTTTGCCAATAAGAAAAAAAAAAGAATCCCCTCGTGAATTTGTACAAGCGGAAAAATTATCTTGCATATATTTTATTCATTAGTTTGTCACGAAATTAAGTGTTGGAAAGCGCATGCCGTGTCTATTCCTCTAACATGCTTTCGCATATTTTATGTCTAAATAATATCACTCATTTTATTAAACCGGATAGTTATTTCTGTGAAGTATTCGATTTCAGCATACATAAGAAAATGATTAATTCTTTCGATTCCCTCAGATGATTACATGAAAAAGGAATTGCTTAGGATGACTTTGAAATGGGGTCATAGTTGTGACCGTTCGAACACAAATGATCTGTGTTGCCTTGGCGCATTGCATTTTATAATGCAGTCTTTCGTTGAATAGAAGGGGGATAGTTTTTTCTTCTATTTCTTCCAATGTTCATCAATGATTCTCTTGTCTGTAAGATTTTTTCAAACAGTTTGCAATTTGGAAATTTCATAAAAAATTGAAGATTTCTACACCTCTCAATTCATAAAAGGGACATTCTTTTCTTCTATTTATGAGAATACAATGCGTTGATTCCTACTTTTTCGATTGTTCATAGTGATATATATTTGAGAGAATTTAACAAGTGACCTCTGTCCATTTCCACACTGACCGTTCAATGACCTATAGTGATTAACTGTACGCAGTGTAGATGTGACCATCACTATTGTGCTTTCTTTGTTTTTACGCTTGTTGCTGTTAGTAGCTGTTGAATAATCAAGAACGTGAATCCTCTCCTCTAATCTCTTGTAATCGCCGAACTTTTAAGAGAAACATACGCTCCACTTAGAAGCCAATTCCTTACTACCATCTCTTCTTCTTTCCTCTCTCATAACATTGCAATTTTGATGCTGCAGTTTATAGATGTGTAGAGAATAGAAATGGTTGCCCTACAACTGTACGAACTGTAGATGTGAATTACTTCAAATTACTTTTAAATGAAAGAATTACTTCGAAATAACATATGTATTCTAAAAAATATTTTCGAATAATTATGAATAGCATCGAATTTATGTCAGTAAGCAAACTTATTCGGACCAGGATATTTGGTTGTAGTTAAATCGTGGTGTAAAAAAGGCTTTCTATTTGCTTCGTTCTTCCTTCTTTATTTCCTTCTAGCTCTCAACAATTCAAAGGTAATAGACGAGAAAGCGAAATATGCTCGCTCTTTTGCTTCTAGGAAAGAATGACAAGGTGGCGAGTGATTTGAATTTCCAAAAGCTGTGAAGCATAAAAAGGTGTTATTATTTTCCTAGCAAATCATTGAAAGTATCGATCAATTTTATAGGTGTCACCCACGTTGAGCGAAATCAGTGGCGTAATGCCCATGACGGGTATTCGCCGATCAACTCGGCTTGCCGAACGTTCAGTGGATGGGTTGACTAGTTTCGATAACACTGCTGACGAGAAAAGAGAGGTGCTATTTTTTTTTTTGCTCATATTTTATAATATTCAAATAAATCGAGAGAGTTTTTTTCTGCTTATATTTTATAATATTCAAATAAATTGAGAGAGAGTATCACAATAATTGCATTCTTAATATATATTTTTTTATTTCTTTCATCTATTATACTTCCTCTTAATTCGTATTTAATTTAGTGATCGATTATATTAAATGCAACGAAATAGTATTGCAAATAAAATTTTTGAATAGGCGTATATGAATAAAACATTTTTCTCACAATTTTAGCATTATTAATTCACAAGCAAATATTTTTTTAATGGAAATTGTTATATGAGTTTATGATATATTTGCATATTTCTACCAAATATTATTATCGTTACTTTTATTACCGTTATTACGTAGGTTGTTTGTTTTGCGATTAAGCGAAATGTTTATTAATACTGACTGGGAATATTGCTCGAGAATGTGGTTTCTAGTCTTGCAGATTTTTGCAAAAAGTTTTTCTTCCCGGAAATACAGCCTTTTTTTTCGCTTATTTGGCTTGAAATGGTGAATCTGTTTGCCTATTAGTTAAGTATTGAATTTCGTTTCGGTTATAGGACATAATACCAGCTGTAACGTCGCATAATAACACCTCGTTCTTTCATGTGGATCTACTCTCAAATAAGCCACGATTGATGACGTTTCTTCAAGTGACCGTATTGCTTATCTATCTCATCGTTTTCTATAAGCTGTGCATTCATTTCGGCGCTGATAAGTTCATTGCTCATCTTATGCATAAATTACGCTGAATGATACATACTCGAGGTTTTTTCTAACAATTCTTCATTCTAACTCATTCATTTATATTAATATTCTACTTTTCTTTGTATTCTTCCCAAATATTTGTGAAAATTCATGTGCAAATATCCGTTGTTGAAATTGTGGACGCTTCAAACGTTGTTTTGGAAGAGGGACTGTAAAGTAAAAATTCCTTATAACTTGATAATAAAAGAAAAGCTTTTGATTCGGATATTTCATAGCTTGGTTTTTTATTAGCAAAACCTTTTTTCACATTCTTTTTGTATTGGTTGGAAATTTTGCGCAATCAGATGCAGTTAAGACGTACGGCCAATGACGTATGTGAAGAAGGTTGACCATAGAAGGGGTAAGGGTTCATATGCCTCTTGTATCGATTGTGGAAAGTTAAAGATACGACGGTTTAGATGAGTTTCAGTTCGAAAGCAGTATTCCGCGAACTAGCAAGCGACGTTTTTATCGAACACTGATTTGGGAATGATGGCATAAATCCGAAAACAATATTTTACAAGAAAATTTCTGCTCTGATAAAGAAAACAGCTTTGAAAAAGAAAAAAATTGTTTTTTAAGAAAAGCAATTCACCATACGTTCTGGGATGATCGTTGAACTTTCACAGATGGTACTATTTCACTGTTTACAGATGGTACTAGGAAGTCATTAGGATTATCGAAAGTAAACTTTTCGTTCATTAGCTTTTATTCTACTATTGCTAGCACACAAAGAAATGATTCGACAAGAAGGCCGTCTAATTTTTGTTAAGGGTTTTTCTGCCTCTATATCAATGGCAGAATTGAAAGTAGTGGGCAGGGATTTTATATGTGATATTAGAACTATCGTAGAGACTTGAAAGCATCAAAGAGGAAACATTTTGAGAGTTTATGTTCATCTAAAAATGCGTCCTGAATCACTTTTTATAAAAGATTATCCTCAAACGCTGAAAAAGTAACCTTTCGCAATAAAATATTTAGTGCTATGAAAGGGAAAAAAAACTTTCTTTATCGAAAAGAACTCCGAAGCCAAACAGCTGCCATATCATTTGAAAGGTAGTAGTAATTTAGTTGTCAAACACATGGATAATTTGTTACTTTGCAGACCTTTTTTCCCAAACCTCACTTCTTTGTACCCCCTCCCCCTTTCCTTTCCTTCATCAAGGATACTTTCGATTAGAAATGCTCGTTGCGTTCACGTTTTCATATTCTAAACACTTAAAATCAGATCAATTTGGTAATAAGTCAAAAAAAAGTTTTGCTTATCACCATTCATCTTCCGTTGATGTTTCATTCTTGTAAACCTCATTTTCCACAAATTTTCTTTTAGTTTTTTCCAAGCTAACTTGCTTGTTTGTCATGTGGAACTAGTAAGTTTTGCTGTAAGAAGCCCGTTTCAGTATATGCATTTACAGCTCGTTTAATCATGCTGTTTGTTAAGTGCTGTATCAGCTGCTTTCGATAAAAGAATTCCTCATATTACAATCTCTCATCTTTTTCATTTATTGAAAAAAAATTTTTTTTTTGGAGAATCGTCGAAATTCTTTTTCATTTCTCTATGCCATAAAGGATGTTCCCTTTTGGTAATATTTACTGCCAGTATTATAAGAGGAAGCTGTGCTTCTCGAATTATCTCTCATTTTATTAAAGGTCATTGCCGATAATATACTTTGTTGTATTGATTTCTACCGCTTCATGGTAGTGTCGCTTTTGTTTTTGAAGTATTCATTGTGTGTATATTGAAGCAATGAGATTTCATGTGAAGTAAAATATTGATTAACCATTTCCTCACTTTTGTTTTATTATTGCAAATCACTGAATTGATTTGTTGTTGTTCGATGTTAAATGATAAATTCGGTTTCGTTTGTATTTCCGCTATAAACATTGAAAAATTAAAATCCACTGAGTTTCTCAAGAGTACCTTCAATAATAGCTTCAATGCGTACAAATCGGAATTTGCAAATATATATTTGAAGGGATTGCAGTCATCGAAGACGCATCTGTTCGATTGTTGACGGTGAAACGTGGGATGGGATGCAATTGCTTTTTGTAAAACTGACCTTTCAAAGCAAATATGTGGAGTGATTTGGAGATCAAGCAGTCCTTCGGCAATCTGCCAGCTACACATAGTCTACTTACTGATCTCGAAGTTTGGTCTTTTCGACATATATTACGATCTTTGGTGGTTTGGTTGAGTCCATCGCCCATACTGCTCCCTCGTTTGCATTGTGGGCGGTAACTTCTGTGTTCATGTAGGGCCAACATAGTAGTTGAAGAAACTATCCAAGGTATATAGTGTTTATGTTGCGACTTCATGTGGACGTCGTATTTTTAATGGGAATATGTTGTGTTTGTGCCTCATTGGTTTATCCTCTAACGAAAAAAAAGAATTTCTAATATGCTTGTCAGCTGTAAATGCATATAAGATAACATCACTCTAGTATTGCAGGCACTTCACGAATATAGGTAATCTAACAGTACCGCTCATAGAAAACAATGACATTCTTATGCTCAAAGAGGTTTGTCAGCTGTAAATGCATATAAGATAACATCACTCTAGTATTGCAGGCACTTCACGAATATAGGTAATCTAACAGTACCGCTCATAGAAAACAATGACATTCTTATGCTCAAAGAGGGCAGCAAAAATGTACCTTTAGATTACGCTCTGAATTTTTTCGATTAGACACGATATTTGGTGGAAGTGCTCTCAGAATGGTGTTGGAAGATGCGCTAGCCGACATCATTTTTATAAGTGTTCACATCATTGCAAATCTATGCACAAGCATTAAAACATGATTTTCGAAGAAAAATGTTTCATTTCGTTTTGCTGATTTGCTTCACAACGTTCGTCAATTCTTCTTAACTAGCTGATTTATGTCGTCCAACTTATATTGCAACTTGACGTCATCAACGTGTGCAAATACTTCTACCGTACCCCACCGATCTAGGTGTTTCATCTCTAAAAGTACCTCAGCATTTCCACAAGTCTTTCAATTATTATAGAAATTATATATTTTAGTATCAATATTGCAGTTATTTTTCATACAATCGGTTGTTTCATGCTTATGTCAAAGCATATACTTTCTTCATGATTGAGTGCTTTCCTATTTCGTTTGTATGGTTGATAAGTACTTTTTATGCACTCTAGACAAGTGAACATCGTTGCCGTTGCCTTCTACCTAAGCATACTTTTTTCCTGTTTTCTTTTTCTTTCGCTTCTTTTATTCCATTTCAGTTTCTCTCATTCTATTCTCGTCTAATCTCTTTCACTATGGAATTTTCAAAGAAATTCCTTCCAAGTCGAGATCATTAAACCTAGCAGCTTTATTCGCCTGCAAACAAGATGGTTTGTCTCAGTATTCCCACGCATTGCTGGTCTAAATCCTACCGATGTCAGTCCTCAAAGAAACTTGCACAATGCTGATGTAACCCCATTTAGGACATCAGTATCACCCCCTATAACCGCATCAAGAGGTCTATGTCATAATCACATAACCAGAAGTTTAGTGCATACTATGCTGACCAATATGAGTCCAAACAAAGCCTTGCATAATCACTGGACGGCTATCTCACCTACTTAGGGTACCTATAGAAAACATCTTTAGTATCAAAGAACACGATAAACACTAGACTTTTATTTCCGGTCTCTCTCAAAACATTATAATTGTACATAAATAACACTAAGAAACCCCTCGAAACTCATATCGACTCGTCTTTTAAACGTTATCACCACTGTCGAGCACGACTTTTCCAATGCTAAATCGAGAGAATGGCACGAGTGGGATCATGCCAGAAAGTAACAGCACTCATTATATAATGAAGAAGCATAAACACTAAAATGACGAATGCAGAGAACGGGATCTGATCGGATGGATGCTATTGGAAGGATGGAAGACACCTATGCATTTGCCGACAGTGTCTTTAGTTGAGCGATACACTTGTTCAAATATTGGTCTTTCACCCCATCTTTGTTCGCAGCAATCTCTTTACGCACCTGAAAATAGTGAGAATTAACGATTTCAACTGAATATGCGTCCAATTCCATCAACTCTTACTGAACCTTTTATGGGTCTTCAACGTTTATCAACCCCCTCCCTTCACAAAAATTTTCAACGAATTTGAGTGGAATCACTGTGAGAGCCAACATTTCGAAAATTTTTGATCAAAACTTTTGCCTTTTCTGAACAAATTTTCTCATAATTTTTCCAAAACTCCAACTTTTACACTCATACTGCATTTTTGCATTGTTTTTGGTGGTTGCTTAGAAGCGCTCATTGAAGGAAAAGCCATTCCTACTGTGGAAACTCGTGAAATGCACTTCCTGACTGCAGTAACCTATATGCTTACACTGCTTAAATGCTATCACAATCTTCTCAAAATTCTTTAACCCTTCATAGTTCACCACCGGCATATTCTAAAAGCATGAACTCAGCTGACATTTCGTTATGAAAAGCATTATTCATTCGAAAGCACTCTCACCCCTTCAATGATCCACTTCAACATGTGGTCCCTTTCGAATCTCCTCCTTGTAGCTTCCGTTTCTTGTAGATAATCAATCCGTCGCTTCACCTCATCCGCGATCATCTGCACATTCCTTCTGTAGGCAGCCTCAAGCTGCAGCTGCATCGTCTCCTTGAAAACGATCGGAAAGTTCTCCTTCATCGCCTGAAGCGAACGCGATTCTGCCGCTGATGCCTGAAATATCAACCACTTTCAAGAGAGATCAAGTAACTCTCCTTTCAGACACCAATAAATACAGAAGTGTGCATCCAATTCCGATAACAACCCACGACTTTTTGTTGTATGTACATAAAATACCCCTATTTAACATCACAGGCCCAACCACCTGAGACTTCAAACAACGCAGCGTCAAAATAAGGATCCGTGTGCAATACACAGATGAGGGGATGTACATCACACAGGTAAGATATGACGATGGCTTTGGACTTAAGGGTTATCTTCGCATAAATGTGGTCAAAATGAGAAAGGCATGAAATGGAACATTCCCAAAATAAAGGGATGAAATCCAATTCGACGACCAAGTACTCTTGAAGTAAAGCTTGACAAAGCAACCGTCATAAATTGCCAGTTCCCTTTACCACCAAAGAGACTCTATCTTTGCAATAAGAGATGAATAGAAGGGTATAACGATATAACATTTAAAACATGTGAGAGCGGAACAATGAATGCAAATGCAAAAAACAACAAGAAGAAAGTGCAAACGCTGCATTATCAAACAATAAGTGCTAAAGAATAATCGATAACAAACCTCTCTAAATTCTTTCGCTCCCTTCAGATCCTCTTCGATGAGCCCTTTGAAATGATCCATTCTCTTTTGATATTCTCCATATAACCATTTATCGACTCTATCTGAAATCACAAAGACATTCAAAACTTTCAAATTTGCAAAATTCAACATATACAGCTGTATTTCTGAATGATGCACATTCTCTAACCTCCTAGCCAACTTGTTTTAACTTCTGAGAAAATGATATATCTCCAAATGAACTTCTATCGCTCGCCCTTTCCACTCTTTCTTTCATCTAAAGTTTCAAAGAAAAATATTTGTTAGCATAAAACTGTAAAGACCCAGTGAAAATTCATTATTTCGATATATTCATACCTAAAAACAGTTCATTTATTAGCATTTGCATAATTGAAAAATGGCAAAAATTAGCATATGAAAGAAATGAGAACCAATTGGCCCCTCTTGTTTAATAATTAATGATGATCACTTAATGAATCGTGAACCTGTTTCCCCTCTCGATGAATTACATCAACATATCTTCAGATTCATCCGACCAAGGCATACTTTTATCATAAACAATTGTCTGTCGCCAGATCATTTGAGCAAACCGTATAGAACGCTGAAAGAAACGAACAGCCGATTGTCCTCGAGAGAAGTAGATAGAAAAGAATCCAGCCACAAAGCATATGTGCCTGCTCCTCCAGTACGTAGATCTCCTTGTTCAGCAAGAACGCGAACAAACCGCCGAAGAACAAATATGGACCTGCAGCCAGAAATGCGGTAATCTTAGAAATGTGGGCACATCTGAAGAGAAGAAGGACCACATAACGTTTCTTGGTTAAAAAGATTCTGAAGCAAGGCGAATTGCACGTTGAAACCTTTGATGGTGGAAACACATCAGACCCTCCAAAAGTTTAACGAAGGAGTTTTTGATTCAGCAACTAAAGTCTGCTTGATGGAATCATGCAAGAAAAAACTGCCGTATTTACTTGAAAATAAGTCGTAAGGTTTAACACTCGTCGTGACTGAAGAAAGGTCTCCTATATCCTCGAAAGATTTTTGCGTTTTTTTAGGAATAGCCAACATCACCACACTTTTTACAGACGTAGACATATCGGTGTTATTTAGATGCATCACGTTTAACAAAATAAAGAAAGCTGATGACTCATGAGAACATATGAAACTTCGAAATTTTTTGGCAGAGGATTCCAGAAAGACTCCCACTAAGACTCCTACTCAAAAGAGTCTTGTGACCAATAACTAGCTCATACTTTAGCGATAAAGTTCAGAATCAATTAACGTAGCAAACGCACCTGAGACGCCAGTAACCTTGTAGAATGGAGTGCACCACGAGTCGGGAATCATCAAAAGACGCGTCTTTGGTGGATACATACGACGTGCTGGATACGGATAGTTCACCTATAATTTAACGTAGCAAACGCACCTGAGACGCCAGTAACCTTGTAGAATGGAGTGCACCACGAGTCGGGAATCATCAAAAGACGCGTCTTTGGTGGATACATACGACGTGCTGGATACGGATAGTTCACCTATAATGCTCAACTATAGCAAACGGATACAATACCATATGTTCTTTCACTCTCCTTATTATTTGACAAATAATACATGCAATATGCATGCTTGCAAAGAAAAAAAATTGGCCTGAACCGCAATAAACACGTAAATAAAAACAGCGAAAGCTGGTAGTTCAGTCAATCATAATAACAATACCAGTGGAGAAGCGTACCAACGAAGGAGAGTTTCATAATTTAGTAACAAAACTAGAACATGTAAAACAATCTCTTCATAAACAATAAAATTTGCGCAGCAAATAGTTCATCAATTAGCTGGTCCTACCATCAGTATAAATCTTATATAAAGGGCTCGTTTTCCATAAGCCAAGAGGTGCCCATAGTAACTGCTGTCACAAAAAGATTCAAGTTTTTGATACAAGAATGCAAAACAACCAACGAGGTCTCTTTCGGGGTATTCTTTATAGTCACGTGGCACTTCCGGAAGTGATTTAGGGGCGAACCACTCTTTATCCACATCGCTGAACATCGACCTCGGTGGATGAACTTCGCCTTTCAGCGGCACTCCTTAAACTTTCAAGATCTTTCAATGCTGAACGATGAATTTATTTGATTACGATTTGAAAAAAAAAAGCTGTAAAAAATGTTCATAAGGTTGGTTACAAACGATTCGTCTTTGTTACAATCTGCCCCTTCGGTGAATGAAAGACTTCATCTAGTAGGGTGCCATCTATGAACACCAATATTGGGCATCCTCATAAATATTCAGTACATCTCTACGGTTATAGCACACAATCTTTAAACAATACTCGTTACTTTGTGAAACGGTGTATATGCAGAAATACAAAGCAGCGCATCTATGAAATCTAAACCAACAGAGACTCTTAAGTAGACATCGAAGAAACTGACAGATCACTTTTACATATGGTTTTGCTCACACAATTCTTTCAAGCATTTTTATAACAGAGGATTTGTCGCCGAAGACGAAGAGTTATTGATTTTCTGTGTCAGTAAACTGAATTTTGTCATTTTTTAAATGAATCGTCGAGCTTAAAGAGCTAATAAAGTAGGGCAAAAATATTAATTTCGATTCAAATGTACATGAGAAAGGAACCTATATAAAATTCACTCAAAACAAACTTGCAATTGCTAAAACAATAAAATCTAGCTGCGAACCTTTGAAACGGAGTACAATCTTCTGCCAGAAGCTTGGATTATCCATTTCCTCGGGTTTCTCATCTGGCCAACCACCGACAGCAGCTAAAACATTAAAATTGTGAGCAAATAGGAAATTCACTTTTTCTTCTATATTACAGTAAGATCGGCTTCATCGAACCTAAAGTATATTGCAAACATTCAGCGCTCATTAAGAAAATCTTTCGTTTACACCCCCCCCCCTCCCCCCACCGCCCCGTATAGTAATCGTCCATTCTGTTTTTTTCAACTTCAAGCTTCTGTTGACAAAGTCGAAGTTAGTTCTTTCATCCAATCGTATCTCTTAGTCAATCCTCCTCTACCATATCATCACTTAAGGTTCTTCAATGTTAGCACTCGACAGTACCACGACCTGCGATGAAACTACGTTTTCCAAAGTCAGGTAAAGCAACCAACCTTCTAGTTATATCAACAGCAACTATTAAATCACCTCCACTTATCGTGATTTCATAAACGCTTTACTGCTGCACTAAGGACATATCACTTTAATAACGTCTTAGCAAATTGTCTCAAGTCACCTTTTCGTAAGTGAAATCTACAGGAAGATTACGACTTACACGAAGTTGGAGAGGTAGAGATAATACGCAATGGGATCGCAACGAGACGCAGTTTGCCATTCGACGGTGCCAATCGACTTAACGACATCGTCTGCCACTTCAATTACCCCGCCTGCAAACCAACTGTATTGCAGCATTATGGGAATCTACACATGAAAAGCTCAGAACCAATAGCGTAGTAGTTGAAAGCACAGGTAACCCTAGTGAACATAAGTTAAGCGGAAGTGGTGCAATTATTCTTTTTTTTTTCTAATTATTTAATTTTACCTAATGCATGCCGACCACTGACTAAATTTTTCGAAGATCATATCACTTTTAAAAAAAATAAAAATCCAGTTCCAAGAAAGAGGGACGCATTGTGGCGTTTGGACGAATTCGAAGTGTGTAAAAGACAAAAAAAAAACACACACACAAAGAAACAAAGCAGATCATCAAAGAGAACATTTGAAGAGCTGAACGGAACTGCGTAGAAGCAGATTAGTTATGTATAACGAGGCATGATTGATACAATGTCGTATTTCTATAAAACTTTGCTGCCATCAATGCAATGTTTCATTTCGAGAAGTGTTTCTTGAAGAAACTATCATATGAGGTGTTGTGGTTATTTTCGGTTACGCAAGGTTAGTGATTCTACCCGTTTTCAATCGTAAGCTCAAATTAGTATAGCAGGGATCCAAGGAATCAGGGCTAGCTGACCTCGTCGACAAAACCATTACTTTTGCAAGTATTTCCAAGCGCAGCGTGCTAGAAGACCTTGGAGTTCAACCTCTATTTTGAAACACCTTATGCGAAAGTTTAGTGCCATTTTCTACAACAATTTAAGGATGGACAGTGCAGATGATATGAAGACGAGTGAGAATCTCTCGTTGAGGCTTGTCACTGCAGCATCATCGACACGTACTACATTTGTGGGTAGAACTAAGATAGCGAAGAGATAAGATCACGGATATAGATCCATTACAGCTCGAAGGTGTTGATGAGGTTATCGCAATGCGTCCCAATAAAAAATTCTCAGTCATTTGCGTAAATGTGTTAAGAAATGGCATTTAATTTTCGTCGTAAAATTGGAAAAAAAATAGCAGTAGAGTTTAGTTTAAGAAATTTTTTAAGTCATTAGGCTTAAACCTATATAGAACGAAACGAAACTTCCTCAAATCCAAGATCTGACTACTCGTTTAGCTGCATGTTGCATGGCATCGCTACTGGAGAAGAAGTTGCAATCAAAGTGAATCGAGGTGAACAAGGCGGAATAGGCGTAAACCATGACGAAAAGAGTATGCAGCAATGGATTGAAGGGTTTAATATTTTAGACAGGAAATATGTTCCACTAATTATTGCCGGATGTTACTTTAAAAAATCTGTGATTCATTATAGCAAGTAGTTCTACCACACTAAAAAGCATATTAAAAAATTCTCTGCGCATCTGCATTGAGAGGGATCAAACCCAGTCTCGATCCAGTGTGGGTAAGATGTGGTTATCTAGCTGAGATCGGGCTAAGCCTGCATTTGTTTCGATGGGCATTATGACTTCTGCAGACTTCAACATTTGTTCATTGCCTAAATTTTTATTTAACCAAGAATCCAACCTAGACTGATTGTCACTGTGATGGTAAAATAGTTATTCCACAAGAATTTAATCGATTAAATTCAACCGAATCCCCTTTAACGAGCTCTTTTCAACGTCCCCTGCAGATGACACGCTCTGCGCTCATTTAAAATCATTTCGCATACAAAAGACGTTTTGATCAGCAATGTACTCTGTCTTATGTTTCTTGGATTCTAGTCGCACTAGCGCACCATTAGAGAGTGAAGTTATCCTGAATTATAAGGCGAATGATTTGCGAATAATACGACATAAGAACCACGTATACATGACACAGAATCAGTGGAATGCATAATTCTTCTCTTACCAGTGGTAATTGGATGTACCCTATACCCGCAGTAAAATGCCCTTAATCCCACTGGTAAGATAAGAGTCTCGCGTACAGAAAACTCTGAAAACAACCACTTATTTCCACTTAGACTATAAGCAGGCTGATAGCTGACGAAAATATTCATGTCCAAATAGAAACTACAGCTTCACTCATCAACTATAGTCGATTATAATACTATCCTAGCATTAATCCAGGCATCTGAAGAGCTCATCCCAGGACAGACCTAGTTCATTAGAAAATTGGTCGAATGGATTGATAATTGCCAGGCACGAGTGCAACAACAACTATTTCCTCTTTTATATTTCCTCAAGTTTATGCAAAATACGTAGTCGCTCTATGGATTTAAGGGATGTGAGAATACTCTCCTTATTTGGTACTAGCTAAATTCCGCAATATCCCATCCATAAAGCGAAAGAAGCCTTTTTTTAAAATATAGAATATAACTGCTGTTGCATTGCGATCAGCTGGTTAAATATGGTCATATGAAAATATGAAACAAAATGTTAAGCGTTGACATAACATGCTCAACATTTGGTTACTAACCTAAAGCATTTCGCATAATCAATGTAATATGCACATTGCCTCTCTCCAGGTAATATAATATGCAAAATGTTATTCCTTTACCTCAGTTTAATTTTATATAACATAATTGTTTTCATATCGTCTTGACAGCCTCAGCTATACCGTAATTGTCGGCCATTTTTGAATACTGCACATCTAAACACACTATGGTAGCTGGAAAATGCAGCGTATTGTGCATCTGATGGCAAAGGCTAGTATGTTGCTAAGTTTTTAGGATCGTAGTAGAGAAGTTGGCGGTGGGAAGCAGAGCTAGGGTAAGGGTAAGATTAGAATAAACATACTTTCTAAGCAAACATTCCAACTATACGACATTCCTTTCATAACTGCAACGAAGGGAACTGCACAGACATAACGAGTGTATTGAAGCATTCTGATTGCATAACACTCCTTCAGTGATGTTTCAATGCATTCGAAGAGGAAAGGCAAAGTGGCCCAACTTCTCAGCCTTTCAACAGCCTAGGGTTCAGAGTTTTCCTTCTTTTTGCTACCACTGGAACTAGTGTTTGGAATGGGCCTCTCGCCTTTTGGCATTTCTCATTCGAACATACTGCATCATGCAGTTCCCTCGTATTCTGTGACTTAATGAAGCTTTTTTTTTTCAGCGTGCAACCGCTGAATTTGCTCTACTAACGTCCCTCAGAAATGACGAAAATCACTAGGCTGTCAGCGAGGGCCGCTGCGGGCGGGGATTGGTTCCAGCAAATCCCTCGCGAGGACGGAAAATTTTTTGATCGTGGAGGCTCCCGCGATCCGAACTTTAATAATTAATCTCAATGTGGAGATCCTAGCAAAGGAACCTTTACGGAGCGGGAGGGAGTGACGGTAAACTCCGAACACTACATTAGAACGTTTCGAATTACGAACAACGAAAGCTTTGACGATGGAACCGATTGGATATGATCGGTACGAAAAGGTAACATACAAACTCAAATGCGTTTTCATTATTAGTTATTGGCAATTAAAGGTACCGTGAAATTCCCGTATGCAGATGTATCGATGGTGATTTGGGAAAAAGGAATGAAGATAGCAAAATGAAAGAGTAGCAAAAACTTAAAATCCAAGCTGGGATTCAATTTATGACAAGAGTTAAAACCCGGTAGATCCAAGAAAGTTGAGAAAATAGACGATTTTCTTCTTTACTCTTCGGAGGCATTGAAACGCGACTGAAGCAGTGTTATGCAGTCGGAATGCTCGAACATAATCGCTGTGTCGGCGTAATTTTCTTCATCGCAGTTATTCGGCCCTATCCCACTACAAAATTTCACCGCCAAATGCGTCGTATTTGGGGTCGCTCTAATAATTAAAAGTGTTTGGTGTGGATTTATTTGGTTCGCATAGACGGTGAATATGAGTGCTCGTCTAATGACGTTCCCTCGTTTCTTCATATATTTGGTTCTTGTTGTTCATCAAATCAATTATTCTACTCAACAAGGTGTGATTTCTCAACATTGTTTCGATTAATTCACTCATTTATAACTACTTACTTCATTCATTGATTGTTGATTATTGAAGTTCCAATTGGAGAAATGAACAAATTTGTCGAGAAGGAAGGGTGACGGAGTTTGTTGGGTTCGCTTAAGAGCGATTGTTAATATCTTCGTGAAATCACTTTTTTGGGGGTCTTTTGGGAATGCAAGTTATTGAATTGTTCTAAAAAGAACGCAACTCTTCTTTTGTCGCGAAATTTCTTTGTATCATTATTCATATTTTAATTCGACATTTAAATTACCCAATATTTCTGAAAACCTACGAAACGCTGAATTTTTGAGAGAATAGCCGCTTATATTGCACAAGAAATGATATTATATCGATTTCTTTTAAATTTCTCTTTAGATTTATGCAAATATAGCGGTTTATATAGCTTGTTGTAGCACGTTGTATTTATCCATCAAAGTTAGTATACTAATATTTAATAGAATCTTTCTAGAAATCAAAGAAAGTTCAAAGGATATGTGTTAAGAGATGTTTTTATCGAAAATAAGAAAATTTGCATATATACAGCAAAATTTTCCCATTTGAATTCCCAAAAAAGCGATTTGCAATCTACGATGGCTTTTTCGAGCTCTAAAGTTTCAACAACGTTCTGAAAAGTTTTTCAACGATCCAAAATTTTATCAGCGGTCCGAAATTTCATCGACAATAGTCATTCATCATGACATATTTTAGGCTAGTGGTTGTGAAAGCGAATGAGACTGTTTGCAATTTGCCAGATTCTTGTTGGTCTCATTAAAAATACCTTTCAATGATCATCGGGAAACAGTTACAGTTTCAATGATAAACCGATAGTATATTCTATGGTAAACTCCGAGCATTTATCACTAATAGAAAAATTTAAAAAAAAAACTCTTTTTAGCTGAAAGAAATTGCCTCACTCGAATGATTATATTATTGATCGATTTGTTATTTGATCGAGATTCTCATATTGGCAAAGAAATATTGCAATTTTAAACGACCCACTTACATCGAACTATATCATATACAAACAGAAATATTTTCATTAGCAAATATTTGCATCATTAAATAATCACTTCAATTGGCTATATATCTCTATCGATGAAATACTATCAACAAATTTCGTACTATAAAGCGAGAATCGAATCTTGAAATACTGATAACTATTCTTCTATGAGGAAAGTGGGGGGGGGGGGGGGGGGGGGGGGAAGGGGGCAGAAAAAATCATCTTATATGCCATCTTCATTTTGGGACTTCCATTTTTTTTTAGGCAAATCATTAGATGAACGTGAAGCGAATGCAGAAACGTCATTGAACGATTTCGAGTTGAAATTACTTCATGATTTTGTTCGACGTAAAGGAAAAGGTTCAGTATCGAGGCTTCCTTTCGAAGATATTTTCTTAGAACATGAAGATAATACTGAAGCAAATTTCCATTCTAACAACGCTTTTAATATTGCAAATCAGGTAATTTTCCCTTTTTTTTTCACTTTTAATTTCTTTGTTTTGAAAGAATATTCATAAAATTTTCGAATTATTTTCATCAATATTAAGCCATTTAACGACCAGTTATTTTTTAATAATAAGGTGATGCTTATATAAAATGGATATGCTATTTTTATTTTTTATTTTTGTTTTTTAAATAGGCTATTAATTCGACTTTTTTTTCTCTATTTTGCAACGACCTAATTTCACTTTTATATTTTCTAGTTGAGTTAATATTGACTTCTATTTTACGGTGACTTGAAAATTCTCTTCGCTTTTTATCCTTATCATTTTCGACTTTCAACTGATATAAATTGTGTTTTTCATCCTCATTATTCGTCTTTTTCATCGATTCTCGATCTCATTCAAGTTCAACTGCTCTAAACTTTTTGAATTGCAATATATTGAAATTCAATATGAGAATCAAAGTCGAAAGAAGTTTTCGTTAATGAATATTTCATTTCGAGTTATCGTATAGGCAATTAAATAATTATCACAGTCGGCCATCTTTATAATACGTGATGAATAATCGCAAAAAAAAAAAATTTTTTTTTTCATCTCTTTTTTTGACACTTTTATGATGGGAATTTTATGAAGTTTATCCAAATGTCGTGGGGGTTTTTTTTCGTGAAAAATCTGCAGTTTCTTGTGTTTTTCTTGTTTAGTGTATTCGTTTAGTACGGTAATTTGTGGTATTTATTTAGTACGGTAACTTGTACTATTCGTTTAGTACGGTAAAAATGATGTCAAACAAAAAAGTTTTTGCATTAGTTTTTATTAATCAATTAAGGCAATTGTCAGAAATGAGGCGACCATCGAATATTCGACCACAACTCAGAGAATTTCTTCTAAAGATGAAAAATCGCACCTTACGAATATCAATAACGAAAAAAATATTCAACCGGATTTCGAACGATTAGCTAAACTGCTAAAGGTAATACCGCCAATGTGTGGTCTTTGAGGATATTCGTTATGAATGTTGATTTAATATAACGTCGTGTTAATATCATATCAACTCATATGAGACAAAGTCGAAATTGCACCTGAAAGCTATACAACGATTCTAACTGCACTGTAAGACTCGTAGTGCATAAGTTGGAGGAGGGCGGAGGGAGAGAAGGGGAGGGGATAGGGAAGGAGGAGGGGATTTGAATTCATAATTCAATGATGACAGTCTTCAATGGCAACTTTCCTTTCGGTATTTTCGATATTCTTGCGCAATCCCTTTTTTTTTGTCTTTTCCCAAACCAAAAAAGTCCTCCTTGTTTTTCAATAGCCAGACACCATATAAGAGCCATACGAAACATGAGATCCTCGAAAAGTTTTCACCGTCGGAAATTTCCTACTTTTTTTTCCAGAATTTTTACTTCTAGCAAATTCTAACGTTCCATTTTTTATTCAATGAAATTTCTCTCATCAATAAATAAAAATTATTCGTTGAGTAACACTATTCTAAATAATATCAGCTTAATATTTATAACCCATAGCATCAATTATGCTTTATAGTTTCCTTATCTAGCAATGAGTATTTTTGATCCACTATCCCATTTATATTTGCATAATGTCTTAATGATAATTGGAAATAGTTTCAAATAGTTTCTAATTTTTTTTTTCCGCTCGCAAACATTGAGCAAATCATCAATTGTTATATTATAAGTTCTTATTTGGATGATATTATAATATAAAAGTTTTATCGAAATTATTCAAACAAACATAATAAAAATTCAAAAATATCAATACATTCACATAATGCTCAGGTCAGTAAAGCTATTTCAAATGTTGAGCAAAAAATTTGCTTCTTCCTAAAATATGGCAGTTGTAAATTAATGACTGCTCCAAACAAGGGGGTGTGGGGGAAGAGTTCCCCCTTCCCCCCCCTGCTTACCATCTTACCACAAACTTTAGCTACTATCAACCATTTTGACCACATTTTGCGCTGTCGATGTGTTTCAAAATCATTAATACTTTGAGAAATTAGCTGATCGACGAAAGAACAAAATACCATCAACAATAAGTACGGATCAGATGCTAGAGCGTTCGAATGCTTCAATCTCGGTGGTGCCGAATATCTCAATGGCAAACTCCGCATTCTTCGTGATCGATTCCCGTCCCCTGCAGCCATCTTCGACGATGGTATCGACGGGTACCTTACGTACGACAAGACTGGGAAACACTCAGTGAGTTACTTGTGAAAGTGAGCTATCACTTCAATGCGTTACTGCAATTTAAATTTCTTTGTAATTCAATTGAAGTAGGCTGCTATCAAAACAATGTCCGTTGTGCAGTACTTCAACCTTAGAGTATTGCCACTTCGTATGCACATGCCAAAAGCTCGGTATGGATTGTGCATGCATCCCTTCCAAAAAAAACATCTAACAATACGTTATCTCATGAAACAGACCAGCAATGTACAATCTGTTAGACAAAAAATAGTGGTTTTACCACAATTTTTATATGAACAAAAAATTTACTTTTAAACACATTCGATCAAGTTGCCAACTCATTATACTATGCTTCATATTTCCGCTGTTTTTGATGTTTGTTTTATGCAAACTATAGAAACCTTAAAAATTTTACCACTATATAGATCTTCAAATGAAAAGTTAATGCGCGGATTTTTGAATGAAAATAAAGTATGATAATCACATCTCCAAAATGCTCTAAAAAATTTGATCTGAAAATTTGACGGCGCCCTTAAAGTATGAGAAAGTGATTTGACGGATTTGATCATCGGCGGTTAATTTCTGATATAAAATTTAAATAGAGCGAATTCCACCGTAAATTTCAACTCGCTAACCACAGGTTTGCGGGTTGAAATTACTAAGCAGTTGAGGAAACACATATACACATTAATGTCCCTGCACACGTTCATACTCCTTTACTTAAAAAATGATATCCACCTAACGCAGTAAAGCTTGTAAGGCCGCATTAGAGGATTGGGTAAAGGGATGGTGGCACGAGGTACACGTTTGTAATTCCTCTCGTTTGACAAAACATTTCCGCGAATTGCCAATAAATAATAAATGAAACGTAACGATACTATTCTCTCTCTCTTTTTTTTTGTAGTTTTGCGATTCAATCGACGGCTGTGAATGTGCTGATTTGTATGCAAATTTTAGATAGTATTATCATGGCTATAATTTCTTTTCAAATGGATAGACCATTTTAATTGTCGATCATTACACGTGGGATATCATTCTATGGCATAGATTAATTTCTCAACCTTAATTCCTTTGGTACTTTAGCTGAAGTTTCATTGTGCATTTTTGTGAAGCATCGGAAATTAGATGGGCATTACTTAGAAATGGAATAATGAAATAGGATATTATTTTATGTTTTATAGTGATTCGAATATGGATACTACTCGAAATCGTAATATAACAAAATGGGCACAAAGTGTACAGAAAAATGTCGCATCAGATAACGACATTGGATGGCTATCTTCAAACAATCGAGGTACATATCGGCATTCGTTCTTCTTTCTCATTATTTACACATTTATCCATTTCTTATGTATCAATAAAATTTCATGCATTAATGTCGAAATTATTTTATGTAATGCCATTTCTTATGGTTTAATTACACTTTTTTGCATTGCAGTATTATCTTCTTGTTTTCTGGATGAGTGCCAAATTTTGTTAGAATTTTCCAATCGAAAATAAAAATTCGTTTGATGAAAAAATATTTTCAACAGCTTTAATTAGTTCGAAAATTGTCGATTGTTCTACTGCGGTGTTTATTATTGCTGAAAGGGAATGCTTCAATAGTTCAAATTCGATATAGAATTGGAAAGAAGGATTTATTTGAGATGCGGAATGGGAAATGAAAATGCGAGAATTGACCCGACAATTGAGTATCTTTCTATCGTCGGTGAAACGACATAAAGAGATCGATGAATCGATGACGAGAAATGATTATGAAGCGACGAATGCCAACAATCCGTACATACCATCACCACTTGCCACTATTCATATCATCAGAGAGGTTCATAGATTCTTCATTTACGAATATCTCTTTGAATTGATCACTTAAAATATTCACTATTATATCCTAATTGATTTATGAGATTGAATTGACTAATTTTTATTGTAAATATTTCACTATTAATAAAACTTACTCAATTCAATTAATATTGTCTATAAAACTTGAAAATACCGTAGCATTTAGAATAAACGAAATTATATAAAATAGATACGATAAAATTTGATATTTCCATTTCCGATTGCTTCAATCACTTTTCGCAGAAAATGCAGCGAAACTTAGAGAAGTGATGTTGGTTTCGCAGCCCCTGACATTTAAAAAATGCTGCATAGCGGAAGCGAGCATTATTAGTTTAGCAGCTGATAGGTTTGGATTTTTTCCGTCCGCTTTCGGGGAACCTATGAAAACAAAATTGGTAGGCGTAATACATGATTCGGTAAAACTTCATCTTTTAAAATCCAGGCTGTCGGTATTAAATCTTATAATTTCTTTTAATTATCATCAGTAAGACGAAATATAACCTAGAGAAGCGGGATTTGTTTTTATGATCCATAGGTTTGCTGCAATTTCATCTAAGCTAGAAGAGTTCCGTTTGTTTAATATCACTCCCATCAGGATATCAATTGATAAGTCAAACCTGATAGCTTGAGGTTCGAAATCTTTAGACGCCAAACAATTTTGATTATTTAGAGAACAAATGTAATCATTTTTCATCAGTTTGCTTATCGATAAAGTTTGCAATCAAAAAACGTCAAGTCTTACGTTTAAAATTCTTCGTTCCAAGGAAATCGTCAGTCAGTGTGCTATAGTCCATATCACTTTAGCAACTTATGAAAACCACGATTTGCTAACGAGGTTATCGAGTTTGATATACAATAATTTTTGCGTTCAAACCAGTTTTGCGTCCACAGAAAATGTAGCTGCTAATTGCGGAATTTAATATTTATAATTTTTGAGTCAAGAAAATTCTACTAGTTAAAATTACAACCTTATCAGTCCTTATCACTCCAACTAATAAATCAAAAATATTCTCTCATGATTCGTCTTTTAATTACATTCATTGATGATTGCTCGTTTATCGATATCGATGTGTCCCTATGCTCGAATGTAAAAATGCATCGAGTATCAGTGTTGTTTTCGGTATATTGCATCATTAATTTGTTGACGAGCTTGATGTATATTTTCCACGATTTCGGTTCTCCACTTATCTAACTATTTCTCTTCAAACGTTTACAGCTATTAGTTGCACGATAGCCCGAAGATTGTGGAGAGATTTACAAAATCATAAAAAGAAGATATGAATCTCATCCAATTGCTTCTGCCTAATTAATATTTTACGCTAATTTTATGGTCTGCTCATTTTACCTAAACTTTGCAGCTCAATAATTGCTGGGCTACTAGATATTACTTTTCAATGAATAAATGTGAATTTTTTGGCAATAAATTTGCTCCAAGCTGTGAATATATTCGAGCGAATCTCAAAATGATGAACTTTGATCTAACTGAAAAGAGCATCCATTGACCAGAAAAATTTTAAGAGTTCGGCCGATTTTTTTTTCGGAAATTCCTGAACCGATCAATCTTTTTCCAATATTTATTTGCCATCTAAATACGGCCGATTCCCTAGAATTCTCAAAATTTCCGGCACGTCTGGTTTCTAATTGATGATGTTTGAAATGAGGGTCAATGGGCGGGAGGAGAAGAGAATATCCTCAACGTGACACACATCATCGTTCAACATTTCAGGGATCTGTGGTACAACTCGGTGATAACGAATATCAACTTGTAGCATCGATAGTACTCATTTCTGACAATGGCACTAATATCCTTGTCGATACAGGACTCGGCATTAATAACACTGGACGCACCGATATGCTGCAAGGTTAATATTGGAGCAGTGTCATCGAAATAAATCTTTTTTTTTTGGAAGAACAATTCAAATTTTTCATACCTGATTTACAAACTAGAAAATCTGAAACGTTAAAAAAATGAAGTTTCACTTCAAAATATTGATTTTTTATTGGAAGAGTTTTTTTTTCTGAAATTCATTTGTTTGTTTTTTCGATTATTTCTGTTTTATTAATGTTTCTTTTTTGCCTCTTAAAATCAACTTTCCAAGTATTTCTTTGCTTTCACGATTTTATAAGTTCATTTCCACTCTATGAATGAAATGATCTTTCCAAGAATAACACTCTTAGATATTGAATTGATGGGATCTATTATCGTTTCGAAATTACTCCGCGTCGAAATGCTGAGAGAAATTTTTGATCAATTATGAATTCTTTTATATTCATGAGAATTTAAGCATTACAGTATTCTATACGATTAATGATACAACATTTCAGTGCTATCGAATTTGAATATAAAACCAATCGATGTGCATTACGTTGTGACAACACATGGCCATCCTGATCATTCGGGTAATACCAATGACTTCCCAGATGCATTCCACTATGCGGGCAATTATGTCTATCGCCAAACTCGATTCAATTTTTCACATCTTTTCGAGGTATTCGATTCATTCAGACTCCAATATATCGAAGAGAAAAAGGAGGAGGAAATTTCGGATGTAAAATCCAGATAGCATCATCAATTAAAAACTGCTTAATTTATTTCGACTTTTAATTGCACAGCTGTTTGAATCGTCTTCTAATTTTGCATATAATAGAGAGCCGCATATTAGCATGCATATGCCTTTAAGTAAAAGGGAATAATTTGAGCAGGAAAGATGAATATTAGCAACGATAAAGATTGCATCCTTAGGGAATTAGAACGAGACGAAACATCCCTCCTAAGTTAGAGACAGACAATATTAAGAAAACATCTTTTTTTCGTTTATTATTTAATTTAGTTCAACAAAAGGAACTAAATAGTGAACGTTTATGAGAGGGAGAAAGACATCAAAATAATCAAAAGAGAAAACAATGAAACAAAGGAGGAATATGGAAAAAAAATGAGGAAGTGCACAATACGAATGAGAAAGTTTTTATGCTAAAAGAAATGAAAAATATTCTGTCATAGAAAAAAAACAGATAGGATTGAGAGTAAAAAAAAGAGCGAGAAAAGGCATAAAGTGGAAATGACGTTATGCAAACTTCAGCGTTTCACAATTTAAAAAAAAAATTATTGGAATTTTTATAATTACATTCATGTAATCAAATATCATCGTTGCTTTATTGCAAAAATTTCATAGATCTTTGAAAGATTTGCGATTGCAATTTTTTTATCTCCAAATTCTATCGAAAATATTCCAATTTATGCAGCAAAACAATAAGCCTTTAATAGTCGTTGATCATATTGAATGAGTTGTTTCAAATGAGAAACTTCACCTGATTTTCTCAAATGGCTATCGGTCCTTTTCAAATGACCACCCATCTTTTGCGCTAAGGAAGTTAGAACGCAACCTTTTTATATCTCTTAATTTATGTATAAAACGCAAATGGCCAAAATCTCAAACCAATTTCAACCAGCTAGATTCTAGGATGATGCAGAGAGTATCACTTCAAACGTATATCTACTCAAGACACATGGACATTCTTCGGACGATATCTCTGTGATCGTTAATAATGCTGTCACATTGGGAACAGTTGCTATTTCAGGTAAGATTGTAGATTGATTTCGGTTTTTCCAAAATATTTTTATGCACTTTGCCTCCTTTCAAACATAGAAGACGATTCTAGTAAAAAAATATTTAACAAGAGAAGTTTCATTTGGTTTCTGCTCATTTTGAATAAAATAAAATCAATGATTACGAAATGATAACAATCGTATATTAGTATCAGATCTGATCATCGCTTCTAATCATCTAATCTTAGTTCCATTCTCAACGATTAAAACCTTTCATAGTTGGCGCTCCATCCCAATGAAATCTTTTATATTCAAATTGTTAATAATAAATATATTCGAAAAATTTTCAAGCTGATATCCACTAAGGTGCACCAATTGTTATATCGGACCCATGTTATTTGTTGCGTCGATCCCATTATAGATATGTCGGACTCATCTATCAGTGGCCATCTTACTAAAGGAAACCTCAATCGTCGAAAGCATTGACTTTCACTATGCTGTGTATAAGGATTTCAGTCTCCGTTTTTTTGCCTCCTCTTAATTTGCCCCTGAAGGTTCCGCAAACCCTTTCTCTTTTGAGATCCGACCAGACTGTTTGTAATCTAGCAATAAGACAAGAGTTAAGCTTTGTAACGGTGCAGGGGACAATGCGACGGTAGGGAAAGGGAGGGGGGGAGTCGACACTCCCACAGAGCCTTGACACGAGTAATGCCACCTCAGCACCAACCAGCACCTGGCACTCCTCACTCCCGACCCATTCGCGGCTCGGCAGTGAACGGCTAAGGTCCGAGTCGACGCTCGCAATGACGACACCTCAAGCAGAGAATTAAAAGCACGCTGATTGCCTGTGGACAAACACGCTTTCCTTTTGTAGGCATTGACCCTTGCCTTAAGGCATTTGTAGAAAGTTTGCTCTATCTTGTGATCACTACTTCTCTGCTCTACGGCAAGCCATTGATCTACAATTTATTGACCACCCCTTACAGCTGAACCCGTTTGATTAGCGCTGACTTTTATAAAAGCCGTCCATTTTACCTGTTGAAATATTTTCGTTGACTTCGATTGAAGGGCGGTCTAGAATCACTGGTCTAAGGTATCGAAAATCGACCTAAAAGGTGGACGGACACTGCCTTTGTCTATCTGAAATGTTGTTGAACTTATAGATCATCGCATTTTCCCGCCCACTTATTTTATTGCATCAACTGTGCAACTGAAACTATAATAAAACAATTTTTTACTTGCTATCAGCTATTTCTCCTACCAATGATTAAATGGCCGATAAATAGACGTATCCTTTAGGTGATATATTCATACGAAAAGAAGATCTGACGAACCCGGTGATTTGGACATCGTTATCAGCAAATCAAACTCAGCAACGTGAATCTCGACGCAGATTGATCTGTATTGCCGACTATATCGTGCCAGGACATGGCCGAATCTTTGCTGTAACCGAATCGATCAGAAAACAACATAGTTGTATAGGAAATGTATAAGAAATTCAATTAAATTCCTCATTTGAACAGTTATTGAATGTAACAATGAAGGTTTACTCGAATGTAATAAATATTCAGAATTGCGAACAATTAACATAATACAACGATAGCCGATTCCAGGATCAGACCGTTCTATAAATTCATTCGCATCAAGAATTGAAATTAAACCGGTTGATCACCCAAAGTTTACGAAATATAGAAAAGCACATTAGATAGAGGGTACTCGGCTTAACTATGCAAAATGTGTCTATAGAGTCGTCTGAATGCAAGATCGGCCATCACGGGCTTGTTCGACCTATGGATAGCGAGGTGTAAATGTTCAGCTAGCTGTTCAGATGACGGATTGCGAACGATCGCCTGTATATAATAATTTAAGCATTTCATGCAACTTATATGGTAAAACTCATGAGTGAAAGTTCGCTCGTTTTCTTATTGCCCCAAATGTGAACAGATCGCTTTATATCCACTCAGCTTTAATAACTCTACGATAAACATCAGCCCGAATCATCGTCTACCAAACATCTATACCATTTACATAGTGTGTCATGTATATGTTCCACTCGCATTGCAACAGAAGGCAATTTCGGTTAAGAGGAACAAAACGAAACACAACGTTCGAAAGCCGCCTCTGCGTGAAGTGGAAGTGAAAGAAGTGAATCGCAAGAAAGAAAAAAAAAGGCGAATTTCAAAACGGAAGCAGCGGAAACCACACGAGAATAACAAAGAGAAAAGCGCAGATGGTAGCACGGCACGCGTATTTTGCATTTTAGCCATGAGGTAAAACAACTGCAAAAATGATCAGACAACCACCCATGCATTGGAAAATTGCCATTATATGTAAATCCACTTGTCTTTAGCCGATACCACTATAGTTTAAACGATCATCTTAGTGGCGCATAGTTATTCATTCACTTTATGAATGTTGGCCGCCTACCAAATATACCTGTAAAAAGTATGTAGTGCATGGTTTTTACCTGTCATAATGCACCAACGACAATCACCATAGTGGTGCAAAATGGCATTATGTAGTACAGATGTACAGCAATGTACAATCACCCTTTTGCACCATGAAGAGAAGACACACTACGCGCTTTTGCCTTCTACTCAGTAGACCATCCACAACTCATCAAGCACAAATAAAATATGCAGAACGATGCCATGATATTGCATTTAATCCGATCGCCCGTATCAATCATCTACAGAAGCTTAGTTTTTCTATCGTCCTATCTGAATAAGATGGAAATCTAACCGCTGCAAAAATATATGGAAGTTATTTTAGCACCTTTAAATATTTAAGTTTATGGAAAAAAAGTGGAAAATGGTATACAAAACTATAGAATATGAGAGCATCTCCTAATCTGCTAAATTCAAATTCAATGATTCTTAAGTTGAAAGTGCCAAACAGATGGACAAACAGACAGACAAACAAAACACATACATACGCAAAGCGCATATTGGCGCTCTCATTAAGCGCTTTTCTAAAGTAATATGCAAAAGGAACATAAGAATATGTATGAATTGGCCGTCGCAATTTGCGATTTAGCCCACCAAGATTGTTGATTCTCATCGTTTAAAAAAAAGAAGAAGCAACAAAACGCTGAACAATATTTTCTCCTATGAAACAGCGCAATTTCACAAATCATATAAAGAATAATTGCTTTAGACATCAAATATTTTGCAATCAATATGATGTACTCCTGAGTTCAAAGCTAAACAACCATTGTAAACACGTCTTAGGTATTTCTATGCTGCAAACGCTAATTTTTATTACTAGAGAATCTGCTGCATACGTATTACTACTACTTACTAAATTCCCTCTTATCTGTACCTAGAGATAATTGGAGATTCAATGAGAACTAGTAAGAACGTAAATAACGAACAAGAGAAATTTGGTCTTTACGTTATGTTTACGCTTCGGTTTTCAGACGTTGATATGAACGTTTAGGCCACACATGGGGTATCACTGCAGTAATACTAGTACAAATGATTGCTCAAAATTCAATTTGTAGTAATGACCATTTCTAGGGTGAAAAAAAATAGAAGAATTGACCTTAAAAAAGCAATACGATAATGAATTCAGTTGAGTTTAAACATAAACATGAAAATCGACAGCAAACGTATGGACCACGTGTTGATAAATCATGCAAACAATGATGAATAGTAACGTGATTGTGGGCAGAGATCAACTCCAGTGTAGATTATATTTTTAAAACTACATTGCCATAGTTGCTGCACTTTTCCCATTCATTCTAATAGTCGACTTTGTGTAACAGTTTCAGTTCGTCAAAAAATGTTGCATCACAAAAATGTTCTGCATAATTTCCAGTTTCGTATTATAGCAGTATGAAATTTGCTTCCTGCCAATATCTTTAATGCTGCTGTTGAGTCGTTTCGACTTGTGCACTAATGCCGCTCTTATGTATTGAATGTTTATTTGCTTGGATTGAAGCTTTGCACGGATTGTGCCCTTCTTTTCTGTTTATGCTTTCATACTTTTTGTATATTTTCCCATCTCGTGATGTTAAAAAGCTTTATAAGCTGTCTATCCAACGAAAATCTTAAGTGAGACTAACCGCAAGTACGTCTTATACAAGATGAGCTACCGAGATCAAACAATCGAAACACATTTATCGATAAAAAAGCAAGAATAGGAGACCCTCTGAATCCATAGTCGCAATAATCCAGACCCTCTGAATCCATAGTCGCAATAATCCAACTGCTAAGGCATTTAGGCTGCTATCAAGATTTTCCTGTTCTATCGCTCTCACATTCTACCTTACCCGGTTCCCGGAAAGCCCCTCATAAGTATCCTGCTTTCATTAATCAAAATTTTTATGCAGCATTCTAGCAAATTTGCATTTGTGAAGCTTATTATTAACAAGTTCATACTCACGTATAGGAATGTGTTTGTGCACCCATCTGGTTGTCCTTGAGTCTACTAGCAATTTCAATTCGGCGAATAAAAATTAAGTGTGCATAAGTTGCATCAGAAGATATGAGCAAATTATCAACTCTCAGATTGATCTATCATATTCTAGAGGGGGTTTTGATGAGAATATAAAATATTGTGCACTGAGAACGGTCTAATGCTTCTTTCAAATCAAATGTGCTAAACGAGGATATAATAAAATATACATACTGCACACTGATCATAGATTATATCACTTAACAGCTATCTATTCACCACACAAATGCTCTAAGAATTACGATGATACGATGAATATGGAGTACAACCGGATAGAACCCCTAATTGGAAAGCAAAGTGTCGAGTATTCGAATCTGGCTTGTCTACAGTCTTCACTCGCAACCACATGTGATCGTCATTGAATTCTGTGTGAACTATGGATGATAGTCGTACTGTAGGGACTGTTGGCAATATTCAAGAATGCTACTTTCAAATAAAATATCCCTCAGGTGTTTTTTTTCTTTTTTGCAAAAATCCGACTCGTTAAAGGCGATCCGTTACTCGTTACTAGCCTTCAAAAGAGGTATCATTGATGCGTAAAAGCACAAAAAAATTCTTTTCTCAATATAATTACTGAATCGTAAAATGAACTCATATCAGAAATTATCAATTCTCAACGATATTTTTAGTTTGCAAATAAAGAGACCAAATTCGCACTCACGATTGGCACGATAGTTATATTTCCTATATATGCATGGTGTCTTGAATAGGAGTCATGATGAGAGGAGCAAAACCGGAGCTCGAGGATACTAAACGGTGAAATACCTTTCGGTATCGTCGAAGGTAGCAAAAATATCTCGTGCCATCTTAGCGGCATTCAACCTTCTCTATGCCGATGAAGTTCCATAGAAGAGCCATTGAGACGTACGATATTCCATTGCTTTTATGAGTGATTTTGAATCATCACAACTGCGAATCATAAGAACTCTACTTTATGGCAATGACATTTGCATCGTTTTCGATTACATTCCATCTCTCTCCACTAGATGCTCATTCTTTTTCGCTCTTTTTTTATCGATTATACTCTCAAATATTTTTTTCTCTCATTATTTGATATAGTGCATTTCTGTAGTTTTATCGCTTTCTATGTTTAGTGCATGAGTATGTTTGTTTTGTCTATTTGCACTTTGAAATTTTGTGTTTTTGTTATTATTATTATTATTGTTATTGTTATTGTTGTTGTTGCTATCAATGAATTTGGCAATGATAAATGATAAAATCGGAGAAATATCTAATTTATTCAGAATATCAAGCAGATTTAACCCAATTTGCAACTCAAGATCGTTTCTAAAAACATTGATTGGAAACGAACATCATAGAAAATTGCAACAAAAAAAAAATAAAAAAAAAATCTTATAATATCTTACAAGTGATTATAGGAAATTGTCGAAAAAATTGTTGTATTTTTACCACAAATTAAACGACAAAATAATAATGCTTTCCGCTCTTTTATTCATATGAAGAATTCATTGAATAAAATTCACCTAAATAAATTGAGTTGCATTACATATAGATAGAAGAACGCTATTCATCACGAATGTTATTTTTCATTCACGAAGAATTTTAGAAGAAGAAAAGAAAAATTGGCGAAGATTTTATTAGCGAAATTACAACAATGAGACTATAGATGAAGCATTACATAATGAAGAATATATTTTTACAATCATTATAATGATAAAAATGGAAAACAAATAAAAATATCGGTGCGAATTTCGATATAAATTCGATGAAATGAAAAACAAATATTTTGGAAATTAATTTGCTGCGAAATTTTCGGTATACTTTTCGAAATCAGAGGATTTTTTGGTTTGTCTTTATGTGCGAAGAAAATAATTTCAAATGATGAAAGGGTTGGTAACTTATTTTCTTTATTTGCAGCCGTTAAAATGACAGAGGAAAAGAAAAATGATATGAACGAAAAAGTACAATTAATTGCATCCATTAAGTGCATACAACAATAGCACTGATGGCATTAATAGCTTTTCGACTAACAAATTGTTGTGATAGGAGAATTCGAAAATGATAGAGAGAAATACCTAAGGTAACAACTGAGGTAACACCTGCAGCAGCACCTGAGAACAATTTCCGATTGAGGCGAGGAGTGGAAAGATTTATTGCACTGCGTCGATCTACTCGCTGACGTGACGAGTCGCATTTCTGCTTAATCTTAACGCTATAAATCCTATAATCAGCTATAATTTTTGCAATTATCGGTTGTTCAATTGGAACACGAAGACATGAAGATGCCAGCTTTCCATCGATTTCATTCATTTAGGAGGAAATTTGGCTTATGCTGCAGCAGACTCTCCCTCCCCTCCCCTCTCCCACCTTGTGGAAACTAATTAGCGAAGGAAAAGTTTCCCCAAATGTTGAAAAGAAAATGAATTTTTTGGCATTAGAGAAATATGGATGCTTTGAATGTGGGAAAGCAACCAGTGAACGCAAACGGGTGCTATGAGGGCTCGTTGCAGCCGGCTGGTGCTTGTCGTTGATAGTGCAGCACACGCACGACCACCGCCCCGTCGTAGTCATGACCCGCCCCCAAGAGCACAAAAATGTGAACACGCCCCTCATCCCTGGCAAGACCGAACAGAGATAGCGCTAGAAATTCACCAACCTCGGGGCGGAGCTTATAACCTGCGAAGGCGGAGCTTGCAAACGATAGGCGGGGCATACAAACAGGGACCAGACTTGTGGTGCTTCGAGGTGGCGCTATTTCGGCCATCCTCTTCATTGAACGCGTCCCCGCCGATGGAGCCACAAAACCTTTCAATCATACATATATCGATCTATTCTTCTCTTTTTCTTCTGTTCTTTTATAATTAATAAGTTTTTAGGCGTATCGATTGCATATTGCGAAAGGCAAATTTTTTTAAAACGTTAGAAAAAGTAGGGTGATTGAAGAAGTAAATAGAAGTAACGGCATTGTTTGGGATCTAAGCCAAGAAATCCAAATGAATTCGACACATTAGCCATCGAAAGCTGATGTAAAGCTCTTGTTGTAAAGCAATGTTAAGTAAATATAGAGACCATCGTATTTGCTCTTTTATGTTCTCGTACGGCTCCATCATAAATGTGGAACCTTGACGACCGTTTTCATGGCTCCAGGATGAGACCAAACGTCTGGAAACCGGAGTCACAAAATCGCTTTGAATCTGAACTAAAAAGCATTTAATATAGCGCTGCTATATTCGTGAGGAATGATGCTTCGTATTTTGTAGCGCAATATTGCTGAGTATGCAATTTTGTTTTCTCGCATTGCGCTATGTTACTGGAGAGACCAACAAACGGTAGAGCGGGATAGGAGAGTGTGGAATGGGCTATCCGAAAATAGGAGTGGTGCATTGGTGGAGGGAGGATGTCATCCAACGTGACAGCGATGGCATCCCCATCCACTTTAACGTGGACTGTTTGTTGTATAAAATGATAAATTTTGCATCTTAGTAGCACAAATATAACTAAAATGAAGCGGAAGATTGCCGATGAAATCGCAAATTCAAATCGAATCGACGAAATTTGTGTGGAATCAAACTCAGAAAATGGTGAGCATTGAGTATTTATTTAGTGATCGATTTTTATTTCGTCCAAAATTACATAGTTGTTAAATTATGAGATTTTTCATTGAATATGCAACGAATATAGCATATACGATAATTAAATATTCTTGATGTTTAACTATTGTTATCGTTTAAATCGCTCTGATATCGCCACAACTCCACTATAACTATTGAATGGATTTTTCAATTTCGATAAAAAGGTTCTTTTCTCGACTGAATTTTTTTTCGAACAGCGCTAATATGGAGAAGAGGGGGGGGGGGGGGGGGGGGGGGGGGG
>QEWY01002778.1:726333-794879 GCA_006503575.1 Baylisascaris schroederi
GAGAGGTTGAAATTGCGGTACTGAGATTACTGGTATTGTGAGTATGACATTAGAATTTTAGAGCGATATTTGTTTATGCAAATTTGTGGGTTTTTTATAGGTGAAATATAAATTTTTTATTTTCATAGACTTAAGTAGTCACGAGTGGTAAAGCAATGTTTATATATGCTGTAACCAGCAATGTTTTCAGTTGCCAGCTCGTCGTCTTCTTCGTCAGTTAATGCAAACGTATCGGGCAATACGAAATGTGCGAATAAAGAGGAGGGATCATCGAAGAGGAAACGCGGTCGACCAAGGAAAGCCGAACCGACTAACCTGCCATCGACATCAGATAGGTACCGTTTGTTCGATAATTTGGCTAATAAAACAGAAACCCTATTGAAGAGTGCCGATGACGTTCACTCGGAGCATGGTATTGACACTGTTCAACGCAGTTGCCTACTCGGAGCTGTATCGTTGTGTCTGCTCCGAGTGGTACTATTCATCAGTTAGAATATTTTCATGCCTGCGTAATTTTGTGATTGGGAAGCAATACCATTCGCAGTAATTGTCGCATTATGTTTGTAATAACGCAAATTGGCAGAAAGCGATTCTGTTATCTGTCCACCTCAGTTTCAACTAGGAAACCCACTCCGGATAGGGTTACTAAATTTTCTTGATATACTATATACTATAGGATGATCTTTCACACTATTTTTCTTATTCATCTACCAACCTTAGCAACAATTACTTTCATCGATGGTTGAGTAGTATAGCTGTAAAGATTATTAAGGCAGTGAACAATTAAGCACCGACCAATTCCGTTCGATTAACACTGAATGGAATCTCGATCACTTCATTCACATACTAAAAAATATAAAAGAAATGATTTCACCCAATGAAGTGACCTATTTGTTGAATTGCCCTAATCGAATCGTTTTCCGGATTATACCATTTAAAGAAAGAGTAACACATTTATATTTGCTACATTTGCCCTATTTTATTAACGTTAAGTGGTAAAATTTTTAGAAATAAATTTCGGTTTTTTTCTATATAATTTCATATCTTAAAATAATCGCAATCACTTGTGCAATAACACAATCAACGGAAACGTTGCCAACATGCTTAGCATCTTTTAGAACAAAATTTGCGCTATGGGGCATTGATTTGTAATTATGTAGCGCTTAAAAAAAGATAACTTCCGCTAATTATTGACAGTAATATTAGCTAGTAACTCTAATACAATCCTAATATAAGATTGGCTGAAGTAACCATTAAGGAGTGAAACGTCCCAATGTCCTTATCGGGCCAACGATTCCTTGTCGAGCACCCCGATATAACCAAACACTTTATTAGTGGAACATGGCCCCACCTGGGTCCACGAGCAGCGCACCAACGGAACGACGAAACGACAAAGAACTCCAAGGAGCGGACTACTCTGGACAAAGGAAGAAACGCTCTGCCCCAGAGTGGGCAATAACAGTTTTTATATACTCTACTCATAGTATCAAAGCGATACTTACCGTAGCGAAACATAGTGCACGCTATTCAATGGTCACAGTCTACCTGCTCTACCGTCATGATTGAGCTGCTTGACGATCAAAAAATAAAATAAAATAAAATAAAATCGTTACGAGGAAGAAAGCGCTAGGAAGATGGACAGCTTTAAGAGTTCCATAAAAACATAATCGTAAAAAACGAGTTGTACGGGTATGACCTTCAAGATTCAAGCTCCGTACCTGAAATTAGAGCCAATGTATGAAAGAAACTTATCCAGCATATTCGCTGCAATGTTAACACTGATAGCCGTCTCGGATATATCAACGCTAAACTTTCAAAACGATATCCAACAACAAATAACGATGCTATTTAGTAGCTATGATCATTGAGTAAATTCGGTCCTCAAGTCGAATTTCTATATGATTGAATGAATTTCCGAATGAATTCCGGTTATTCGAATTTGCCAACAAGTTATGGTCTTTTAGAAAATTGATTAATTACTAATTAGAAAAGCTTCTCTTTTTATTTGCTTAAAAAATTTCTTATTAGAGCCGATATATTGGCAACGATCAGATGAGATACTTTGTGCTGATCGCGAAAATAAATCTGATTGTGATTGGAACATAGGCGTTATGATAGATGAATAACGTAGGTTGAAACCAGATAGAATTTATTACTGCATTATTTCAGGACGTTGTTGTTTCTACCGTTGATGGTTTTAATAAGCGCACTGTCGGTGGTGGAACCACCTTGTAGTGAATTCCACTATCGTCTTCTCGTTTCTTGGCATATACCATATCCTCTATATAGGGCGTTATTGTCTTATGCACTTCATTTAATTCTCTCTTGCCTTTTCACTTGTAATTAGCTGACAGCTTATGTTTTCAATTGTGCACCTACTAGACATTAGGGCTGATACTCTAAAACATTTAGCTGTTGATAATGTGTCGAAGCATTTGCATAGTTAATGACTACAGTAGTTGTCGCCCTGTGATACTCGGCCCATCTATGAACATTATCTCTCAAGGGTGGAACTTCGTAGGCGAATGGCATTGAAGAAGCTTTCCAGAAAAAAAAAATACAATGCTAGGATTGTCACTTTGTTTAAAAAGAGACGGTGTGAGCAGTAATATTCAAAAGTTTTGATAGAACTATATGAATCACTCAGTGGTGTTATTAATTGGTTGGACTTTGTCTTCTGTTCTTTCAGGGCATTTATGGAGAACGGGAGAGGAGTGTCGATCGAAGTTTATCACCAGCGAGAGGCATCTTTTTTGCAAGCAGTGCTCGGATTTGTTAAAGAGCAGGTATCAAATTGCTCATCCGGTGCTTTCTGTGTTGCTAATATTTACTGGGATAAAGACTCGGAGGAAGGATGAAGACTGGGTGGTTTATGGGGTAGTATCGGCATTTAGACACAGTAGAATCGAGTTCAGCTCTTGTTATGCTCTGAAAGACACAATAAATAGTATGGAGATATTTCTTAATCCATTAGTGTTCATCGTTTCATCAATATTTTCGCTGTAAGAAGATCTACTTGTAAATAAGTTTGCGCTTTTTGGAGGTAGAGTATTTTTTTCATTGTCTTAAGTATGAAAGATTTGTTTTTGAAATCGGAGTTGAACTTATAACGGAGAACTCAAGCTACGATGAAAGAATTATAAGTGATGATTGCCCTATGCGCAGACAGCGGTATTCATTGAGTATCGATGTGGAAAGGAATGAATGCGAACGTTGGGTGTATTCATATTTCGGTCGTTAGTGATTGAGATGAACTTGTTGACCACATATGGGCTCTCATAATTAACCTACCTTTACCCGCAGTATTTTTTTTTAATACAAGTGACAGCTTAATAAGGCGCCGTATTATCGATATCCTTATTCAGCATAAAGAAATTACTCACGAATAAATCGGCCGAAGCACAAATTGTAATGTAACTTCTCAGTTTAAGTCAAACTTTGGAAGTGACGAAACAATGCAAAAGATATCCGATGATATTCCCCTCCATCGTTTTTATCTTCTGGATAAATTTATTAGTGATCATTTTAGAAAAAGGAACAACAAGAGAAGGTGCCAATTCTTGAGAAATTCTCTGTGAGTGCTCCATCTAAAGTTAAACAATCTACAAAAGGTATTTTCTTTGTTATCGCTTTTTTGTTAATATTTTCCTTTCTATCAATTCGCGTTGCCCTATTTGTGATTCATCAATATAAAGCACGATAATGCATTCATCATATCAATGCAATACGTTCTACTTCACGAGATATTGTGATTGCAGTAATGAATTTCAGTTGATACAATCCATACTATAGGATGATCGGGTGTGATTTTCTATTTAGCACTTCGACTTCTGTTGCCTTATGGCGATTTTAAGATTCCATTAAGATACAAATGCATTAAAGTTATTAGAACATAAGGGATTACTCAAGATCAAATTAGGTCTGAAAGATGAGTATAATTTAACCTTTAGACATTCCCTCGTTCTTGCTTTTGTGGCTTGCGAATAGAAATTATCAAAACAAAGCACTAGCACATACAAAAAAGCAAGCGTTTAGTGGAAAGTTAACTCGGCGGAATTTTCGATGAAGAGAACACCGATATTTTCTTGTATTCTTTAATGCCTTGAAGTTTGTGCAATGCCAGTTTGTTTGATACGTTTTCCAATTGATATTTGATATAGGTATCATTTTGGCTTTTCCCTTCGCTAACTGTGTAGACCTTTGAAGTTATGGCTTTAGTATAAGTTTCAATTTTTAAGTATATTAAATTGTTTCAATTGCATTTATGGTGTGCAATATTCGGTTATTGGAACATGCCTCAGGTATGGGCGATGTGATAGTTATTCATGATAGATCAGTGGTACAAACGAGTCAGAGTGAGCATTCAAAGGTTACCGAACAATCGAATCGTACGGAACAAAAGGTGCAGTCTCATTTTTTGATGCATTTATGCAAATTTTGAAGAAAAACGCAATACGATTGAGTTGTTTTTCGTAAAATGCAAATTAGCAAATCTCGCGCTACGATCCTAAACATCGAACACTGTCGGCAGATACAATGCACGACACGACAATCTCCGGTCATAACGAAACACAATGTCAATGTGCTATTCGGTATTGATTCATCCCGTGAAATTGAATTGAATTTATAGGTATTTAAAAATAGGAGAAATCGAAATGCTTTATGCGAGTCGGATTGCGAGAAGAGAATCTTAGAATCTTTTGCAGATTTCTATACGGCCGATTTAATAGAAATATGAAGGCATTGTTGATAACTTATAAATCTAATAGGTCAGATGAAGTGATTGCAAAAGTGATTATCATATTTGATCTTTTGTTGCGCTTTTTCGTTTCCTTTTTTAGAATTGTTAATTTCTTATCAATCGAGAGAAATAAAGAAAGAGTGAAAATACTTAAGTAATAAAAGAAAGTGGAAATATTTTAAGGCAGTTTGGATCACACTAATTTATTTTTACGTGGACATTTTATAAGGTTTTCCCTATGATCAATCAACGTTCATTCAAGTTTATCAGAGAGAATTTAGCTGATATAAATTGTACTGTTGAGTGGCTTATATATGTTTTCTTAGATATTTTTAATCAACTCATGAAAAATGAAAAAAAGATAAATTTAGTGTGTTTAATTTAACCGCATCTTGGGGCTTATTTCGTTGCAGTTAGTTGTCTGCATAATGCAGTAATATTTCGACACCAATTTTAAATTCGATCGATAAAGTTGCAGTCTAAAGAATGATTTTCTAAACAGGAACTTCACACCCGGTCATTTACGAAGAAGAAAGTTTAGGATTTGATATTCGTTTGTTTGTTTGTTTTTTGATTTAGAATTGCTGCAATAAGTTGGTGTAATTAATCAATAATTAAATGTAACGGAATTGGTGGATTTTCTTTTCACTTCGCCACTTGAAGGAACTCGATCGACAATAGGTCTAGATCCTTGTAAAACACAACGTTCCGAGAGGGCTGAGGGGGAGGAGAGGGGGAGTGAAATTGTTTGGCCTTGTTGTCTTGCACGAGCGTATTTTTCGTTTCGCTTCTAGATCTTTGTGGTATTTTGCGCACAAAATAATCGCAATAAACAGAGGAGTGATATTGCTTCGATGAAAAAGAAATAAGAACAATGAGAATCTTCATCAATTTTCACTAGCTTTGATTTATTTTAAGGTGCTGAAATATTTTTCTGTTTTTCTCTGCAACATTCATCTATATATTATGATGATTTCAAATGTGAGGCATCTCTCATCGTTGTTTTTTTTTTACCGATTAAAAAATCTGACTGGGTGGTCGCTTCGATTGGTTGATGAATTGATAACGATGCTTGCTGTTTCCCATAAGTCCAAATCTGACATACATCAGAGGAGTATACAGGCCCTCATGAAGCAGCTCAGCAAGAAGCACTTTCGATCAGCTTTGATAAGATGCGATACCACTCAGATCCATTCATCTTATCGGAAAAACCCATTAGCTTTTAAAAAGGTGTTCATGATCTGAGAACAAAAAATATTTCTCTTATATTTTTCCGGATTAGCATTACGTAAAAATGAAACCGTATGGTGGAAACATAGTTAATGAAGATTTTCCTTTCAGAACGCCGTAACTGTGAATTGCATCGTGAGCACACCTGAGGGATCATTCGAGGATTTCACACAAATGACTGCATTTCGAACGGCACAAATCATTGTTCGTGGCAGGTATAACCTATTTCGCCATTGTTCGCTATTTCACCATTATTCGCTATTATTCGCTATAAATATATTGCGTTGAATCTATTTTGTCCAGTGTGATTTGATTGGAATAGATGAGTTTTTTAATGCTGTAGAGTATTACTTACCAGTTATCATATACGATTCAATTCGCATATCGATCTAGCAACTTGTAATTTGCAACAGCTCCTCTTTGAAATCATCTTCCATCGGCCCATGGACTGTCGTGGTCACGCGAATATCAATGGGAAATTTTTTTTCTTTCTGTGTGTGCGGCGTTGCCGCCACCTAATTTCTCTTTCGTTGCATACCTGTGAAGGAAACTTTTTCACGGACAGCAAGTATTGTGATAGGAGTAATGGGAATGAAGGTGCATTGAATGTTAGGATTTCACGTCAGGCAGAGTGTGCGTCACGCGGTCATGTCCACTGAGGGAGAGATTCGAAGATTCAGTTCCACAAACTCCCGACTTCCAAGCCGTTGCCAATAAATTGCCAATAAAATCGGAATCTTATCTTATCATTTAACGTTTATTTTCTATATTTTCTTATAATTTGGCAATTTTCTCGCTGAGCGAAAGGAAGGACTGAAGCGACGTTGCAGTGTTTATTGGGGGAACAGCTATAGATTACAACATCCATCATTAGGGTTGTTTGCAGGACGTTATTTGTGAATCCATATGCACTGATCGAATACTCGGATATTGTGGCAAATGTTGTCGAGAAAAGTGGACGAAGCTGCAAAATTCAGCTCGATGTATGTTGCTTAATACTTTTTTCGGTGGGCAGGAACAGGTGAGGATGAAGTACGGGAGGAGGACAAGATTGATTAGTACAGTTTTAGATATAACATCTGTAGAAGATGTGGGAAACGAGGAAGGAGCTATAAAACCACCTTCAGAGACAATTGTATTCTACTCTAACTATAACTCAGTGCTATCGGAGAATCTCGTTTACTGAGAATATGCTACATTTTTCACATCCATTGCTACCGACCGCTTCCTACCGGTTGAATTTGCAAGCCTAAGTTTTGTGTACTCTTGGCTTTGGAATAGTTTTGGCAGGTAGCTGTTCATTTACAATAGCATCTCTCTCCTTTATCATCTCGCGGATGAGTCGTTTAAGGTATGGGCATCGCGTTCTATATAACAACAATTGAGAAGGGAGGTGTCATATGAAAATAAGTAAACGACAAAGGAGAGCAATGTGAAGAGTTTAGAAGAAATTCATTAAACATTTTAAAACGCAATGTCAAAACGTCCCAGAAAATGTTTTTGGATGTATTTTTGTCGATAAGATTGCAGTTCTTTTTGAGAGCCGAAAATAACGGTGTGCAAGAATTTACATGACACCTTATTTTTAGGCTTCAGATATTTGCAGAAAGTTCCATAGCTTTGAAAATTTTTCTTAAAATCGACATCGAGAGTTGAGGAAGCCAAGTCCACGGGTCACCACTCGTATGTATCATTCAGAGGGTAAGAGGGACTGAAAATTATCAAGTCGATGAGGTTGACAAATTGAAGGGAAAATTGTTGCGCTGTTAACTTAACTCATTGATGTTTAGTTATGGAGCAGTTATGAATTAAGCTAAAACTTGTATTATTTTAAAAATCTTGGCATTTATGTAGAGCAATTTATTTGTTCACAGATGCTCTTATAGAGTATTTTCGATGTCTGCAGCATCGAATAAACTGTTGGACGATGTCTATAATATTCTACATGTGTTATGCAAGCATCATTAATATACTTATATGTTATTGCAAGAAATAGTTTGTCTAGAGGATTTTTATATCGTAGGGGTTCATACGAGAGCGAAGAAGGAATTCCGCGAATTTTTTTAAATCTTTCAATGGGCAATCGAGATGAATTAATTTTCATTTCTATATTATAATTTCCATTTTTATATTCTTTATTTTCTAAGTAGCGTTTTTCATTTTAAACTTTCAATGATTATGTTGAATATGAAACTACAAAGTATTAAAAAATGTTCACTTCAAATTATTCATTTGTAGTTTATGGATTTCGACGATTTACAAACGTCTCTTCGGATTTTCTGCAGGAGTCCTGCAACAGGTCTTAAAGAGCGTCTAAACGATCCGAACAGTAAGTTATGTCATCAGTATTGCAATGATGGTCGGCTTTTTTTAACTACTTTTGATTATTGGGACAAGGGGAGAGCTGAAAATTCGAGTAGCCACACTTCGAGAGCTAAGCGAAAGGAGGATATAATTGAGTGTGTCGAAGTACGCCAGTCCGAGTGAACATGTTGTCTTTTAGGAATCGAGAACAAAAGCTTTCTGAAAAGTCAGTGCTCGCTATCTTGACTTGCTCATAGTTGGTGAATGTTCTACCGTGTGGTGTGAAGTAATGTTGATTGATATACGACGTCGCTATAAGACAGAACAGTTAAAACAAATATTACGGTAATAAAATAAGGAATTTCATGTTTTTTGGCGACTGCATTTTGGCATCATATTCACTAGTCATTGAGTAGTATAATAATGTTTTGACGAAATTTGTTTGTTGGTTTTGAAGTGGCGAGTGAAGTGTTTATGAATGGGCATACTTGAGGTTGTTGTAGAATGCGAATGGAAAGTTTTATGCCTATGAAAGTACATCAGAAAGTTTGCTAGTGACAAACAGTATCATTTGGTGGTTAGAAGAGGTTCACGAGAAGGGATGAAAGATTTTCACCAGGGTTTTGTTGATTGTTATCAGAAAGTCAAAGGTGACAGTCCTTAACCACCAAATGCGAAAGTTTTTGAACAAAAATATTGGATTAGGACAAAATTACTAGAAAGATCGTTTTTACCATTTCCATATTGGGTTTAGCTGTGAGTAAAAGTGTGTGAACTACGATGGAAAATAGCAATTGTAACGGAAACGAATGTTAGCGGATGTCTTGGGACGATAATATCCGATCACTGGCGCTGCGTTCATAGGATCCCTTTCATATTTCCTCGCAGCGAATGTTTAAAGAGGGAGGAGGATTTCCGGAGTTCCCAAAGGCGTGAAGTGGATTCCTTCTATTATTTGTTTTTCTTTGCTCTTAGATATGGTGTGATGGTGGGTGTAGTTGATTTTATTGTTGTCAAGAACGGAAAGATATCATTGGCGTGAAATCTGTATTTTAATCATGCTGAGTCAGATTTCTTTCGCGTAATATTGGCATCAAATGTTAGCCATCGAATGAAGCGATATTTCATCTAAGAAAGTCGATGTGAATCTCACAGGTAGAGGTGTTATTCAGATGCGGTAGCACAGAAGAAGTATCAGGCGTTGCGTTCGTGTTCAGTGTTCATAAATGTGCTCAAAGAGGTGGTCGAATGTGATGACATTCCTGAAATACCCACTGAGCTTGGGTTTGTTTTCACTTCGTTGATTTGTTTCGTTCAGACATTTCTGTTGAGTTTCGATGGCAAAATGACAATTGCTGATGCACAGAATTGTGATGCAACCATCGCATATATCCAGAAATTATTGTTTTGAAGCGTTTTCCTTCGCTTATATTTCCCATTTTTAGGTTGCAGTTATAGAGTTTTCAGGTTTGGGCATTTCAGCCGCATTAAAAGACTTTTAACGTAACTATAAATTAATGAGCAGAACTGGCAATAATTTTCGAAATTTCAGTCGAAACTTTTGAACGCCTCTAAATTTGGCCATGAATAGTTTTTTGTTTAGAGCTAAGGAAAATGAGGCGGTGGCAGAGTGGTATGTGCCATCGAAATACCGCAAGTTCGAGTTGATACCGGCGGATGCGCATGCAGTTTTCGTAAATATGGAACTGATCAAGGAATATAGTCCAGTGTTGGCCGAGTCTCCTGCCATCTTCTCTGATTATTGTATGCTTCCGGTTCGTTGTTATGCTATTGCTTTAGAGCGTTTAAATGACGTCGTGGATGGTGATGTATTTTCGTTTATTTCGTTTTTGTTGGATGGAGTGGATGTAGTGAGCGGTGAAGTACCTAGACAGCTCTCTAAGTTTAATTGCTTTTAGAATTTTCAGAGATTACCAAATCACGTGGGCAATAAACTGCTTCTAGTGTATTTCTCGGAAGGGAACGGTGAACGCAAATTCATATTCATAGGCTATCATCTTCTGACGGAAGATTGGGATGGAAGGAGAGGCGAGGAAGAAACAATCTCTTCACTCCGATAAATTTAATAAGTTCTAGGCAGTGCATGATGTGGAAAGCTATGAGCAAGGAAAATGAGGCACTAGGGGATCTCCATCCTGATATTCGAAGATCTTAAACATAATGAGGCGAATTCCCAGTGTAAGAAACAGTCCACGTTGAAATTTCGAATTTCGAATACTAGTTTATAAAAAATTCTTGAAGTGTTTTGATCTCTCTTTTTTTGCTGTTGATCTCAAAGAATGCCATTTTTTCGCCAGGCAATGAGCCTCACAGAAAATATTGCCCCTAAGAAAATATCCAGTGCTTTCTTACGCATTTATACATAATTCCCAACTACACATATGCATTCGGCAATCCTCGCAAGTTTCTTTGACCAACCGAAAGGTGTGGATAGTGTTTTGATAAGGTTCCAATCGTATTGCAGCAGTTCACATCAGCCGAGTTGATTACGGCTCTCAACGTTCTGTTCCGCAATCGTCGAACTGGCCGATTCCATTCAGTGACGTGTAAGTATCCACTCGTTTCGGTTTCTCCTTTTATGTACATGTTCGAAACATTTGCACATATTTCTGGACATATTTTCTTGCAGTTTCGGTCTGTTCGATAGCAATTTCAGTAGCAAGTGATAGTTGGGATTTTTGAAAGCGTTGAATATTTCATCTAACGAGTTATTCGAGCACCTAATTTCAGTTCACTTCAGCGTCCTATTTTTCCGTTGCGTGAATATTTTCCTCTAAATATTTTTTCTTTGTTGAACATTATAGGCTTTCCAATTAGATTATATACATGAAATTCTTATGTTTATGAAGGCATCATTGCTAAAATCTTCAAAATTTACCTACTATTCATTCTTTACCGTTTCCAATTCGTATAATCAGTATTTTGTAAAGGATTACGTTGATTTTTCAGTGGAGAATATGGAAACACTTTATAAATGTGCTGGTCTTTTCGATTGTCTTCGCCCAATGTGTGATTCATTTTCAAAAGGCATTTGTGTTGACGCTGTTATTAAAGGGGATTGGTGTCGTCTAAAATCTATGCTTCAAATTCAGGTATGTCATCGTTTCGTTTATTTTTACCGTTTCCTTTCCAGTCTAAGCATTTATACCGTAAGACCTCGGAGTTAAAACCCAAAGTTATATTTTATGCGGAAGGCTGGAGTTGTACCGAATCTTCCGTATGGCATACAAGTAAATAAGTAGGTTTGCAACCAAGATTAGTTATCTATATCCCTCAGATGAAAATATTGTATACTATGCTGCGTGAATACCACTCCTCTTTTCGTAAGGATTGAGTAGGCCCATGTTTTTTGTGCAAAAATACTTTCTATAGGTAGTGATCTGAACTATTTTACAGGCAACTCGGCGAAAATGTCGGGAGCCGAATCGGTCGTTGTTGGCCGATATACTCAGCAGCATCGCTGGGCTAGTAAGAGATACAGCGAATGTTTTGGAGCGTTTGCAAGGTGCTGGTCTTGCTGATATTCCGATGGGCATTGGAACGGCGCTTATGGTTGCAGTGACGGAGGCTCGTGCAGGATGCGAGCAGTCCGAAGCGATGCGTCTCATTCTTTAGTCGTTTTTGCAGCGATACATATTGGTTGACCACACTGTTTTAGTTCGCTGAATTGCACGCGAGTATTGCTTTATTTCATTTCAATTTTTGGATGGAGCTGTTCAGTAATTTTGCGGCATTGTATTTCCATCTTTGCCCTTTAGGCGTCAGTTGTTTCTCTCAGTCGGTTTCTATATGCTACAAGATTGAGAGTACAAAACTAAATGCATCGTCTATGAATGTGCACAAAGTACACAAATTATCGTCGGATTTTCCATGTACGAAAGCGAAAGGGATGAGAAGCTTGTTGTTGCTGTGAGGGTTCTCGACGATATGATGTTGAATTCTAATGGATTATTGAAATCAGGGGAGTTTTCAACTGCTGGAAACTGATTTTGGTTTGGTTGTTTCTTACGATTTCAGCTATCGACGTCGAGCTGTCTCACTGATGACATTATAAAATAGAGCTGATGAAAGTCGATTGTTGATCAATCGAATGAAAACTAGGCTTGCATTTCTTATCTTTCATAGCTATCGATGTCGGTAAATAAATGGATGATTAGATCTTTATGGAGTACGGTAAAATTGTTGCCTGATCATCATAGAGTTGAATTCGTTTTGCTGTACAACTTCTTTTCCTATCTGCATTACATGTGATGTTTTTCTCTCAGTTGGCCTTAATGTTCAATATTTTTTCCAACTGTTTTTTTTTCGAATATCCTTTTTATGATTTTTTTTTAGAAGTTATTATATTCAAAAAGTTTTTTTCAACATGAAGTGAAGATGATAGATGCGCTTAGAATTGTAACTGATTAAACGTCATTTCACGAATGTGAAGGGAATAGTAGTCGTAGGGAAAATGGATGATAACTTCTCCCATGTTGAACATTTCTGGCCTTGAGATGGTCAAGGGCTGTAGCGCCTTTAAGAGAGCATTTCTCAGGCAAGAAGTTCTACTCGTAGTATGCAGTGAGTCGACGTTTTATTGCACTATCTGAAAAGTGATTTTTTTTCGGCTCCGCTTGGAACTTATTTTGCATCTATGGAATGTAGATATGGTAGAAGCGATTCTATCGATGAATTAGCCGCTATGGCAGTCTCAAATGGTTTTAGTCAATATAGAGTAATTGTTCTTGCCCCCTATTATGAATGTGTTATATATCGGTTCAGTGAACCGTATCATTGTGTTGTTTTATGCTATAAACGATGTTGTTGATGTGGAATTGTTGACGAGTATACTCAATTCAGAAATAGATTGAATATTGCTGAATGAAGTATTCCATTTTGTTGTTTCTTATTAAGCAATGAGGTGATTTCTATTATATTGATGATGGAATTTGTCGTATTGCTATGAATCAATGAAAGTTGATTGCAATTGGGATTGTTGCCAATTTTTCGTTTTTTTTTTGATTTTTTATGTAAAATGATTATAAATTGTTGTCATGAAATTTTTGAGTAAATATCATCCTTATATGCGTTATTCATCGGTTTTATAGTGTTGAATCGTTGCTGTGACGATTTCTATTATTTGCACAATTAATATTATGTAGTACAGAATTAATTGGTCAAGTATGACTAAGTGGATCGTTTGAATTCCACTAGGAATGTATTGTTTGTAAATATCGACCATCAGTCATCGTCGAAAATTTGGAATATTTCAGTTAGGGGAATTTATTTACGATACGATCATGCGATAAATATTATAAGTTTGAGGCCGATAGGGCATTGTGTTTGCACATTATGAATTTTATTGAAACAGCTTGAATCAGGAAATGATAATAATTCACTCGGTCGTAAAACACCGTTATAGGTTGGAATTTTGAAATTTTTTATGAAACGGTGTTTTAGATATTCTGAAGTCATTCCTCTAAATGGCTAGTGCGGTGATCGACCGCGTTCAATGCAAAGGCCGACTCCCTCAGACATTTTTATGCAGAGGTTCGTATAGCTTCTGCAGCATTACTTCTACCGTTCTCATTGTGTGAGGCTATTCTGATTGGTTTCACGTTTGTCATGATTTTGAATGCTGGTGGTAGGTGACCGGGGACGACGAGAAGTGAAGCTGGAACATTGGTTCGTATGTGAATGCAGTGAGACCAAAATTGACATACTTTGGCGTAGGAATTATATGATTTCTAACTAAAAAAGGTAAGAGCTCTATCATCTAGGGATAGAGTTTCGAGTAGAAATACATTCCTGGAACAATTAGGTTCTCAAAAGAACGACGTTTTCCGTTCCGGTGACAATCTGTTCCCATTTGCTGCCCTCGCATACCCACCACCATACCTATCAGGGAAATAATCTTCATCCTTCCTAGTGCTCGAAGGGAAATGCAGCCAGGTTTTCGTTAATTGGTGAGAATATGTCGTGTTGTTGGGGGTTGAAGTTGAAAATTAGGCGTGGGTGACGTGGTTTCATTTCGCCAGCCTCCCTCCTCTCACCCTTCATGCTTTTGTAAAAGAGAGCTAGCTAAAAAAAGTTTTAAAGGAGTGTTCGTATTCAGAAGAAAAAGAATCTGTGAAAACAATAGGTCCTAAAAATAAAGCTATGAAAACCCTGAAAAATGAAATTATTATATATTGATATCTGAAATTCTTTAAACGGAGCCTGAACTAAAATCTTCAGATAGATGATGCATCCGGCGCCGTTTTATTTAAATTAGCACGTCACCGAAGCTAATTATTTGAGGGTAATTTGCATAAGAAATCTAGAATTAATGAATCATGTAAAGTATGCGAAGATGTGTTTGCGGTTTTTTATTTAGACTTCATAAACCTGGTTGCGAAGACAGGTAGGCGGTTGTGGTTGTATGCTTTTTGGGATTTCGGCTAAGTCCAGTCGAACGGCGACTGGATTTAACCGATGAGCTGAGAGGGGTGGTATGGTCGGGTCTTGGTGGTGGTGGGAGATAGAAGTGAAGGGCTGTTGCTTTTCTGGGATCAGAGTCGGATTGAACTCGGATCCGCTACTTAATCGATAGCTGCAAATAATTTGTGACCGACATTTTGAGTCACTGAGTGGAATAAGGCTCAATTTGAGTGAAATGAAACAACAATTGAGTCAAATATTGGTAGTATTTGAGTAAACAGGAAATATGGATAGGGTATATAGATTCAGTGTCTACTGTACAAGTTACAGTAACTTACGAAGTAGAAGCTAGCGGAGATGTGAGTTAAGAGGTAGATTTATGACTGGCAATACCTGACAGCTTTCAGAGACCTCATCTGATGATGCGTTTTGATTTTTTTTTTTTTATTTTCAGTTATGTACTGCATCATATGCTCTATGGAAAAGCGTTTTGATATGCTGAAGAGCGTCCCAATTTACTTTCTAAATTCAGTATTGATATTAATGGTTGGTGTTTATTTTTTAGCTACTGGCAGTGATTGGATGTACGCGTTGGTGGCTGATCTGAAAGGTAGAGACGCGTTGAGACATAGCGATTACCGCGATCAACGCTTCAAGGTAATCGTTCACATTGCTTTATTTCATTTTTCGCGTTTCTTAAACAACTAATATTTAAATCGGAGTTCACCTATAAAGAAATCTTTTGAAATGTTAGATGAATTGACTAGTCATAGGCAAACAAACTGAAGAAGTCTATTTTTAATTGCATTTCAGTCGTGTGAATTGTTTGAAGTTTTGATGGTTCTAGGGGAGATGAAACGAGAGCTTTTGTTCGTGACTTTATGTCGACTGTTTCGTTTCACACGAAACTTCTGTTAAAACATCATCGAGCCAATTTGAAATCATCTATAAATTTTCATGAAACAGAGAAAGCATAAATGGGTGGTCGTTTAAAGCTTTTGGAGCCGAAATCATATTTGATCGATTTTTCGAAGCGCATCTAAATATCGCTCAATTTAAATGGTTGTATGATGTAAAATTGAACGGTTTCATGAGTTCAGGGCACTTCCCGTGAACAGAGTCGACTTCTTGCAGTCTCTTCAACGCTCTATGTGGGGAATCTCTCATATTTCACCACTGAGGAGCAGGTCTTTCTTCAGTTTTATTTTCTATTTAATTACAAAGAGTTTGAATCGAATTCGACAGTGATATGTCGAGATTAGTTATGGCATAATTTAACGCAGTTATAGATTATATTATAATTTTAGTTACCTCTTCCTCTACGAAAATGAAGCTTGCATTGCTATCGCATTGACAAGTTACTCATTGGTCAGTCAATGGGAGTGGAGGCAGACAAGATTGCGTTGTATATCGTCGAAGAGACGATTCGTTTATGTTCTGCGGGGGCTTGCATATCTGCTCTAGTTTATCTACGATCGTTTTTTCACTATATGCTAAGTTAAGGAATGTTGCAAAAAATTTTTAATCTTTCAGAGTTGTTAATTTTATCGCAACGATGAAATTGAGATTGGCGAAGATGAAATGCAATGTCACTAAATTCTTAGAGGGGATGAGAATATGCATGAATGCACTCTGCGTTAACGGAGATTGAATATCTGCTGTGGCCATCATCCTCGGAGTAGTGTGTAAAGGTACTCTCAAGTCCTTTAGACGTCGGTGGGCTTTGTGAACGCGATCCCATGAACAACTTTTCTCGCATATAACCTTATTCCAACTTTTTTTTCATCGCGACTACCTTTAAACGTTGTTTAAAATATTGTAGAGTGATAAGATGAGGATAGATTGGTGTATTAAGTTTCGTTTTGCATTGACATCTTGTTCAGATACGTATACGACTCCCAACTGAGTACGTATGAATTGCGTCAAGAGTAGAGTTCATAAAATTTGATGATATTATTTTTCCTGCATGCAGTGAATACGAGTAATTGCAGTAAAGGGGGGAGGGGAGGGGTGAAATGCTTAGACTGGACTAAGTAATCATTTGAGCTGACGATTTCATTGAATCGAAACGGATTGGCAGCGAAGGTCTTTCACGTCCAAATTTTTTAAATAAACCCATAACTAATTTTCTTCATATTGACTATATTCTCTTACGCTTTTTTTATTCCCTGCAATAAAAAATTAGTAGATGTCATCGGAAACATTCATTAGTGATTCACCGAAAAGATGTGTACCCATATCCCGATTGCTTTCCTTTGTTTGACTCCGAAGCCCGTTAAGTTGGGCTCTTTTATTTGCTTTTATAAGTACTGCATGAAATTACCGATTCGCAATTTGTTGGTTACTTTAAAGTTATTCACTTTTTGGTTGGAAGACATTCAAAATATGATTGAGCATTCCAGAAAGTAATCTGTGATAGCAGTTATCATTTGTTTAGCTGAATTATTGTGCTTCATAATCCATGAACCTTAATAGCACAAGCTGACGGCTATCCCTGTATTGTCAAATTTGCCTTCTTATAGCGAAATTAAGTTTGCATCTTATGCCAAGATGGGATTCATTTCCTTAGCACTTTTTTTGAACAGTAGTGTATTTTTCATTGATTATTTCATTTCACTGATTTGTAAGATGCATCTTTATCAACGCGATGGCATGCTTTTTTTTCCTCCTCATTTTTATTATTTATTTTGTTGGTTTATTGAATTCGATTTATTAGTGGAATTATTATTATTTCTGATTGAGTAGTTTATATGAAAGAATACTTACAAGTTATGCCTATAAATTTTAATTGAGTTATGTTGGATTTATGCTATGAAAACGTTAATGGAATAATCTTTTTATTCTCATCGATTTATCTTCTCAGCTCCATGGAGCCATTGATTTTTGTGGATACAGATTGTTCGTTTCAATTGCCAATCCCTCAAGGATTAGTGAACTTATTTTTTCGGATGAATGGACTCTTAATTCTGTTGTTGCAATGATTTGTTTCAGGTGTACGAATTATTCAGCCGTGCTGGCAGGATTCGTCGTATTATAATGGGTATTGATCGATTCAAGAAGACACCATGTGGATTCTGTTTTGTTGAGTTAGTACCATTCCCTCATAATATTCAACTCTTCTATGAAACGTTATTTTTTTTATTTTGCTTTTTGAGCGAATTCTATATGCACTGTTGCAGAAATATTGATGAGATGCTCGTTACACATTTAATTAGCAGCATCTGAGGTTACCGATCGATTGTTAACGCTAACAACTCCTACATATTGTCATAAGCAGTTGTATATTTTTGAAAGGTTGAAATCTGAAATCAGATGTCATTTTATTAGTTGTTTTTCACCAAGAAAATCCTTGATACTACATGTCATTGTAAAATATAATTACACCACAATGAGGGTTATATGTAGGTGACAACTCATACTTTAGAGTTGTCAACATTTTTTTGTATTAGGTTGCGAATTGATTAAACCTCATCGATAGATGCTCATTTAAGCGTACATTATGCATGCATATTGCATTTTTAGATTTAAAGATTGTGAAAAGCGACTAACAGAACAGTTTGGCTGGAGTTGTGTGTTAAGAGGTTTTATTATCGCTCCCATTACGACTATTTCTTTGTTATTTTTAGGCAAAATTTCGGTGTCTATGATGCGTTTCCTATTAGTTATTAATTGTTCTAACAACATAGAACAATCTACATGGGTGTAATCGTCCTAGTTTCTTTGAGGGTATTTAACGACATACACTGATGGTTGCTTCATCTAGGGATTGAAGAGTGCATTGTGAATGATCGTAGTAGTACTGATAATAATATTGGCAGTGATAACGCGATAGCGATAATGGCAATAGTAACAGTGACAATAGTAAAAAGTATAATAAAAGATAGAAATTTAAAGGTATTATTACCGCGAGGATGCAGAAGATGCAATGCGTTGTATTAATGCGACACGGCTTGATGATCGCATCATTCGTACCGATTGGGATGTGGGATTCGTCGAAGGTCGTCAATATGGACGTGGAAAACATGGAGGACAGGTATGATATACATCTTCGATGCTCTTATCTATTCTTTCTTCTGATGCGTCTTTATCGGTTTCCTCTTAATTTACCGCTGATTTCGTAAGTGTGGCTTCAAGAACCAAGATTCTATACAGAGCAGAGATCTTTTCCAGTGTGGATGCTAAAAGGCATCTTCCGTTTAATATTGCTCGGAGCTGAGCTCGAAATAATACAATAACGATTCATCATAGGCTTCTTTTTTTCTTACCTTTCTATAGTGATTACTTAGAGGGATTTAGCTTTTTAACAGGAAGTCGTGAACGGAGCATGCATTATTTTGTTTTCCCGACCTGAAAACTGCAGTGACAGGTGCACGACAAGAGAAAGTATGTATGTGTATGGTCCTTCTCAATTTTACTTCTCATAGAAAAAAGGTTTCTGGTAACGTGCGAATAATTTTCCGTTTCTTTCCAATAATATTAGCTGCCTTACATCGAATTTGCTCTGAAACACTTATGAATATATTGAACGTTTGATGAAGTTTTTCATTTCTTAACTTTTGGATGTGGATATCGCAGTTTATGGAATTTTCCTATATATTTTTGCAGGTGCGCGATGAATATAGAAAGGATTATGATCCGGGTAGAGGCGGATGGGGCAAAATGGTGCCACCGAAAAGTAATTTTTTTTTCAGCTCTCTATCTTTGTGGATGCATTTTTTTGAGTTTAAAAACCTTAAAGGTGTTTTCATCTAAAGTTTGAGAAATAGAAAAGTATATAGTGACGATTCCTCGTTCTTTCGCTAGCAGCTGTAGAATTTTTATCTAAACGCATTTGAACTGGTGAGTAGTTAAATTAGATTTGGTATCAGCCGTTTTTTCGCGTTCTTAATGATGGTCGTTGATTTGAAAAAGGGGAGGCCAGGATCTCTCAGAGCTAATTTCCTTTCTTGCTTCTATATTGCTCGTTCTTCTTGTGGAAATTTTTTATTACTTCATTTATTTTAAAGAACTCATGGAATTGTGTTAAGTTTCGTATATTTTGATAGGTGAAATGCTTTGCGGTTTTTTATGAAAACATAAGGTTGTAATATTTACTGCAAGTTTAACGTACTTATTTATTTTGCAGTGGACTAAGAACGGCGTCGGGCAGTTCATTGGATTCGTGCTGAAAGAGGGAGGAGGTGGTTGTGTACCGGTTATCGGGTTGCCATTATTAATTATAAGAAGTTATCATTGTTGGATCCTTGCTTGACGTTATTTATGTACCGTGGATGGCGAGTGGTTTCTGTTTTTGAGGAGTTGTTTGATTTGTGCTCTTGTCGATTTAGTTTTCTATCTTTTCTGCAGCCACTAAATAATTGACCAGCTCTTTTTTGGAAACTCTTTGAGGGGAATGAAGTGAATGTAAGAAGGGAACTATTGAAGAGCAGTAACACCAATGAAGAGGAATAAATTGTAAAGTGGAAAAATGAAGTCAGATCAGAACAAATAACATCAGGTTTCGCCACTTTCTTTCCATTGTCTCCATTTGCTTACCTATAAAGGTGATTGGTTTCAGTTGTTTAAGTTTTTTTTTTTATTAAATGGGAAGTAGGTGGCTGATTTGAATTATTTTCGATCTATCATCTCCGCCATCGAAAAACTGTGAATTTCGCCGAGCTGGAACCAAGTTCCGCTCAAGTTTTAGCACCCCATAGCATTACGATTGATCCGTTAGGGTGATTTTTGTGCAAAAAATGTTTCATGAGTTGAATGGAGGGGCAATGCTTATGGTCAGCATTTGGATTTGGCAGCGATTTCAAGGAAGGGATTTGCATATTGTTTATTGTGGATTTCACTTAAAGTTCTTTGTTCTGCTTCGCTGTTCTTGGTTTATTGCTGTGTAATGCTTATGCAACAAGTGTTCTCATGATGATATTTACACCTGAGTTGTACCAGGCTCTTTTCTCAGTGATTACGGAAGTACTATCAGTTGTTAATGTGGTCATTTCGCTGGTCATCGATAGAAGAGGGAGGAGAATTGAGGAAAGAGGAAGGGAGGATGATTGATTGGAATAAAAGATGAATTTGGAAATGTGTAGGCATCAGGTGCAGGTGTCTTTTTGTGGTTAATTTGTGTAATTTTTCAGATCTTTGTTTGCAGAAATTATAGGTTGATAAGCGTACAGAATTTTACGCTTAAGGAAATATAGGTCATTGTGCAATTCGCTGGAAAAGTAAGGGGACACGAGGTCTTATTTCCATTTCTACTGTGTAAGCCTTTAGGGCGGTACTATGGCATTGGTATTCGTTGAGAAATTGTGATGGAAGTGAATCTTGGCTGATATTATTGGCTTATTGATTGTATGCTTTAAGTTCTTGAATAAGCTTATGGACCCAAATATGTCTTTTGACATCAGATCTTTCCAAAAAATTATCCTATAAGAGGTGATGTTGGTCATTTTCGGAAGATGTTACATGAATGGGTTGAAGGTAATGTGTGGAGTGTTGATTGATAGTCAAACTGTGCGGATGTGTTTTGATTTTTTTTTGTGTGTGTGTGTTGTGGTGTTTTATTCTGCATAAGAATTTCTGCTTGTGTGGATTTCGTAATAAATAGTTTCTGTCCTGATATGCTTCGTTCTTGATGATAACCATTGATTTTGCCACAGCTTACGTTACCTTAAAAATGTATATTCAGGTATTTATGCGCAGTGAGCTTCGATACTTGAGGTGTGCATGAAAAAATTTTAGACATATGACTGGCCTGGATAAGGCAGTCTACGACTATGTAAGGTGCTTCCCCACTGATAAGTTCGCGGTATCGCTCGTCCATCAGAAACTTTAAATTTGAATATGCAAATTTAGCTATCCTAAATAACTCTTAGAATGACATTATATTGCTAGAGCTGTTCTTACCCAATGAAAAGTGCGAAAAGATAGCCTTAGGCTAAGATGCCGCTTCTTATCTATAGGGTAAATATTGCTACGTTGCATCTTTTCAATGCACTTATATTTTTCAATGTTTCATCTCGAGATATAAATACATGGAATATGCATTATATTATTGCTTTTTCAATGGCTTTAGATTATGGAAAAGTTGAAGCACCCGAAAATTTTTATCTTTTTTTTAATGCAATCGCATTTCCCTTTCTTTCTTTGCCTCTCTCCCTCTCTTTCTCTCTCTTCTTCCCTTCTCGAATCGTCGAATAAACGAAAAACTACGTGGGAGAGGTACGCTTTCACGTTCAGCATTTAGCATTGAAAACATTCAGCAGCACTTCATTGCACATAGGAACGCCTGTTCCCAACCAGATGCGTCACACCGATCGTGCTTAACAATTGGCACTTCTCCATTTTTTGTGACGTATTCCTTTCATAAAGTCTTATAAACATCCTTCTGGAATCAAAGCAGTTTCTGCAACAGATCCACAACTCAATCGTATCTATATTCCTGCTTCAGGGAAACCGTCATGATAGAAATGGCTTGCCCAGAGAAGGCTACTATATAGGCACAACCTTTTAAGCTGATCACAGTAAGCTATAAAGTTATACGCTGAATATATTGTTCCCATTTTTCATAGCTATAAACCTCATCGTCTTATGGGCTATTACGGTGGACCCTGTTCTCGTTCAACAGTTTCTCTACCGTATTAAAAGACGATGCGTATCCATCATATAGAAAGCAACAAACGATGCTAAGCTATGAGCAATGTGAATAATAGAATATTCTCAATAATTAAAGAATACAAAATGGCAATGTGGTACTATACGTTGGTTGACTATTCTCGTGCATTTACTTACTCGTATGAATCATACAATGAACCACATTCACCACTGCATCAACATCGTAAATGGAAAATGCCTCGAAAAGGGCGAAAAAACTCACAGAGCCATTTTCCGACCCTTCTGTTTTGTTTTTTAACATTCTTTTTACAAGTGCTCCTGTCTATGCGCTTATATACGTGTGTGTATTTCTGTTTGATGTATGTCTCCCGGCGATCTCATCTAGCCAACCACAAAAACTACGGTTATGAAATTTGAAAGCTACGATATTGGATGGCCTCGCAACTTCTTCCCAACAAGTCATCTTCCGCAAAAATAATCGCCATTTAAAGGCACCATAAAAAATAAAGTTAAAATTGGTACACTCAAAAACATTTGGCTGAAGAAAATTTTTCTGAACGTTTTTACAGCTGAAGAGGCAAGCTGTCAGGAGCATGAGGCGCTATTTCGTCGACTTTTGAGTATTTCTGCAATCGATTGGTTTAATGAGTGAAATCATAACGAATGAAGAGATATATAGGTGTTGTTATATGTGCATTTTGCAAGTCTGTTAGTAACGTCGATAATATATGTAAATATTCAGAAAGAATCACCTAACAAGTCTATAGAAGTACGCAGAATGGCCCACAAAATGCCTATTAATACATCTTCCCGCAAAATCGACCGCTTAAACATCCTCCATAATTTTTGATTCTCACTATATCTATAAAAAAATAGACGCATGCAAACGTGTAGACCACTTAAAAATGCAAGCTTTTATAATTCATAGCTGGGTATTGCTCATCATATTCGGCGCTCTAGATCATACCCAATCTATTCGATTATTGAAGCTTTTGTGATTTGCATGTTTAAACCATCGAATGAATAGGTAGATGAAAACACAATACTTATGCGCATACGTATCGGCATTAGTGATGATAAAAAGCGCGTATTGTATCTGTGTAACTGGTGTGCATTCCTAATGATTTTTGATTTGTTGCATACTTCCGCCGGTACGCTTTACGGGACCCATATTTCGGTTATCATTTTTTTTTTTTTGTATCGTTGTAATGTTGTTTGCATCTGATGCGTTGCATTGCACAAGTGCAACCAAAAATACGATGAATAGTCACTATAAAGATGTAAAATTCTATGAATGCTATTCTTTCATTGTAGAATATGTCACTTAAAAGATGCCTACCTAAGTGAACTATTGAATTATCAAAAAGCTCGAAAGAAAAGAACACTTAACGCTTTGCATCACAATATATTCCACTTATATTCTTCATCATTTATGTTGAATTTTTTTTTAGGAATCAATTGGTTAATGAGTATTAAATTTGATTTGCGATAATTAAAAGAGACGCTCATTTACCGGATTAATTGAGAGATTGTTGATATTACCTTATTGGAATCATTACCCCAATAATTTGACGATAATGGATGCTGTTGGCTATACTAGACGCTATATAACGGTACCATTCAGTGCAGTGCCTCAATATGTGTGCATACAAATTTATTTCTAGTGTATATTCAGGTGGAGAATATACAATAAAAGAACGTCAATAATAGAAAGTGTATTTACACAGGTACACTGACTCTGCATATGCATGCATCCACTTCGATGTATCAACGCAAAGGTGAGCGTTAATGTAAATGGTTTCACTAATATCGTACGTAAAGTAGATAATGGAAATTGTGTACTACGTCTAAAATCTTAGCAAATATTAGAAATATATTATTGTAACACATGTTGTGTTATCTATCACATAACACACCATAGATAGCAAAAAATAGTGCTGCAGTAATGCCTTTCTTTGTTAAGCATAGCGTTCCTAATGAACCAGATACACTGACTCTGCATATGCATGCATCCACTTCGATGTATCAACGCAAAGGTGAGCGTTAATGTAAATGGTTTCACTAATATCGTACGTAAAGTAGATAATGGAAATTGTGTACTACGTCTAAAATCTTAGCAAATATTAGAAATATATTATTGTAACACATGTTGTGTTATCTATCACATAACACACCATAGATAGCAAAAAATAGTGCTGCAGTAATGCCTTTCTTTGTTAAGCATAGCGTTCCTAATGAACCAGATTTAGTGCAAACAATAATTCTTAGCGATCATTCTAAGATAAAAACTATGATTTGCTTCTTTGTAGCGTTACATTTAATTAATTGATCGTATATTTTGCCCACTTTGGTATATCGTAATGTACAAAGAGAGAAGAACTAATATGCGGACGCACAGCAATCGACCCATTCGAACTGCGTATTAAATTGCCATCATTGTGCATGTTTGCTTACATGTGGGAAACCTTTTAAATCATACCTCAACATATGGCTACTTTGTAAATTACTACGCTGTTTATGAAAGATATTCTACCCATGTTTTCCACATGTTCTACCCGTGTTTTCCACATGTTATACCCGTATTTTCCACATGTTCTACCCGTGTTTTCCGCATTTCTACTCGTATTTTCCACATGTTCTACCTGTGTTTTCCACCTGTACAGCCTGTATACCTCATTGCAATCGAACGTTATCCAATTCCTCTCCTATACCATTGATTGCACATTGTTCGTCTTATTTCTTGTCACAATATGCGCTCTAAATCGTCGACTCACTACTCGACACTGCTAGCTATCAACATTGGCTGCTTTACATCAACTCTTGCTTTAATGCGACTGCGTTTAGCAGTGCATTGTTAACCTACGACATATGCCACTAACTGCGCACCAGCCGAATCGTTTGTTCGAGAAGATGGATTGGCTGCCTGGTAAATGAACATTTAAATAATCTTTCCGTGGATACTTGTTGACGAATAGGGCTTGATTCTCAGGCTTCAAAAATAATGAGCATTTCCTCGAATCACTTTGTGAGACCTTATGAAATTTTGAAAATTTGATCAACGCTCGCATTCCATTACATGTAGAAATTAAGCATATCACGGATGCTACTATTTTCTGGATCTTCAAAGAAGTTGGGAAGTCGTTTGTATTTGTTGCAACTTCATTGCGTGTGTGCATGTGTGCATTTTGCGTGCATCCCGTAGCGTTGCCCTGATTGCAGGCAACTATAAATCATTTATTGATGGCAATGATTGAACTTTTGTTGTATTCTCGTAGACAATACGTTTTTTAATGAAGTGCGCATTGTTGGCAACGGTTCAGATCCGTCAACGAAGAAATTTTAGATAGAATTGATCCTTCATAAATTATGAGAAGATGTGGTCAGTATAGGAATTATTGAGGAAATTCCGATTGAATGAAATAATATTAAGTTTGGAGATCGTCACGAGAATCTGAGGCCTATCTAGTGAGGAACTCCTCAAAATCAATGATGAGAAAACAATCTGTTGTTTTTTCCAGCCAACATAAATACCGGCTTCCGGTCATTTTTTAAAGTCACGAACATGTATTGCTTGAACTATGCCATCGCATTTCTTCAGGTAAACACTGGAATTAATATAATGAACATCATTTAGGAGCGCTATCAGAATCAATAAGCTTTTGCTTTGATAGTATAAACGTTTAAGAGTGACCAAAAATGTGTTTAGTAATACGCTTTGCATCCTCAAAAGAATTGTTACCTTTCTTTTCTGTGGTTATTGAAAAGCATCTTCATGAAGGTTCGTCGAATTGCTTTCATTAATGGGCGAAAGCCTAACTTCCGGTCACTATTCTTTCGTAGAGATTTTATTTGTCAGTGTGGTTGCATCTGTGATGTACATACAATATATGATGGGGAATGTTTTTTCGTTAGTGGCCAAAATCCTAACTTCCGGCATTTATGGCATTTCTCAATGTGATACGCCTCAAGCTCTTTGCTATTCACACTTCCGCCTTCTTTCAAACATACATCTTCTGTGATCTGTTTGCCGTTCTCATCTTTACATACATTCTGAAGATGGTTCCCTCTAAACTGCGAAATACCAGTTTTCTATTTAGCAGTAAACTGTTGTAATTTCCACAAAGAATGTTCTCGTTTTCTGTGTTATACATTTGATAAGAACTCGCAAATTGTACTGATATTTCCCACTGGGATTATATCGTTTTGCCGAGTATCGTAACTTTTCGATGGTTAAACACTTTGCGGGTGGCAAAAAAACTTTGATACAGATCTTTGCTATAATATTGCACACGCAATCGCATCTCCTTCATCGCTTAACAACGTGCGAGAATTGGTCAACTCAAACTAAAATTGCTTCTGTTAGATAATATTTACTGCTTAGAAGATCAACATAAATACATTTCAAATTCATATCATTTAAGTGATCAAGAGATAATGGGATATCTTTTTTTCATCATCTCTAACTTTGAATTTGAATCCAGTAAGTATCGATATTGTTTACCATATTTGCAAATAGGAAGAAGGCTGATAGAAATTAGAGTTTATTCACCACTGATCAATCTAATCAGTTCAGTTTAAATTAAATTAATTTAGTCTACTCCAATTTGATTCAATTCAGTGGGCAATTTTTATTGATTATTATGAATACAACTATTGTTCTAAGGCTTTAAAATTTAAAAGTTTTTCATTTTCCGCAATAACGATAGATAGAAAATATGGAAACTGCTAGTGGATTATTTTCGAGTCACTGTGAGTGAGGAATATTTTAATCTGCAAAATCTAGATGCACATCGAATCGCATTTTGCAAATCATCGATGAATCATTTCAACAACAAATTCACAATCTCATAGTGTAAACTCAGTTAAATTATTTAAAAATTTCATCTTTTCTAGCAAATAAACCTCAAGCGCTTATGCGGATTTGCATCAGCGCAACCATTTTGCAATAGAGCAACCATTTTTTTTTCTTAGGTAAATTTCATGAGGGAGTGCAAAGTTACAAATAATTATTGTATATGGTGATGCAAAATAAAGAAAAATTTTCCATCAGAAAATATGCTAGTCGAACAAACTTTCATTTGACAATTTAACTCAAAAATGATCCATTAACTTCGGTTTATTTTAATTCTTAATTTCTATTCGTCATTTTTATTATACATTAGTTGCACTGTTTTTCATATGGTTCAATTTTCGTCTTTTCCTTTGCATTTCTTTTCTCATCATCTTTTCACATACCCTTTTGTTGTCTGTCAATAATCCCTTTTCGTTTCCTTTTTGTTGAATATTGCAAATACGTCTTCTATCTTCAATATGTTTACCGTACTCCTTTTCAATCAATCTACTTGCGCATTTCTGATCGATCGTTTATAGTATATTAACGCGGCTCTGCAAACTAAAGCTTCATTTTTCTTTTGTTAGTGTTCGTGACTTGCCAATGCCGTTGGCGTTAATGACCCTTTATTCAAGAAGTATTCGATTTGCTAGTTGCCTATGAGGGGTGAGGGCAGAGAGTGGGAGAACATCATTGTTTGTGCAGTATTCGTATGTTCAACGTGTGCAGTATTCGTATGTTCTATGTTTTCTCAATATATAATCAAATATGTTGAACATATTCATAATTGTTTTCATCCGAGTGGCACAACTTTTCCGATTACTGGCTTATTTTATTGAAGGGGGTAGGGGAAGGGGAAGGGGAGGGATTATAAGAATCATGAACTGTATGAGATGATCGCATGAACGCAACATCAAAGATAAAAGGAAAAAAAGAGCGCTTTTGTTTTAGTTGAATGTACTATCGGATATTCGAAGTGTGTTGGCAGCTGTATCGAGATGATGTGATGTTCTGCCTTGGTAAGCACTTTCTTAGCTCGAGAAAATAATGAAGCTTTGGTAGCAGCTGTGTGTGTCTATGCTGTGCTCATTCCTGTTGCTATGTGTTTTGATTGCGCTCGATTTTCATTCGTATTGTTGAAAGTGTTTGTTGTTGCTCTTTTTCCTCTTTTCGTCGACTTTCAATCTCAACAATAGACCTCTTTTTTGATGTGAAATTACATTGCTTTTTTATGTGTCGTTCTATTCGGCTCATCAAATCGCTGCGTTTATGAAACGCGTTTAAATAATATTGATGACAATGAATATCTTTGATTACGTTTGCATATTGAATATATTTTGCAACATATATATTTTTTATGCGAAAATTGCGGTTGCATGACGTTACCACATGCAGAGATATATCCAAAATATTATGCAATGAGATTGCTGCAAATTACAATTGTATTGGTCGAAATGATTAAATTTTAGGATCGGCTTATTGAAGATCTCCTGCCATTGAAGTTGTAATGTTTTCCATCATTGCATACTGCCACTTGGGTGGGGGGAGTGGGAGGAGGGGAGGGATGAAGAGAATATATATATATATATATATATATATATATTATATATATACATGTATATATATGTTCTAATAAGTTTTGACCAACGTTTCGTCTTCTCTATATAGTAATTTCTGGCTTTGCAACTTTATCTTAAAGTAGCATTTTATGGGAAATATTCCTGGCATTCTTTTGTTCTTCAAAATTTAAATTTTTTTCATATGTTAATTTTTATTCATTGTTTTTTCTATTTTCAAATCATTATTTATTTCTGCATTTTCAACAATATCAGATTTTTAAGATTACGAGATTTTTTGCTCAGTACTCAAGCGATTTCTCCAAGCGATAACACCTCTATTCTTAGACAACTCATAAATTTAGCTTATGTCCATAAAATAAATACCAGTTACTCGGATCGTCGCTATAATTAAGCAACTAATGTCACATTTTTCCATTGCTTGCAGATGTATGCAAATGACATAAAATCCATAACGTCATTTGACGTCATCAGAATTTCTTCGTGTTGAGTCGTTCATTGATCCACTGCATCTCATTAAGCTAATGAAAGGAAACCATTGTTTTTATGCATTGGATGATATTATATAGAGCGTATTTGTGAGGCGGATAAGGCTGCGATAGTGTGAGCTCTCGTAGACTGCGATAATGTTGTCAAGTTTCCCACTAAGACCTCTGCAAATTCCTACTCTCTGATTTCCTTCTTCATATAGATGGCGGAAACGTTCGTTTAAACAATCCTAATATTTGAGTCAAAAAACTTTTATAGATAGGATATTGTAACGAAGAGTGCAAAAATCATAGTTGAATAGTTTGGAGAATGCTATTTTGGAATGCAATAATTCCAACATATCAGCGCTTTATATTCGGTTGTTCTTCGAATAGAATTAATTGTAATGCAGTCTACTGCCAATATGCGTAAAAACGATTGGTTTGAAATCGAATGGAAATATTCGTTTTCCCTAGAATACAAAAGGCATTTGCAGAAACCTGAAGGTCGATCGCAACTTTCCACTCAAAACCTTTGTTGCGCAAATGCTTGATGGTACTTCCGGTCTGTTGTCATTAAATGAGGTGTTTTATTGAAAGGAGGGAGGGGAACATGTAGAGAATAATACCATATTCGGCTAAACAATTCTCATCGACAGACCTGATGTTTCGATGCGGTTAAGTGTTGTGATGTGGGTGCGCAAGGATGAGCAATAAATAAGTGCGCGTGGTGCAGAGCGCTGCCAACTTCCGGTTTCGTAGCAGTGCATTTAATGGGTGCATCCCAATGGATTATGATGCATCAGTCTCACAACCTACACGCGCATATTGCTTCGGTCTCTCTTATCTCATTGAAGACCTCTGTTTTTCGTTCTGAATTATTCATTTCTTTTTCTTACGTCACTTGATTCAGCCCAGCAATATGTGTACACCTATAGTGACTCGATGCAGATTCGTTTTTTTTTAGTGTTCCATTAAAGACAATAAAATCGAATGCAGTAGAGAAGAGAAAAGTATGAGTTCCTTCCCTTAACATCACAGTGAAGAAATAAGCGGAAATGCAGTAAAGAAAAATTCAAGGATCCGCCGAAATACTCAAAACCAAAAAAAAAATTTCTTGCATCGATTTAGACTGAATTGAATTCCTTTGACCATATACTCATAAACTCTCTGTCTGCCAAGACGAATAATAAAACCTGCCTGGCGAAAATAGCAGTTCGAATGTTTCGAATATGAAAGGCATTGTTTTTGATATTTTAAGGGCAAAAAACAAGAATTAAATCAAACAACAGCTTTTTGAAAACAAACTGGAAAGTACTAAAGGAGTTCGGAAGAAGGCTGTATAATTAGGGAAGGTGGAATGTTTGGGAAAGTATCCTGAAATGGGATCAATAAAAAAAGTCGTAGAACCGAACTTCATTTACAAACAGGCTGTGGTTATTTAATGATAGCAATATAAGAAGCAATGCTATAAATAAAACGAGAAAGACATTTCTCTTTCTGTATGCTTTTGTATTTCTAGATATTTATGCATATGCTGCAATATGTTTAGCAGAAACCTTTGAATGACTTGAAACACACTAAGTTGAAATTGGTATTTTTAGTGGAAGTTTTTTTATTATTAATCTCGTCTTATTTGAATAGGAAGGATTTGCTATGAAAATTTCATTTGTTAGCAATAATATTCGCATGCGAACAGTTAATTTAGAAAAAGGAGAGAATTTTAAAAAAATACGCAATGATCATTTCACTCTTCGAATGTTGTGTCCAAAAAAAAAGAAACAATAGAGCAGTTATCATCTGTGCAAGGAAGTAGTTGCTTTCAGTGAAATGTGAATGAAACTATAAGAGGTGGTAAATTGCGCATTTTCGACTCTTTTTCCAGTTGAAATCTTTTAAGTTACAACTTCTTATACGTTTTTTTTCGACTTTTTCCCCAAAAAAATTTTCTATTCCTTACTTATTTTCTGTTTAATTTTTGAGAAGAGAGAACTTTGCAGCTAACAATAAAACAGAGCGAGTTGTTGATTACCTTCTTTGAAAAAATTCGTGCGATAACTTTGTCATAAGAGCATACACTAGATTTGTCGTAGTAAATCACTGCTTTTATAATTTGTGCCATTCACAACTAGAGGTTTAATGATTAACTATTGGAGTGATGAGGAGAAAGGGGGACGGCTGATATCCACTCGAGCATCTGTCACCATTAGCCATGATGAGACACAATAGTGCGCGATGTCCACACAGCTGCATTGCATCAGAAGACCAACCTTCCAATCAAGTGTGCCTCGAATGACCACCTTATAAAACATTTTAGAACAAAATAATTCCTGCGTGCCCCTTCAACAGTCCGATTTTCCTCGAATAGCCCTCTTTCCTAACCCCCTCCAACCTGTAAAAAACAAAAGCATTAAAGATCTGCATGGGTAAAGGCCCGTCATTGGTGTGATATATATGCTTACCGCTTCACAATACTCTTCAAACGTTACTTTTTCTATGCGCAATAGCGAACTTTTCTAAGTAAAATTGAGACTTTTCCGTCTTCAATGACCCTCTCAGAAACGTTGTAAATTATAACCGGGGTTCGTTAAGGGAAAATAAGGATAATTTCTCATTTATAAGGGAATAAATTCCTAAGTTTTCGAAGCAAATCAAAACCAACCATCTTTTAAATGAAATTCCACCTCACCCCCCCCCCTCCCGCGATATATTTTATCAGTTGTTTGTGAGTTATCATTAATTCTCGGCTGCAAGTCATCTCTATTACATTTTATGCACGATAGAAATAACTGCTGAATGCAATATGTTTCAAACATTTGACTGGATTTGGCTGCAGCACATTTGCTTTTGACATATCGAACTATTGCAATGAATTTTGCAAAGATCATCAAAGGTGTTGCATTTGCAATTTGCGAAATATCTCATAAAATATGTGGAATTTATTAAAACATTGCATTAGTGATGTGTTTATTTTTAATCAACGATGATATTGCAATCGCGATCGAACTAATTTATTCAAGCATATTGCAGACAAAATCTGACCCATTGAATTACTTGAATTCTATTTAGTTTGTTTGCTGAATTGGAAAACATCACCACTGTTGGATTCGTTTATTTTCCAGATGTTGGCGGTGTTGAAAAATATTAACCAGCCATATGTGACATTAATCATTTTCTATGTGTTTCTTAAAACTTTTTGTGTGATCGGAAAGGTCCTAAAAAGTTCAAAGTCTGAAATCGCAATTTAAAGTACAGATCAACGGCTAGTGCATTAAGGACCAATTTTATGCAAAAAGATTAGAAAAAATATGGCTATTGGCAGTGGGCAGTGGCTTACACTGATTGTGTCGGAAAAAGTATCTCGTCTGATGAAAGGATGAAAGTGAGGAGGAATAATCGTGATTTTAAATTCTTATTTATTTTATTTATTTATTCATACATATGTATTTATATGTTTATGCTTATATTTGTATTTTTTATTTATCTATTTATTTATTTATAATACATTTCCTTGCTGAGATTAGAAAATGGTATAGTTGTTGATGAATATGCGAAACATCGAGCTGCTTTTTGCAATTTAACCAGATTGCTCTATGGACTTACAAGTTATGCAACTCGAACAATTGTTGTTTTTAACTGGGAAAGCAATAATTTCGAGGCTTCAGCAAAAATTTGCAACATAAAGTGAGATATTTTTATATGAATGATTACATTTATGTTACATAAGTTAAGGTAGGATAATGCATGAAGTGAAACAAATCTAAGACCTTTGAAGCTCACACTATAGTGTAGTGAAAGCGGAAAATGCAAATGAAGGTGTACGAAGTCTAAATGAATTCGTTTCTCAAAACATATGTAAGTGCCACATGAGTGCGAACATATGCTTGGTAAATTCTTTATTATTTTTATCTTATAACTATTGTAATGCCTCTGAAAGTCCTAATGAAGGTCGCTATCTGTGCGGAGGGATTACATATGCTCCGGACCGAAAGTTGGTCTAAGGAGGAGGGGGAAGGGGGAGAAGAGGGGTTGGAGGGAAGATATTGCTGCAAATGCAAGCATGTTGTGCTCAAAGAGATGATATATAAAGCGGTGGATTTACGCATCGCTGAGCCCGGAAGGTATCGTCGAACGGGTCTTGCTCTATCGTTTTAAGCGGCTCACAGATTGCATAGTTGCTATACGCCTCTTATGAGCTCACCATATGTATTTGCTTCATCCAACTTTGTGCCTCATTCCCCTATTCGATGATCACCACACCTCTCGCATCCTAACTTACTTCAGCCTCTCTCTCCTCGCACTATCTCAACTTAAAGAGATTCTCTCAGTTCCTGTGTCCTCTTGGCGTCGTGATTTCCTTTCCTTCATACGAGAATCTAACATTCGTTGCTTCTCTCTGTTCGTATTCTTGGCTATATTCATACCGATTGCATACAATGGGAAATATCCGCTTTCACTCATATCACTTCAAATTTTCTTTCATTTCTTAGAAACGATATAAATAACTATGCTCTATTGTGGACTTCACTCGTTTACATTATTTTGAATAATTAATGTTATTAAAGAAATAATTTACTTTGTTTATTGATGTGTTCACAATTTCATATTCCTTATAACTTTCAAAATTTTCACATATTTTTCTTATATCTTCTCTGACATTCGACCTATATGCAAATTTCATAAATTCATATTTTGGAGTATGTAAATATTACTTTATTTTGTGATAAATAAGCTCTCTTCTCAAATATAACAAAATATTTGAAGCGCTTTCTTGTATCATTCCTTATGAGCTGATTTTATTTTTATTTTTTCAACTACTGATGGAAATAATATACGTAATTTGCTTTAGTGCAATCCATAATAACATTAAGAATGACTAAATAGTTGTCGTACAATTGAAGGATTCCATTTAATTATTCGAATTTTTAATTTTTTTTTCGAAATAAATTAAAAGTGAATTTAATTGTTCGAAATAAATTCCCTTTTTTTCATATTTCTTAATAATAACGAAAAATTCATATCGCATTAAGCACAATTCACTATAGCAATAACTATTAAACAATGAATGAATATTATTGCGGTAATAGAAGAAACACATTAAGCTCTAAAAAGCGTTAAATATGAGGAGGAAATTGTAGAAGAAAATCAAAAAACATACTTAAAGGCGGTTACAATCAGTAAAGGAAAAGAGTTTTTGCTCTTTACTGCTCTAAGAAAGATGCTCGCAAAGTGGATTCATAAATGATTTTTACATTCTTTTAACTGGTGGTTTTTCTTGAACAGAAAAAACAATGGGTAAACTCCAATGAAAGAAAACATAAAATCGTTTGAATGAATATCGAACAAGTCTGTCTGACTATGCATATGACAGATTGAATGAAATTGAATGAAACATTGGAAAATAAGAGGAAATAGACGTTGAGACGTTCTACAATAAACTCGTGTTGATATTCACTGGAAATATTGTTGGTGAAATAAAATCATTGATAGAAGTAACGATAGGAGGTAATGAGTGGAAAATATTTATGCTATTTGTACCTCAAAGAGAAAAAATCGTCACTGAGTGTATTTTCTTATTAGAAATAGCTTTATTGTAATTTTAAAAGTAGAAACGACAATGCAAATTATTTACTTTACTGCTTATTTCATCTGCATAGAGAGCTAATCACTAAAAAAGCTATTACATTTCAGACTGCATTAGAATACTACTTCTTTCCACCTCACCCCTACGCCTCCACCTCAGTTGTGTCGTTTGATTGTCTGAAACCTCTAGAATTTTACCTTTGATCTCTGTACTCACATATCACTACCAATGGGCGACCAACAGTGCTAACAAAATTTGATTTCTTCTCGTTTTATGTATGGTTGTTTCCCAAAACTAGGGTTAAAAATGTCGTGAAATGGAAGGTTATGATAGGAGAGAAGGATGCGGCAGGGAGAGAAGATGGAGGGAGAGGGATGAGAGGGGAGAAAGGATGTATGTTATAACTCATTATAAATTATTACGCTACCATGGTTTCTGTTTACGGCACTCTCAGAATTTTTAGAAAAATGGAACCGGTGTTCCCCAGCAATATTCCATTTTAGCGCTTTTGGTCGCACATAAGAAGGAGGGTGTCCTATCAAAAGAGGACAAATATATAAATCTCCTTGTGGTGCATATTGAATCCTTCACTGCTTGACATCAAATGGAGCTCATGAAATACATTTATTTATAATGAAATTCCAGATCGTTTTTTTTTACTCAATTCATTAGCAAATAACTGGTTCAGTGTAGTAATATTCGTTAAATAACATTACTCACTTTGCTTAGTCGATAACGATTGGTCGCAGAAGGGAGATAAAAGGTTCGTGGAATCGTTGAAGAATTTCCTATAGCTAAAACTCATCTAAAAAAGTGCAGAGAAAAGAAATCGGTTTGTTGTGAACAGAGGCACAAATATTGAATGAACCACCGCACTTAGACCACACAACACTTGCCATTCAGGTTCTTTGGAGTTGGTAGATATAATTTACATGGATATATATATATATATATATATATATATATTTTCTTTTGGATATTTGTAAGAGTTTATTAGCTAAAATTAAGGGGTTTAGCTGAGCTCAACACGCCTTCGAGGATATTATCCGAAATCGGTTATCTCCTATAAAGAGAACCGAGCGAGGAGTGTAAACAAAATTTTATGGCTGAGATAGCACATCTTTCGGTTTCCTTCTATTCGCCAAGCTCAAATACGATAAGAGCAGATCCGATGTATTAAAGTGGTAAACTGCAGCTGTCATATCTTTTATGGTTCACTCATTAAATCGCATCTATTCGCTTGCGTGATCCTAGTCGTTTCATTATTTCGAGCCGTTTTTCATTTATATTCTGGAATTTTGTTACATTGAGTCCCATTTCTTGCTTAAATGTTGTATTTGCATAACACCTTTTCTGTTATATTTCAAGCGTCGGTGGAAAGTATTGCAAATACGAGTAATGTTTTGGTAAGAACGTCAAGAATGTAAGCGTGGTAACCAAGAGATGAGCTGAATACTTTCTGAATTCGGATTTTAAGTTTAATTTGCAATAAAATCCTTGATAAATCTACTGCATAAAAGGTTAAGCAACAACGTTTTCGTTGCAATGACCGTTTAACAATATTTTAAAATGTTGTCGTTTAATGTAAATAAAATTATATGAATTCATAAATTCCATTCTCATTCTTACTTTCTTTTAGTATAGAAAAGCAAGTTTAGACGTAACTTACTCGATGTATATCTCGTTCTTCACTTAAGCTGAAGCCGGCTTGAGTTTTAATGTTTTCCGTTAGCGCTATACGTGAGGCGCTACGTTCAGAATTGCTAAGAAGGTGTGCTGAGAACATTCAGAGGAAATAGATTCGTTAGGTAAGCATGTAAGCAGGTGTGAAGTAAGTTGGATCACAACAAGAGTAGAGTGACTTCAGATATGCTATATCCCTCCACATGAAGTGCGACTAGCTGCGTTAAATGCTTGCACACCTCTATTCATTGTTTGCGTTGTCGCCCATCCATCTTTCGTGCACATTGTAGTGCCACACACCGACTGCATTTATTATAGTCATACTTGCTATTCGTTGTGTCGAATTTTTAGTGAGTTTCCTGTTTTCATTTCACTATAGCTTTTCTTTATAAGCTTATTGAAAAGGTAGTATCGTAGTGCAAAAATTCAATGATCGTATCAATAGAATTGATCTAGTTACCTGTTGAAAATATTTTTCGAATCTATTCTTTAGAATCATTAATTTTATAGACGATAGCTGGCAAAGTAATATTGATTTTTAAAGTGAAAAGAAGGCATGAATCGTTATATTGAAGGGATCAAAGCAATAAGGGATCAGAAAAAGAAATACGCGTTTGGAATTCTTTTTTTTTTTTTCAAATTCAGACTGATCTAGCACCTTTCGAAGTTGCTAGATCAGTCTGAATTTAAGCATAGGACATCACATCTTGCCAGTAATTATATGTGTCGAGTTTCTTAGCTTTAGCTTGAGCAGCTGTTGAGTTGAAACTATCGAACAGATGCGCACATGCATAAAAGTAATATCTTTCAAGCGCAGATTCGCAAAAACGCATAACAACGGATTGGTATAAGTGAACTTTCATCTAACTGAAAATGGTTGATCAAACATTAAAGGACGAAAAAAGAAAATTTAAATAACATTAATATACCAACATTGCAAAATGGCAAAAGATCTTTTGGTAGATATTGGAATTGGCGAAATTTCTGCATGAAGATTTAGTTTTGGAGGCAGTAATTTATTAAAACTATTAAAAGTCTTTGTAGAAAATCGAAATCTTGGGGATTGGGGGATGGTATGAAGGAATTTCGATATGAACTAATAAGCCGGAAGCATTTAGTGAACAAAATCTTTATGGCATAACATTTTTTTTAGAGACTAAGCAAAAAATTTATCGACAATTCCTCTTCGCTATTTGCCATTTGATACAAAAATTCGAATTGTTTATTCCAATTGTCAATGATTCATTCTCAGACGAAAAGTCTTTTCACGTAGTCGTCGTATTGTGCAAAGAAAGCGCTTAATTGATCCATCCGCTTTTCTATGACTAATTTTAAAGTCGCTCTTTTCTTTTTCTCTCGTTAAACCAAATAAAACTCTCAATTTTATTTCCTTTAGTGTCTCACTATGTTTTGATTTGGCGCCTACAACGATCGTTATATAAATCATCCGATTCATTGCTTTTCGCTAACTTTTTAGTATTTCGACGGTATTATGAACTAAAAAAAGTGGGGGTGGAGCTTGGAATAATAGGCAAAAAGTTTGCAAAGAGAACGGTGATAAAAAATAAGGATGAATGGAATCAAAGAAGAATTAGCTAGAGGTAGAAATAATAGGAGACGCGAATGAGATGAAGAAATCGGGAAGAACCATTTTTCAAGTGTGATTGAGAGTGCAGAAGAACAGTTAGCGGTTCTGAGCTTTAAGAAAGCAGCCCTAAGCAAGTTTGAGGCAAGACTTATATTAAACCGCCATCCTCTTCGGCAAGCAACACCAAACTGGAAACCGAAGGCGATATGTTGTTTTGGTCTATGTAAAAGATACCAGATCATCATCGCTGCTTAAGATTTCATTGTTTCGTTTTTATTCAGCGATGGTAAATTTAGTAAATTTTGCAAATTTGTTTACCACTTTTATTTGCGCATAAATTTATTTCTCTAAATAATTCAACTAATAAATATATGCGGCCAGTTTTATGGTTTCTATAAAGCGATATCCTTAATACATCAATCGATTTGAAGCACAACGCTTAGCCGTTAAACTTATTTACCCTTCGACTTAAGCGAACGCCCACATCTTATTGTTAGCGCTGCTTGCTATTTACCGTTTCGATAGGAGACCTGAAAAAATTGCTCTATCTAACACTTGAAAATCGTTTGTTTGCAGCTTGAATCATTTGAATTTCTTCAAAAACGAGTTTGCAGGAAAAAAATATTCCCAATAGATAGTTTGAATGAATCAACGGCTATAAAGTCATAGAGTGACAATGTAACGCGAAGTTCTTTCACGTTGAATATTCCTTCCTCTGTTGTATTATCCAAAGTGTCGCTCGATGCGCTTTCCCACTTTTATTTTGGCACTATGCATCAAAAATTTGTAAAGCACTTTTTAGAGTATTGAATCAAAATTATTGCCATATATTTTTGAGATAGCTTAAAGCTTAAATTGTTGCTAAAAACATCTGCTCAATTATAAAATCATGTAACCAGTTTTAATTATTCTAATTAACCGGCTATTTATGGATTTGCATAACATTAATCACTACTTATTATTTCATTTGTTTTAAAAAGCATTTCCGAGAATAAATTTTGCTTCCTAGAAGTTAATACTAATTCAAAGAAGTATTTCACCTAATGCTTCACTAATAAACTTACAAATTTTAATGCATCAGTTTTGTTCAATCACAATAAAAAAAATTCATCGAGAACATTGGATGGTCCTTTCACTCTCTACGCCATTTGAATAGAGATGTTTGCAACTATACTACTGCACCAAAGAGATGACGCTTCTCAATGAGTGTTTCAGAATGCTTTAAGTTCTTTCAATAAATTCCATCATTTACAGCTTCAGAATTGAGCCAGTGAAAGCAACATCGAAATTTCTACACTATAGCTTTTAGTTGTCTCATTGTTAGATTTATATGAATCATACCAAACTTTCTGAACGAGGCTAATTGAATTTCAAAATAAAAGCATTAAGTAGATTGCTCAGCAAAAAAAAGTCTTAAATGACATGATCTTAAAGGGTGTTTAATATGATGGTAAGCAATGCTAAATACGTAAATTGGCATGCGATATTCATGCCATTTACGAACGTTTGTCAAAATATATTCATATAAAAGGAAAATCGTATTTGAATTGCAAGAACAAATGTATGATTCGTTTCTGTTTAAAGAAAAGCAGCAGCCACCATTTGCAATTCGTATGACGTTTAGGTTTTCATTTCTTATTCTTCTTCTTTTAAAAAATAAATTTTCGCAACAGCGAGCACAATAGAAATGGATAGAAAATAGACTCATTGAAATGCCAAATGTGTTGCGAAATGCGCATTTTTCGCATTTAAAAAAACAATCTTTGCAAATGCTCATTCTCGTGATCATTTGAGAAGTTTGGATTGCCCGATGGTTTAGGCAGTAAAAACTTTACTTAACAACGTACTTTGATTCATATTAAGGGCGCTTGTATCTTTTGCTTTCTTTAGTCGTGCAGTCATTTTATTTTGAGTGCATACGAAAATTATTTATCGCCTTCACATGTTGTTAAAGGACTTTAGCAAAGCAAATTTTTGACTTGTCGCAAGTCAAATCGCATGCGAAATGCGATTATGACCTAATCAGCGAACATATGGCGATGCGCGTTGCGAGCGAGAGGAAAAGGCAGTGAAACGAAACGCGCATACTGTCCAAATAGAATCAGAGTCTAAAAATTATCCGAAATATTAATGTACTACGATCACGATTGCGTATATAGATAATATTCGTGCTTGCCAAAGCTTGAGTTTCGCAAGTGAACTTATTTCGATGATAAAGGGACATCAAATAGATTTATTCACACCATCAACGCTGAAATAGCGGTAGTCTTCTTTTTCGTTTTATCGAAACCAATTGATTTTTCAGCACTAAGAAATATGCGTAGCCAAGATGGTCCATTCAACCTAAACAACAATTCCATACTCTAAAAATGACATCATTACCCAATCATCTAACATTATCGCTCTGCTAATAATTGCTACTGAATCAAATATATTGCTCCTTGGCATGTATGATATTATGAAAGCTTTTGGTTGGTAATTTCGATCGATCTTTTGTGAATGTCATCGCACACTTTATCATAAACTCCTCTCACGCTCAATTTTCCATCGATCTGTAATCCTTCCATTGTTCTGTTGTACTATAATTCCTCGCCAACGTTCATATAGCCGGATTTGAAAAGTCTTCAGCTCACTGAATCGAAAACAATACTTAGGAGTCGTTTATCTTCTGTGCAGGACTACCTTGCAATCAGGTATCTTTCATGTAGAATTCGATATGTTAGGTTCTTTCGGTGATGGTGCTGCACTGCGTGCGACATGCGTAAGTTTGTGCAGAACCGGTCGTAAAAGCGGTCGCAAGTTTGCGACAGTACGTGTGTGTGTGTGTGTGTGCGAGTGTCTACCTGTGTATTGTTGGTTACTAACCAATTCCAGTTTGTGTGTCAGCAACTCGAATTATCTGTTTTGGTTGGTGGAGCGGTGAGTTGAGTAGCGTTGCTCTTGTGGGCTGAGTGTTGAGACTGTCATAGCGCTCTCGTGTCTCGTTCAAATACTTTCACCTGCACTTCGTCTTCATCAACCGTTCGATTGTTTTTATATATTTCTTAAAACTTTCAAATGAGAGACTCCCCTCCTTCCTTCGCATTTCACTCGTTATGATCAGAACGGTGCATTTTAGACGATACAAATTGGACTTTTAAAACAAGAAATCATAGTGGAATTTAGTTTGTTGTAACCTCTGAAGTAGATCAGATACTATTTTATGAATGTTGTGAAGATACTGAGTATGACAAGAATGCGCTATTGAAAAGTTAATTAACGCATACAGCTTGATTACCATACTTGAAAAGGACACTTACCTTTAACACTTTAACATGTCCGATCCCTTTTTTATGTGCTTTTGCAAACCATTTATTAGAGTACGTTGTGGTAACGTCATATTTGTGCATATATTTGTACGTCTGCTCTGTCTCTTGCTACAGTAGCTCCAACTTGAGAGCTATTGAAGCTACAGTAGCTGAAATTGTGCGTCTAACATATATCACAGAGCCAGCCAAAAATTTCGCTTGTATTTGTGTACGTTTATGTGCGTATAATTTTGCGTGAAATTTTGCGTACTTTTGGCGTGATCTTTCACGTTGATCCGCCAACTTTGATATTAGGTATAAACAACGGAAAGTGGTAAAAATTTCAGTGCATTTTGCATCGGCCAATTTCTCATTTTATTGAAACCGGTCGTATCACGAATTTAATTCTGGAAAGGTGGTCTCGTAAAAATTGATTACATACGAACAGCTCAATTTTTCGTTGCTATAGGGCATTAATGCTGGAAAAGTGCGAGAAAATGTGTAATATGGCTGAAACAGGAAGATATTTTCCTTCGAAAGCTGTGAAAGCTTATAAGTCGATCAAGCGACATTCTGCTGCAAAATGCTCTATACGTAAATATGCCGTCAAAGCAAAACTACCCACTTTATTTCTGCCGAATTTTCAAACTTATTCATCAAAGATTGTTGATGATTTGTTGAAGAAATTTTCGCCATTTATAACGAGAGTATATTTTTTTCATACTACTGTATCATTTCAAGTTAAAATTATCTTCTCACAATTTCTATTTCCTATAATTCGTTTGATTTCTCTCTAATATTCAAATTTTCCACTCATTAAGATTGCATACTTTCCAATTTGACTGATGAAATTAATTTCAGTTCGCATGCGAAGATCCTGAAAGATGGAGGGTTTTTATATTTTATCATATTGTTTTCGTGAAGAATGACGTCATTTTTTCGCGAAATATTCTCTAAATTTATGTATTATTGAAATAACTCATTGAAATGACGTCAAAGCACGGGTGAAGAAGATTGTTGTTCACTTGCAGGCAATCTATTAAGTTGCATCACAAGTTGAACGCCTTAAGATGGATTTGAATGTTGCCACTTTTCGAGTCAATCAACCTTTAGCCAGAGAGCATTTATCTTATTTCGTTTTATTTCAATACTCGAAAGTAGGAAAATAAGCAAAATATTGGAGAACACGAACAACTAGAAAATTAACAGAGAAGACAACATTCAAAATAGCAAAAAAGACACACAGCAAACCCTTAATAAGACAACAATATGGGAGAACAAGCATTTAATATATACGAGCAGCAATATTGTAAAAATTGAAACAACTCACCCGCAGTTTGAAAATTGAACGATTGGGTGCATTAACGATATTGGTAAGAAGAAGATTTTAGACTTGTACGGCACGAAACCGGAAGATTGACACAACGTTGTTTGTGTTGCAACTTTTTTTTTTTTTTTTGAGGAAATGTAGCTGATGCCATTGGCGAATTATCGGAGATATTCCTTCAGCACAATTAAGAAATCGAGCCAACTTTGCAGCCACTCGTGAGCGAGGAATAGCAAATGTAGAAATGATTGATCACAAGCAATGATGGACGCGGAAAAAGAGATCTATGAGTAGAGGTATCTTTTGCTAAGTTCTCTTTGCATTAGGTTTGAATTCACCTAAAACTTCAAACTGTTTCCTATTAAAAATTTTTCTTTGGAGTTTTTAATGCATCTCAAGACTGCTGATTCCCTCCCTGCGTTCTTCAATGGGTTATATGGAATTATAGTTTCTATTAAGCGAACCTAAAATTTTGTGGAATTATCGATATGCGTTAACGCAATGATTTCATAAGGAACTTTCTTCTTAATTTTACTCTGGCAATAAAACTAAGCATTCGTCACATTTTAACATTTTTGCAAACTTGCTAACAAAAGAGCTGTATTATTGTGGCTTTGTACCTGCATGCACGTGTATCTGCCTCTCTTCCTGTCTATTTATCTGTTTTAAATCGGTAACTAATGAGCTGGAAGTATGTCATAGCTAAATCGTGGACACGATCTTCCACAATAATCCGTCAAAAGATTCGTCCACATAGAAATTAGCATATGAAAGTAAATGGGCTCAAATTGTACCTGTTAGTGATTTATGTTTTCGTTTGATTTGGCGGAGGCTTGATTTTTCAGAGAATTCTAGTCTTACTCTCTATTTCATCTATTCTATGGGCTAACCCACACCATCTTTTCAAACTTCACGACGCCCATTGATTAGAAATAGAGGCTATATGAGAATATGATGTGTTCCATCTTCTTATTCTTGAAAACCCGCCTGAGTGGTTGTTTAGAGAAGATATTAGAACAGGCATGTTTCATTGATGTGTGCGGAGAATTAATAAAATAATAAACAATTTAAGAGGGCGAGGAAAGAAGAGCTAAGAAGGGAGGTTTATAGGGAAGGGGAGGAGGGAACATAGGACAATCATTTTGTCATCCCCTCCTTTATCATGAAATGCACAATGCACAAATAATGATAATCACTTGAGGTATTTTACTTGATCTATTTTGTTGCTTTGAAATAACCCTATGAAATTAATGATGCAATTAGTGAAGAATGCAACAGATCAGCAGATTCCACACGAAATGCTGCTATGTTTACGTTTTTTTTTTTGACAATTTCGTTCAAAAATCATTCGTTTTCCTCACATGATTTGAAAGTCAACTAAGCAAACCAATTATCGAATGCTTGCATTGATAATCTTTTTTCTTGAAATTGTTCAGTTTAAACATTTATAAGCCTTTACTTTACTACTTTCTTCATATTTTTTAGTGTTTTTTATTGCTAAAAAATAGTATCCTAATTTTCGGTTATAGTTCCAAAAAACCTCATATATTTGATTGTAAAGTTACCGCGCCTCCAGTTCGTCATCGTTCTATAACTTTGCTAAACTATTGAATTTCATCGAAATATTTTTTTTTAGTTTGATTGGAAATGAACCTAAATTTAATAAAAAGTTTCGAAATCTTAAGCGAATGGTAAAAGTGAAGGGGTTACTGTAGATTTTAATTCGTGGAAAAATCTAAAAATTAAAATAGTCTATAAAATCCGATCAATACTGTAGTCTATCGTTTCTATTTTTGACCATCAACTATCGTTTATTCTCCACCTTAACACTATGCTAGCCCACCGATGCAGTTTCCAGCAATTTCACCTTCTCACTTTCAGCCGAACTGATCAGCTCGAGAGTAGAGGCAAGTGCGCAAAAAGGTTAGGGTGGGTTTAGGAATGTGGTGATCATGTCCTTGTAACTGATCTAACTTAAATGATAAGAAAAATGATGTAATCGACACAGTTATACCTCTCATCGTATTCAGATATTTTACCTCAGTTGCTTATTTGTCCCATCCTTATATTGAATTGCCAGGATTGATCGTCGTCCACGTAAACAAAAATTCCACGAATCATTCGCTTAAAAGATCGTAATCGTTGACATGTTTATGAAAGCCGATTCACAACAGTGTACTTTGAGAATTTATTATATTTTCATGCTCTGCTATCGATCAAACACTTACTCGCTCTTCTCATATAATTGTTAGCTTTGTGTGTAGATCGCGATTCTTTTAGCCTTTTAGGGGTTAGAGGTCGATGAGATGTATGGAGGGCGTGTGTGTGTCTATGTATGTATGTGTGTGTGTGTGTGTGTGTGTGTGTTTGTATGTTCAAAGCTGACTAATTCCCCCCATCACTATTCACCTCTTCATTGCTCTTATGCGGCCGTACACCGTTGCCCGCTTCGTTTTTTTGCAAATGCATAGAACTTTTTGGCATATTTTTTAATCAACTTTTTATTGATGTTTTCGTTTATTTATTTCCACTTATTTATTGAATCTTTTATTTGTTTTATTTCTCTATTAGTTTATTTATTTGTGTAAACGAATGATCACACTATGTTCACCTTCGTAATATATTATAGTTGCTTTCCACTAAGATCTGTTCAAAGTAGTTAGTCATCGATTCATACAAAAAAACGTTTTACCGAATATAAAACTTTTAAATGTTAAAGATTATTTATTTGTTATGAAAATAAACAATAAAAATTTGCCACCTTTTCGGCATCATTTTTCTTAGTTTTTAATCAAAGAAAAACAATAACACTTGAATTTATTGCGTAGATAAGATGATAGAAATGCATTGCGAAATTATTATTTTGGAAAGAATTCCTGATGATATTTTTTGATCTTTGGAAATAATACAATATGTTATTTTTTTTCAGTTTTTATCCACATATTTTTCTAAAGTAATTTAGTTTTGCTAGTGATCGAATTAGATAACGAGGACAACAATCGTTGTTCTCATCTCTTTTACGTCTGCTATGGGCCAGCTAACCAAGAATTCCCTATACAAATCTAATTAAATATGGAAATTAACGGTTGCATATGTGAATAAAATAGTGGTAGAGAAGAGTTATTTTTTATTGCATTTCAAACGAGAACTCATTTTGTATGTGTTCGTTTGCATTTACCAATATTTACGACAAATTATTCGAAGAAGTGATTGACAGGTGGATTTTTTTTTCAAATCGTCTAGGGAAACAATTAGAAGTGTGTTTGCTAGGTTTTCGATCACTTCTAGCATCAACTCATCTTGTCTTTCCTAAATTCAACTTCAAAAGTTTTTTGAACGAAGAAACAAGTTATCTGCTCTTAAATACCTTCAGCTTTTTTTTTACAGAGATTATTACCTATCGTGAATGAAAATTATGATACTATGCAAAACAATAGTAAATTTTAACACAGCATATAACGCAGTCTTCATTTGATAAGTATAACACAATATATAACACATAAAAATATTGAAAATTTTGAAATATCATTGTCAAAATTGCTTTATTAGATAATCGAAAACGGTCATCGAATCAACTTCTTAAAGATTACCAAAACGTGAAATATTTTGTGATTTCAGCTGCTATTCTAGAAATTGAGGTAACTTAACGAAGTAATTATAGCCATTAAAGAATATTCATCTTACTAAATAAAAAGAAATTTTAAGATTAAAAAAGATATATTATAATTTCTGCAACACTGAACCCTTTAGTTGTTTTTTTTTTTTAATTTAAGGAATATGCGAGTAATTGCAACGACTTTAATGAGAACATTATACTCTGAACACTGATAAAAACTTATGACAAAAATGATTACACAACAATTCTTTGCTATTTTTTTTTTTCATTATGCAAAGGTAGATGTGATAATTGAATATATGGATAGATACTTTTATGATCCTATGGAATTGCGTATATTTTAGATGAAACAGATAAGAAAGAGGTAAAAGATGATGCATTATTAGTATACAGTTTAGTGCGAAAATTTTACTTCGTGAATCTATTTTCTTCACTTCTGAAGAAATCGATGCAGAAAATTCTTCAAAAAAATATAATATTTAATGGGATTCTGAAATTAGCAGAGGAGTCGACACAACAAATCAGAGGAACCTGTTAGCAAAAAAAAGATCAGCCTGAGGTCATGCTCTGACCTCTAAAGACCCATATTAGATATTTATGGGCTAACGCATGAGCTTAATAATAGAATATGGATTAAGGCAGTCGGTCAAACTTTAAAGGCACTCATCCGTTCAAAATATCACTGAAACGAAGATATGAGACGTATCGAACTTGGCATTGAACGTTATGCAATGATTATGTTTGGAAAGGTGACTAGTGTTTATCGTGTACATGACATGGTGGCCTTGACTAAAGAAGGGAGGGGCGTCTATTGATAGAGATAACGTTGCACGTGTTATATGCATTTTTGTGTTTTGCACATCTTTCCACACACAACTGCCACCGCAACAACGATAAAAAAAACATCCTTTATCAAACTCATAAACGAGTGGTCTTATGTTAGGCAAAATATGAAAGCATATGTGGACAAACTAGACAGTCTTCTTTTTGATACCTTGTGAAACTTGTTCGTTAGGTGAGAGACAATTTCTATCTCCTCAGTTGCTCTCGTTACCGCTTCCTCTTTTTTTATACGCTTTGGCAAAAATGTTATCTGAAAATTGATTTTATTAAAGTCGAAAAAAAAGTAGAGAGGAAAAATAAGAAATCAATGGAATAGAGATATTTTATAGATGTTTCGGCGCATTACTCACAGCAATTATCTTTTCTTTTGCATTTATTTCTCCTCTTTGATGGAAATTTCTCATCTTTCCTCAAACAACCAACATCTCTCTTTTGTGTGTTCAATACGATGACCTATAAACGTGTAAGCATTTTTCCACATAATGTCTTTCATCATTCATTTCTATGTCAACTTAAAATGTCATCTCGTATTTGCAATAACGCTTGAAAGACGAATCATTCACTCTATGCACAGTGAATGCTGAACGACGTTTCAATGAAATATCTTCTAAGCAAGGTGGCCTCATTTCCTTTTTTTTGCCCCAGGAGAGCGGAAGAGTAGTAGACCTCGAATTGGATTCTTTTAGATCTAGTTCATCTATTAGGCCATATTTTCCGTTCTATTATTCCTTCCTCAATGCGAACCACTTCTTATTTTTTCTTCCCATATTAGGTTATCGCATATATAAATTTATTACATATCTTTATGTTAATATTAGTGCATATGTCATGTGATAATCATTCCGACCTTTCTTTTTGGTCTCTAAAGAAGAGTGTAAATGCAGTAGATTCGTCTTGAAAGGTGTGTCAAAAGCGATAATGATATTCGCTTTTGTATTTTGGGAAATGTATGTGAGGAATAATGCTGCCAGAATATCTGTTTAAACCGACAGCCAGTACAAATCTTCAATGGAATATTCGTTTTTCTGAAATTAGGCGGGTGTATCTAAAAAAGCAGTCGATTTAAATAGCATGCAAAATTTTCTTCGCTTTCAAATACCTATAATTACGTTCACATTTGATGAATCGATGTGATTTATGGTATTTAAGGTGGCCTTCTGGTTCATATTGCACCCACCTTACTATGTAATTCTAGGTTTAGTGGTTCACCATAGTGCATAATTGCAGGTAAGTTTGCAAGAGTACATGATAACAAGGAACGCAATTTGTTTATCGGTGATAATTGCTATAAATATTCCTTTACTGGAGAATTACTTCTAAGTTGTTCTCTTAAAGTTGATAGATATTCCAATAATGTCATGCCCTCCTCTTAATTTCTCTAATTTTATAATTAGAAGCTTATTGGATGCAGTTTTTAGAAATTGTGTTTGAAAGCAGGACGCTAAAATATTTCATATTTTATGTTCATATTAATGTTTCATTGTTTCATTGAGGAATCCTTTTTGTTGCATAACGAAAGCTGTGCAATACATCTTTCTAATGAAGAAATATGAAAGCGCTTGTCCAATCGTTATGCAACAAAGCTATATTCATTCCATCGAAGCCTTATATAGCATGTTTCCTCTTTAGGGTACATCGTTCCTTAGTTCCATAATTTAGCAATGAAGATTCGCAATAAATGAATCATTCAAAATTTGCCTATTGAGATGATAAAATGCCAGATAAGAGAATCACTTCTATTGGTACTTTACTTTTGACCACGATGTAAATCTTTCCATGTCAAAGTCACCCTCAAAGTCTACTCCTGGACAGCTGTATCACCAAGCGATGTATATCGTTGCTTATATAGCTTGTTGATTGCATTTGTTGAGGTGATCTATTAAATAAACTTATCGCGGAAACGTAGATCGGTTGGATGCTGCTAGCAAAGAACTTCGACTCCTTTCCTATCCTCAGGTTGCATAACTAGTATCGAACGTCGCCATCTGACCAAAATTTACTGGTTTGATAAATTTTTGAATACAACAATTGTAAAAGGGTGATTCCAATTTTAGAATAGATTTAACGCATTCCGAATTTCAGGAAATATCCTTGTCGAAAACCTTCTAAAGATATGGATGACATACGATAGTCTATATGAGATAGGAGTGATAAGTATCTCTTCCTAAATTCTTAAAAAGGCGATCATATAGCCCTTCTGTCGGCACTGATAAATTTAATTTGTCTCTTATGCATTAGTTAATACTATTCCATTCTCTTTGCTTAATTTATAGCTTTATAAAAGTAATTCCTTTAGTTTTATGTTTTTATGCGCTTTTGCAGATTACATTTGCAAAGCATAGTGCAGTAATATTGTGTCCTTGTTTGTCTGTCTGTCTGGCGACTTCAACATGAGAACCACTATATATATTTACCTTTGAAATATAAATTTCAAAGGTATACATACATCATGACGACGATCTCATCAATCCTTTAATTGGCACTCCATTGTATTATTCGATCTTTTTCTTCGACACTGTTTCGGTACTCCGGCTGTTCTCGAAGCTGCAAGATGCAGCAGCAACTTGAAGAAAATCTGGAAGATTAAAAAGTTAGCGCATAAAAAGACATTGCCACCAATTATCAAGTCCTTTTCGAGGGAGAAACAGATCGAATAATATCGTTGATTTAATTCCTATATTGTCGTAAAATTTCTTTCGTAGGTTTATTTAATTTTGATGATATTTGACTGTGTGCTTGCTAGTAATTGGAGTCTAAATTTTTAGTATAGGAATAAGAAACAATTGGTAAAAGTTTATTTATGGTTACTAAACGTTATTTTTATTCGCTCATTCAAATATATCTTCTTGTATTTGGCGCTTTGCTATTTACAACTGAAACTTCCCTATGTTGTCTGGTGAAACAGAAAATGATTCTTTTAATTTTAAGGTCGAAAAATTATAGGTTAAACCCTCTCAACGCTTATTTAGATATTCACATTGAAATTATTTGCAGTTATATTCAAGCAGTGCTGAATACAGACAATGCAGCGTATATTCTTGTTCAGATGGCGTGTTGTTGCATTGCATTTGCAACGGTCAGCTAGGTGGATAGAGGTCGTGTTTGTCGTCGGAAGGCAAAGCGAGCTTAATCTGCTTTCGGTTCGTCGAACAGCATTCGGGGGATTGGTTGTGGTTGGGTGAGCGGCCGATTGTCCGGCCACCTAATTAATGAGCTTCGTTCGAGGCACGCTCGCCGACAGCTTACCACAAACTGCTTATTATCGATACGCTCTCCCTTTGTAATAACAGCTTCGCGCTATCGTCGAGTCCCTTTCAACCAAGTCAACCACTTTGATTATTTCTCCATCAATAGTGCCTCAGTACTTTCTACCAATTATTATGTGTTTTCGCAAATTTCCCACATATGCACTTTCACCGATAGCCCTCTATTCTTGTTTATTTGTTTACATATTTCTTCTTATTTGGTTGTTAGCAACCTATCCGTTTGCTTCAACTGAGAACGATAGAAGCTAGATTCACAAAATTTTATGTTGTAAATTATAACCTGGACTACTCGCCCATCGTATTTTTTGCCGTGATTCCTTCGCTTTGAAAGGGCTTATAAACGTTTAAATATGTCGAAAAGTCTACGCATATTTTTCTTTGATGAAATCGCAAAAAAAAAAAATTTTTTTTTTCATTTGAGAATTTGTGCGATCAATTGCGATCAATTGAATCAATAAATTTGCATGTTTATCGTTTATTGGAAAATTATAAAACCGGTTGCTTAGAAGGAGGAATGCGACAGCGCATTTCGTGCCAGCTGATTAATTGCTTTACGTCTGCTAATATTGTTTTAATTATATTATTCATATTTTACTGAGCATTACCCTTCAAACTTCGAGCATAGTTTCAACACTCATATGGAATGATTCGGTTAAATTATTCGATCAATAATTTTACCGAATGAGGGCAAATATTAAGTTGAGGGCAAATATCACACGCCGAAAAAAGATGAATATATAATGCGAATTTTTGCATAGCATTTGATGAACACAGACTTTTCCATAAACTTGCAGTTTATTCGTAGTTGATTATGATGACGTCATGTAATGGCTTAGAACCCATGCTTATTTGTTTTCGCATAGCTGTCATTCAGCTCCAAACCCCTCCTTCACCGTTACTGAGTAGCTGGAATGCCGCCAAGGATGGTTTTTCTTCACAGCGAAGTCGTAATTGCTTAAGATGACTGCATTTGAATGATTCGTGAATGTTTAATTTCGCGTGAGATGTTTCTGTTTAATTGAAAAATACGCAGAAGGGGATAGAACTTTCATGTTTTTAGATGGCGCCTCTGAAGTTTGCATGGCTTAAACAAGTGAAATTAGCATTTCTCTCAAACATTTGCTTAACATCCGACTTCAAAAAATCACAAAATTTGAGGCCAACTTCTCCTCTAATAACGCGAATTGAAGGTTTCATTTTCATATATCATATATTCGTTTATACTTCGGTTTCAACACAAGACCCACAAAAGCTACAACGAAGGAATTCGATAAGCACAACTTACTTAATGAAACAACTTGTCTTTTCCAGTTTTTTCCTTAGGATTTGTCGTTTATCAGTGAAAAGCATCAAAAATCCCAGAAGTCGAAGAGGGAAGTTTCTACGGGATCTAACACATTTGAGTCTATAAGGCTAGTTATCGCAAGATCATTCCTGTGCGCATGAATATATGTATCCGCCTCTCTCATCGACTTATCTTGATGACAGCAGAGGCTAGGGATACGGAATTTGGTGGGTATTATCTATGCCTCAAGGGCTTATCTTAATTCCCAGGCTGATTCATCCACTTCGGAAGAAATGATGAGCATTTCCAGGGCTTGAAAAGTATACGTGTTCCCCCCTCTATATACGTGTTCTGCAGTTTTGAATATTTAACCGTAAACCTACCACGGCAAAATCTTGTAAACCTAATCTATACCGCATATGGTCTCCCCAGTTCGGTTTCTTTTTTAGTTGCTTTCCTAGAAAGTTTTACGATTCGTTTTTTGTTTTTATGAGAAGTATTAATGGTTTTCCATTGTTTTCTCAAATATTCGAGCAATCGGTTGATGCTATGAAATGAAATGCAAAAGCGCATATCAAACTCTATTCATTTGTGCATTTTCCCACTTGTTTAGCCGCGGAATCTCTCCATTTTGCCTACTATGGATGCATGTGCAAATGTTATATATCAATGTCATCTTCATATTTTACTTATCGGATCTAAATACAGTAATGTTGGAGCTGATTCTTCGCTCAAGAGTAGTTGATTGTTTTGGCCACTTGACGAGATAAATACTAGATTTAACGCTTTAGAAATATTTCGAACTACAAAAGTCACCTCATTTTATAATTTTCCTGTCGCTTATTGTACAAGGTGTTATGATTTGCCTGAATCATGTTCATTTATTGAATTCTTCGGTGGTGCAGTGCATTTCAATAAATTTCGAAGATTCCAATTGAAGTCGACGAGAATTGTATCACAAAATCAATGTAAAAAGTGTATCATTTTTGCCAATATTTATTTTCAAAGTTGATAATACTCAAAAAAGCGTTAATCTTATCTAGTAAGTCATGGAAGAGTCCATACTTCTTGGTCTAATGTCTGAGCTTATTTTCATGAACACTCATAGGCATCGTATCGTTTAGAGAAAATGGCTGTGGATGCATCGATTTATGCAAGTTTATGCGCTCAACAACACATCTTTGTTAATTTTTTTTACTTTTTATACGATGAATCTTCCGGTCATTTAGCTTTTTTCTTAAGAAATTGGGCGTCATATCCGTAATTGAATGATGATTATTTGATTGAATTTTCATCGTTTGACGGTATGCGATGAGTGACCATGTTTCCCGTGGGAGTGACCACCGAAACGCCGTAAAGATTTTTGAGATGCACATCTGCAGTCGCCACTCCAAGCGACATACGTTACGAATTCATCGCTGCAATACTTGACCCAATTTTCTTCCTTTTGACTGCTAATAATGAATTGTCGCGCTTTTTTTTGCCAATTCCTTGGCGTTCCTCACATCTATGCCACTAATCTAACGTGCAAAGAAATTGGATGGAAAGAAGTAAACGGATTTCCTAAAAATTTATTTCTGTTGCTTCAATAAAATTGCTCAATCACAATATTTTTATTCTCTTTGCAAATGCACATTTTTGATGTTATATATTTTTTGACATTCACGTATTCCTATTGCATTCGTTTTGTTTTGTTGCTTATGTGAATATCGTCGTTGAGTCACGAATTCAGCTGTTCTTACGTTTGAACGATGGCTGTGCTATAGGAAACAGGGAATCTTCTTGAGTGAAAAATTATTGAAGAAAAATGGAAAAAAAGATCCTCGAAATTTCGCTGACCGAAACTTTCATTTTGGATGGTCTTTGAAGTTTATTCACACATTGCTTTAATTGTCATTTTCTATGTTCATTAAGTTTGGCTACTCTTTTGCAAATCATTATCATACAAATCGATCCAATTAATTAGCTGTTGAGGTATAATGGGGACCTTAGTACATGAAATATTGCATAAAAATATCGTGATTCTAATTGGTAAACTGTGACCGAAAACAGCCGGAAGACCATACTTTCTCAGCAGGAGATTAGACCGTTTATTGGTATATTATANTATATATATATACGAATTGATTCCTGAAGCTACTGTGTTCTAACTGACGACTTCTAGTCACCAAAAATCACCAGACGACTGTCAGGAATTTTTTGCTTTTGTGTTGCTGATCTGCCCATGTGATCACCGCATTAAATTTTCTCATAAATCATCAATTCGTATTTCAAAGGGGAACTCTCTCTGTTTATTTTACAAATGTCTTCAATTCAGCCGTTTATTTAAGTTTTCAAATGCGAAAAAACATTTCCATGACAGTATATTTGTCGAAAATTTTCTTCATGTTGAAGTCTGCTTAAACTCTTTTATGCGCTTTTGGAAGTTTGCATAGCAAGGTGCACGATATGGTCAAGTTGTGTCCATACACCTTCATGTGTGCATGGATACAACTCGACCATGCTGTTCGCAATTCATGTTTCTCTTAGAGAACTTTCGGAGTCTTAGCTATTTTTTGTACATTGTTCGGGTGGTAAATTGCCTACGGGCAGTTGGAAATTTTGTTTTACTTTTGATTGGAAGCTTAATTATTGAATTCATTGCGAACAGACAGCGATAATTTTATGCGTCCCAATTTTTAATTTGCGGGGTGTGTCTCCCGTATTGACGAATCGTGCTGTGCTCAAATGGAGGTTATTTCTAATATGAAGATTAGCTGAAAATTTACTGAAAAAAAAAACCATTCGACAGATTATTTCATATGCTCACTCGTAGGAGAGATAATTGAGTGTGAGTCTATGATCCGATTGTGAAAAATTTTCCTTCACTGTGAAATATAATCCAAATTTTAAACTTGGAAAAAGAGTTTGATCGTCACTTATAAGTGATGTGATTGGTTCGCCCACAAATATTCGCTCGAAACTTCTTTTTTTTTCTGCTATTTTTCTATGACTGATGTAAACCAAACAGCATGCAATGGCGCCATGAGAGCGTACTTGGTTGCTGAAGATGAGCATTTAGTAGATTTAGATAAAATGGTATTTTGTAGTCGCAACTTAAGTTTAAGAAATGTGACGGATTGAACGAATTAGTGAGAAAATTGCTGCGAAGTAGGAAGCCGCATTCAAGATGATCTTAATCTACATTGGGCGTGAGTTTCGATTTTTCTTTTTTTTCGTCATTTTTTTATGAAGTGGGTCGCTGCAGTCTGCAGTCATAATAAAAAAGTTTATTGGATATAGGCTCTGCTATAAACAACCATCTATATTAACTTCTAAATCGATTCGTAGAATTCAACGGTGTTGAAATGTTTGAATAATGTAGAAAAATTTACATGCATTCTGCAACGCATTAGGTCAAATTCCGAGCCTGAAGAGTGATCTTGAATCTGAAGAACGATGATTCATGGATCAGTCGGCGATATAATGTAACTAAATTATTGTGTGTATTTTTTGTTACATATTCTAGCTAATCAAATAGATTGGCCTAACGATGGAGTTCGTTAAAACTTTTATGGCGTGTTTTCCTACTTGTTTTGAATTTCCTTTCTTTATATAGCTGAAAAATTGCACACATTTTAAAACCTTTCCATCTTGAATATTTTTCCAGTTGCAAACTTCTTTATATGAAAAATTGAAAAAATAAATGATTTTAGAGAATGTTTAAGGAAATCTTCCTATATTTCTATGTCTTCTTCGTCGAGTGATCATTTTTTTAAAATCAAAAAGTGATTTCTTAAATACTGATATTTCCCTATTCTTGAAAGATATTTGCTATTTTTTTTTTAATGCTTCTTTATTATTATTTGCAAAAGCGCATTTTGACAGCCTCATATATGTCTATATGTAGTTAAGTATGTGTATTCGTACATTTCAGTTTCTAGATTTCCAATCTGCTGCCTCCAACTTCATCTGCATTCGTCATTACACACATAGGAATTATTTTCATTACAATAAAATTTACAAGCAGGAGTTTATTTCACGATCATTCAATAGAGCCCAACTATGAATTCTTGGCTGAAAGAATAAAATAGGCGGTTATCGGCATAAGGTGAAAGCACTGGGGTAATTGCTGTGTTGTTTTCTTCGAAAATAGAGTATCGAGCTAGTTGATAATGCTAGAAGAAATATCTGATATTGGCAATACGTTTGTTTCTGAAAATGCACAATTTACAAACAAATATTAAACTGTGATTTTATTTCTCATCGCAAGAAGGCATTCAAAAACATTTATGACGCATTATGCGAGAGGTATAGAAGAGCATATGGCATAGAATTGAAGGCACATAAAGCATAGAATTTAGGACCGTACGTACTTAGATCTCGTAGCTTTCTTATGAATTAATATCAGATCCACTTACAAAGTTATTAAGTTCTTTTGTGTATTTGCGTAAATTTATTTGAAGCATTTTTTCTTTCAAAATGCTTTTCTTAGCAGAAATCGATAGTTGCGTGGCTCATCGTTTCATTTGTTTATGATCAATGAAATAGAAGTTTCAGAGGACGAGTATAAGGTGCGACTTTATAACGACCAGATAGGCTGGACACAGCACCAAAACGATTTCACAAAGAGGCACCTTACGCAATGTCTGATGAGGGCGCAACGAGTATATTCAGATGCTTTGAGCTCGAGTTGAATGCCGGTAAGAATCCGATCTTCCATGGCGGCGAACTCATTACGGGCACACTTAAGGTCGAACTCAAACGACCTATGACAATTGAAGTGATCAAACTGCAGTTCAAAGGTCGCGCTGCGTGCACCAACAATGATTCTACAAAAGGCGCTGAGATTGAAAAGGTGCTATATAACATTCGTAAAATTCGTTGATATGATGAATTATGATTCATTTCATTTAATTCCATCGTTGTTAGGTTCGGCCAATGGTTCATCAAAATGAACTAATTTAAAGATAAATCACCGAATTAAGGATAAACATGTAAATGGGTAGAGCCCTGAATAGAATGAAAAACTTCTTTTCGATTTTTGAGAATCCAATGAATATGAAAATCGGAAAAATTTTTGAAGATGATCGAGAGTGACGAACATATTCTAATACTAAGGTTAGTAGTGATTCCTTAGGTAGAAGGAGAGGTGACAATGCATTAAGAAAATGTTTCATCTATTAATGATTGACCTGGAATCATCTGTCAGTGTTTGTGGGAAAGCTTTTTCCTCCAGTCTAGAGTCAAATCCTCAGCAGCAATCACTATTTTGCTGCCTGCCCATCCATCAACAGTGAGTCAAAATCAAAAGGCATACTGTTTTTAGCATTTATTTAGGTTCATCGTGCAGATCCGCAAAACAGTTGTCATTGCAGGTGTATTTTGACAGAGATTTCACGTTGCTGGAGAGACCTCCAGGCCGACCTGAACCCGGTCATTTCCCGTGGATCGCCAATTTTGCGTACAGTTTGCCATTTGAATGCCCTTTACCATTGGGATGTCCAACATCCTATGAGGGATTGCATGCCTTCATCCGCTATCACGTACGCGCAACCATCGTTGAGGACAATGCTACCGGAACGGTCAGTACTCACTTATTAAAAATAATGTTGAAATTTTTTAGCACGACCGGCCAAAATTCTAATGAATGATATCATATGCAATTTATGAAACAATGCCATATGAGTAGAGGAAAAAAGATATAATTGTGCGGTAAGTAGTTAGTTGTAAGCATGATGAACTGATACAAATATAAGGATTCATCTTAGCTATATGTTTGTGTGGTTTCTCGCGTTTTGCAATGGAAATATATGGGAGGCGGTATCATATAGAACAGATTAGAAGTGAATTAAAGCTGTTGGATTTGTATACTTTATCTCTGCCTGATATAACAAATGTAACTACGAGAAAGTTTTTGTCTTTGACAGCATTAGACAGGTGCCATGCATCTCTTTAATGCACGACACATAAATATTTCGAGTCATACACATACGTATACGTTTGTTTTGCCGCCTTCAATTGTCTATCATTGCAGTCGACATCTTAGTTAAATTCTATCGATAACGACAACAACAAATATTTTTAATTTGAGCATAGACGTTCACTCAATATGTTCGTGCAACTCTTTAAGTTTCGTTGTAAAAATTTCCCCTTTAAAATATAATGAAGCCATGTAATATGTTTTAAATGAAATAATTCAATTTCTTGGATATATTATTACTCAATTAATTGAGTTCACGACAGAGCGCAATCAAAATTATTTAGTGGAGCTAATAAATTTGCCACGATTTTCATGTGGAATAAATTGGAATGAAATCAATAAAAAATCCAATCTTTAAATTGCCAACTTCTCAAGAGTGACATGTCTGAATGTGTAGTTGAGGGTCACAATATCGATCAGCAAAGATCCGACATGAAAGGCGTTTGTGTATTTTTATGTTTATGGGCAATATACTGTTAGAAAAGTCTTTCATCAGCTATGATTGCCTAGATCAACGTTGATATTTGACCTCGACGCATCTTAATATCATATTTGGCAACGATTATTAGATCCCTGAAATATCCTTCGAGAACACTTTAAACTGCCGGAATGGGATACAATTTGTTAATGCGCATTGAAAAGAAATATTTCGAACCCGTCCATCTTCGAGGTGGAATATTATCGTCAACAACGATGGTTACAATAAATAACAATTTTATATAGATTGTGCAAATTTTCGCATTTATTTATTCTATAATAAATTTGTGGGTATTTTTAATCTATCAATATTTATTCAGTCACATAGGGAATATTTTTATCTGTAGATGAAAATATCAACTTATGCTCAATTATTTCATCGTTTTATTCAACAACATCTTTGAGTTAAACAATTTCCGCGCTTTAACTCTTCAAACTTTTGAACGTCCATAAATATCCCACTTTATGAAAATAGTTTATTGCTATTTACCAAACTATTAATGCACCATGTTATTCTTATCACTAGCCATTGTCCACAACCAAATTACTTTAACCTAAAAATTGCACCGATCTCTTATAATAATCGAAGCATGCGAGTGTGTCGAACAAATGTAGAGCACATTGCTAAGGTCGTCACATCTGTGCAAACGTTCAACGATGCATAATATTATGCAAACAAAACGCAACAGATGTACATTCTTATAAAGATAAGCTAAGCGACACATCCAATAGCAGCGTTTGCAAAAAGGATTTGCCGATACCTTATTAAGGTGATTATTGTGCAATTGTTTACGTAGAAAGTTGAATATTTATGGAAGAGCTGTTTTCATGGAATCAAAACGATGCTTCAAAACTTTTGAATGAACATCCTCATTTAGCAAGTGAATCGCAAAGTTTATAGAAATGAAACAATATTTTTTTTTTATTTGGACGATATTATTCAATAAAACTTTTTATGAAAATCCGGAAAATAAACATCAAGGATGTTTTCGTTTATTTATTTTATTTTATTTTATTTTTTGCTTGAAATGGTCGATTATTTCCTCTTTTTTCTCCGAATAAATGTTCACCTTATCTCTCATAAACTGATATATAAGCTTGTCATATGATTCCCGTTAAATTTGGAATAATAATTCAATTCTAGTGTTCTTGAACAGCAGAGCAAATGGCGACTCTGTGCATTTTGTGTTCAAAAATAACGCTTCAATGAGTCGTTTATATGATGGTACGCGAATTATTGTTTCAGCATGAATACACAATAAAAAAGCCGTTAATGGTGGTGGCGCCGGTGGAAGCGATACCGGAAACGGCCTCACATCCGGTCGGTGCCTCAGAGAGTGTCTCGTTCGGCGGATGTTGTTGCCGTGGCAAACTTGCGGCGGATGCACAGCTGCCCAAGTCGACTTATTTTCCTGGGGAATTTGTCATTGGCACTCTAAAAATTGACAATCGACATCCACGACACATCGTTGATCAGGTCCGTCTGCACTTTATAATCCATCACTCCAACTGCACTAGCAAAGAATTATATGGCAAATATTAAAATGCAATCGCAATAGTATAGAGTAAATATTGCTCTTTAATAAGTATGAGGCATTAAAATATGTTAAAAAACAGGTGTAATTAATAAGGAGTAGAAAGCGAGTTAACATTAGCTATGAAGGAAACATTAAAGTAGCAAGTATGGAAAAGCTTTAGTTCAGATTTGGCACTACATCAGTGATCATATTGCTTTAGTTTGTTTGAATTGCCATTTGGTAATGTTCTTGGATGATAACACTTCCAATGGCAATTGTATTATATCTATGCAACAAATCATAAACATTAATTAGCTGTACGAGCAATCTTTAATGGGAAATTGCAATAATTACCCGTGAGATTAGAAAGTTTTGCAATTTTGAGAGATATATTTCTATCAATCGAGTTGTGCAAGAAAGCAATTTTTTTGAAATTTAAATGAGAATTACAAAAGTAAATCTAATTGTTATGTGATTATAGTTTAGTGACAGTAGGGTCATAATTAACGGAGAGAAAATATGGCATCCTTCACCTTTTTGCCTTTTCCTCTCTCTTTAAAGGTACAAGGTAACGATATGACTTTGTTTGGCTTCCATACACGTAAGAGAAGTTTTTGTTAAAATTTTCGACCCATCAATGATTCGTTATTCAAACTTGCGTTGAGGAATTAAAAATGCCATTTTCCACCAATAGGTATTGTGCATATTCTTTGAATTTCCCTATCCCGGACATAAATCTCTTCCGCATTAAATGTCATTGGGAGTAGTTTATTTGTCGACTAAAATGGAAAATAGGACATAAGAAGAGAAATTGCAAAATTTCATCGGTATTAAGGGGGAAATTGATTCTGATGAAATGAAGGATTCCATCTCACTTATGCCTACGTCACAATGTTCAGATATCGTCCTTGGAGATGATTTTATGAGAAAGAAAATTTTCGTTTTTAAGATGACAATTTTAAAGGAAGTGTGCGAAAGAGAAGTTAAGGATGAAAGAGAATTCTCCTCTTTAAAAGAATTGCTAATTTATGTTGAAGATATGAAAGCGTGAATTGAAGGTAGAAGTAAGGTTGGTGGATCGCGCCACGAGAGTGGATGCTTCGGCTGGTGCAACATCCACTTGTCGTACATTATTGCATCATAAGCTTGATAAAAACAGCGTGGTCAAATCGAAATCTTCAATGCATAAGGATGACGTCATTTTCTTGCAAATTCCTCCTGTTGTGCCATCCACTCCAGGTACAAGCTTTATTTCACTACGACAATTAAAGCGGCAAATTTATATCTCAATTTAAATCTTAAAGTAAAATATTTTCTTCATTTGGAATCGAACCCAAACTGATTTTAAAAAAATTTATATAGACACACCAGGAATGAGCGTTTTACAAAATCGCATACTGATAGAGGCCTTATGGCATAGTATTGTGGATATTTTATTCATAGCATAAGTGCGCCATTTCGAATTGTGGATCTTTATCTAGCATTGAAAAGACTATATAGCTGATCATCGCCTCAAAAATTTTTTGCTATTCTAGTTAATTGACGCTCGATCTGCTTTGCATTTATAACGACAAAGGCACTTCCAAAAGGTGAATCAAAGGGAGACGATGAGGAGAGGGGTCAATGCAAAAAATGCTCAAAATCATCTTAAGTAATCTCCTAATCTCACTCATTCCTATCATCTATATTACCGGCAATGGGAATCAATTATAGATAGATTTTATGATTTATGATCACAATATTATGAAGAGCAGAGCTCAATTTTAATTTCCTCAATTATACTTTTTTGTGTTATTCACAACTAATGCCGTTAAAATAATGGAAAAGAATTTAAAAAAAAAAATTTTTTTTTTCAAGGCGCTGCTGCGGCCGTATTCGGGTCGGATGTATATAGTATGTCGCCAGATGAGAAGGCACCAACTCTTGCATCGAAGTTGATCGAATCACCCGGCTCAGCAACGCTTCGATTCAGAAAACAGCCTTTCATTCGAATAGATTATGCCATTCAGGTTCGTTTTTTGAATTTCATCGCCTATCGTTCCAATCAGCGATATTTCTTTTAGCTTTCATTATTCTTCCGCTCATAAAAACAGCAAATTTACATTTCAACTAGGGAATCACATTTTTCATGAAAAAATTTATTGCTTCATCATTGGATAGAATAATGAAAATATTTTTTTTTGCAAAAAATAATTTTTTTCTCATCAAATTTTGCTCATATCACCGAAAACTATTTCTGCATAAGAATTCCAATTCAAGAATGGTACTTCCCTAGTGTTTTTTATGGAAATTTTCTATTATTTGATGAGCGCATCAAGAGGTAAAAGATAAACTAACGATTAATATGTTGATGATGATAATATCTAACTAATCGTCTGCAAAAACTGAAGTGAAGCTGTGCGGCCAACACTGCAGCATCACTGCTTTCTTTAAATATTCGAAGAAATGAGTGCATATCTCCAATAGAGCACTTAATTCGGAAATCAACATTCGTTCCGCCAAAAGTACCACTCCATTAGCGTATACGTTGTCGTTAATGTGAGAAATAATTTCATATGTGGGAGAAATGCACTATTATATGGGGATTAAATCACCGCATTAATGCAATAAACATATTGCAGTAATCGTTTGTCCGTAATATTGAAGTACTTCAATTATGAACTCGTATTGCTAATTTTTTATGTTGCTTCAAAGAATACTTACAATTAATGGCTTTCGTTCTATGTTGGCAAAACTTCAAAACTGTAAAGGAAGAAGACGAAAAAATTGATCTTTTTTCAAGTCCATAATCGTTTCACATCGCAATACTTAAAGCTTGGTTATTAAAGTATGTTAGGTAGTTGTTGAATTCACTATCAAAACTTTTTGGTTGAATTCATAGATTTATTACAAAGGAATTCAGAAATGAAGCTTCTATTCTTCATATGATCGAATGTTATAAAACAGGGGCCTTCTCTTGCAAATCAACAATTTTCTGATAACTATATACACTGTCTGTAGAAGAATGCGAAACCTTGGCCTTTTGTTTATTGAACCAGTGCTGTACCACCAAGCTTACATGGGCGCAGTGGCTGGCCATTGCCTTGCTGGGTCCTATCACTTTTCGATTTAACTGTTTAGCATTCTATTCATTTGCTCATCAGCGAGCTGCGATATACAAGAAATAGAGCTGATGGAACCTCGTTAAAAAATAATAAGCAGGGAATGCATCCGTGGCAGTCAGCCAATAACGGAAAGAGACAGCTGACCGTTTGTGTGTCGTTTCCATTAGTCATCAAACAGTGGTTATCATCCGAGTCTGAACGATATAAAAAATAATTGACTCTAATATAAGACATTTTCCTAAGCATCTATAGAGTCGGTCGATTCAACAGGAAGATGTGCTCTCACACCTGGTGTTATAGTTTTGTAAATAGTGGTGGATCCGATTGGTTTGATCATTGATTTGCAATAATCATATATTTCCGATCCATCAAATCTTTGTGATGTGCTGCTCCACTCTCAATGTGTCTTTTTCCAAAGGTTGCGAATGAAGGAAGCCAATTTCAGGTCTCGTTAGGTGCACAGCTTCTTCTGGAATTACCGATTACGATCAATGCATTGCCGATCGAGGGGGAGGGTATTGCATACGAACCGTTTGCTGGTGGTGAGCAGTCGGTTGTAGAGAGCGATGAGGCGAACAAACTACGGTTGGGTGATGGTTTCGTGTTCACACCACGCTACCCCGTCCTTACGAGTGCACACGAGTCAAGTGCTAGTGCAGCAAATGGACCTACAACAGAAAACGGCGCTCCCAGATGAATGGGCACAACCCCGTATATCCCTCGTTTATTTCTGCCCTGAAACGGGTACTGGCATCATATTTCACAACCAATGGTAAATGTTTTTTCTTCACAACAATGATAAAAAAGTGATCTCATCAGTCAAAAAATCGAAATTGAGGCTTATCTCCTTATCATTATAAATATATAGGTAGATTGTTATTTCATTCGGATGATCGTATGCAACATTAGAAATAAAATATACGACTATTATATTGACTGGAACGGGATTTTCAGAGAATGCTTGCAAATTAGCTACAACAAAAGTTGACCGAAATTAATTGGAATCTTCTATCTATATCGATTTCATATAGATGATTTTTCCATTAGATATTCTATTCATTTGCTCATCAGCGAGCTGCGATATACAAGAAATAGAGCTGATGGAACCTCGTTAAAAAATAATAAGCAGGGAATGCATCCGTGGCAGTCAGCCAATAACGGAAAGAGACAGCTGACCGTTTGTGTGTCGTTTCCATTAGTCATCAAACAGTGGTTATCATCCGAGTCTGAACGATATAAAAAATAATTGACTCTAATATAAGACATTTTCCTAAGCATCTATAGAGTCGGTCGATTCAACAGGAAGATGTGCTCTCACACCTGGTGTTATAGTTTTGTACATAATGGTGGATCCGATTGGTTTGATTATTGATTTGCAATAATCATATATTTCCGGCCCATCAAATCTTTGTTATGTGCTGCTCCACTCTCAATGTGTCTTTTTCCAAAGGTTGCGAATGAAGGAAGCCAATTTCAGGTCTCGTTAGGTGCACAGCTTCTTCTGGAATTACCGATTACGATCAATGCATTGCCGATCGAGGGGGAGGGTATTGCATACGAACCGTTTGCTGGTGGTGAGCAGTCGGTTGTAGAGAGCGATGAGGCGAACAAACTACGGTTGGGTGATGGTTTCGTGTTCACACCACGCTACCCCGTCCTTACGAGTGCACACGAGTCAAGTGCTAGTGCAGCAAATGGACCTACAACAGAAAACGGCGCTCCCAGATGAATGGGCACAACCCCGTATATCCCTCGTTTATTTCTGCCCTGAAACGGGTACTGGCATCATATTTCACAACCAATGGTAAATGTTTTTTCTTCACAACAATGATAAAAAAGTGATCTCATCAGTCAAAAAATCGAAATTGAGGCTTATCTCCTTATCATTATAAATATATAGGTAGATTGTTATTTCATTCGGATGATCATATGCAAGATTAGAAATAAAATATACGATTATTATATTGATTGAAACGGGATTTTCGGAGAATACTTGTAAACTAGCTACAACAAAAGTTGACCGAAATTACTTGGAATCTTCTACCTATATCGATTTCATATAGATGATTTTTCCATTAGATTTTCTATGCTAGATGACTTCGACATTTCCAATTCTCCGGCGTGAAAGTTATTCCTTTTATTTCATTTGTTGCACTCATTTTGATTAGATTCGGTTGGGCTTTGATTTGCAAAAAAATAAATAAATAAAATAAAATAAAATAAAATTGCACAATTTGCTGCAAAATTCTCAAATGGAAAGCGAATTTAACGTTTCAAAAATTGCTCAAATGCCAGGACTTCGTTATGAATTTTTTTCTTTTGTATTTGAATTTATTTAATTGGCGATTTCTTGCTGGGTTTATTTTCAAGTGTTCCTTGTTTATGAGCGTTTGCAAGTTTCCGTTTATAAAGCATATTATCACAAAGTTGTGTCAACGCGTTATCTGTCTGTTTGAGAGTTTCAACTCGAAAATCCATCATCTACAGAAGGCACTTAAATGTGTTTGAAATTTTTGATATATTTTACGCCAACTGAATCGTAAAGGATACGAAAAAAAACATTTTGCAAGAGAGTTGGAATAATTAAATAGTTTCAAATACGAGCGCATTGTTGCTCGTATTTATTATTTGTCAAAATTTTGTGGTCTCGGTCAAAATAAATATCTAGCAGCTTTTCCATAAGCTTATTATTATTATTTTTTTACCTCGATTATTTCAGCATCTAACACTCTCAGTGTTTTTTTCACTCAGGGTTTTACTAACTAATCAAATAAAGTTTATATATTCGAGAGGAAAAAAAAATTCTTCATTGTTTTTTTTTCCTCATCTGAAATTATAAAATTTCGATTTTTCGATGAAAAAAAAAATTCAAACTCAGCGATTTAGAATTTCGCCATTTATTATTGTCGATTGTGACAAACGAATTATTAATAAACGCAATTTTATTTTAATTGGTTTGCTAACGATGTTTTTTTTATTATTATTATTTTTTTACCTCGATTATTTCAGCATCTAACACTCTCAGTGTTTTTTTCACTCAGGGTTTTACTAACTAATCAAATAAAGTTTATATATTCGAGAGGAAAAAAAATTCTTCCTTGTTTTTTTTTCCTCATCTGAAATTATAAAATTTCGATTTTTCGATGAAAAAAAAAATTCAAACTCAGCGATTTAGAATTTCGCCATTTATTATTGTCGATTGTGACAAACGAATTATTAATAAACGCAATTTTATTTTAATTGGTTTGCTAACGATGTTTTTTTTCTTACTGTGCGGAATGTTGTTTGCTCTTTGATGTCCTTCCTATTTGCCTTTATTCGCGTATAATAATAATGATAATAATAATAATCCGTGCGGTATGAATAGTGCAATTGAAATATTTTTGCAATCGATGGATGGCATTTCAAGCGTATAATCGTTAATCCCATACTCAGGTGTATTATATATGACACGTAAAGTGATATATATTCTCATAGATGTCAACACCGTTGGAGTGCTAAACAGTTGTTCCTTTTTTTTTTTGTGAAACATCGATTAACTAAAATATTAATTATATCACCGAAAAAGATATGAAATATGTGAATGGACACTTGATCATTGACCACTGAATAAGTCGTCTTGGAAAGTTGGGGAACATAAAGGACCAGTCGTCCATCGTAAAGTCATATATTCATGAAGACATCGACGGTGCAAATTATTATGGAATGGAATTGGAGTTTGGTGGACTGTATGGATGGCTGCTGGACTATATGGATGGGCTATATGGATGCTGCTTCGAGCAGCGAATGTTGAAAGCAAACCAAAGTGACATCCAAATACATAAATATGCGTGGTTGTTCTCGTGGATGCAAAAAAAAACCTTTTGAAGCAATTTATAACAGCCGTATTTGTTAGTATCCACTTTATATTTGCTGCATGCAAAACGCCAAAAAATTTGAAGACTTGAGCATATTAAAAGCATTCCCATACTATCTGCCCGTTTGATTGCAGTTGGCTAGTAACCAAATGGCAAAATACCATTTGATTATTGTTATACTTTTATAGATTGGAACTGAGATAGAAAGATGAATGGGAACACATCATTGAAGATCGTATGAATAGATAAATCGGCTTCATAAAAATTTCGAAAAGATTAAATACGAACAAATCTTATAAACTTGTTCTAAACTATGAAAGAAAAATTCAAATTTGCATTTATGAAGTGGATTTTAAATCATTATTAAAGAATTACTCACTTATTCGCATGCCAAATTGTACTTTCAGATGTGCGAGAAAAAAATTGCTTCGAATATTTGAAATCTTTGAAAAAGCAAAGGCTTTTTAGCACTTCTTTGCATCACTAATGATACACACTAAGTCGGTGTTAAATATTTCAACACAACAACTATTCTATATCGAATCCATGGCCGTTCCACTTATCGTATAGTATGATAATAATATTGATAAAAAAATAATATTAGTGGTAACAATAATGGTAACAGTAATATTTAATGAAAGTGATGAAAATTACTAATAAAAATAAAAATAGTAATGGTAGTTAATAATAATAACAACAGTAGTAACAGTGATCCTAAGAATAATAATAGTAATAGTAATAATAATAAAGATAATAGTGGTCTATTCCGTTAAAGACAAATGGTACAAATACCACTTTGCACTGTACATTCTTTGGATATACGACTCCACAATCAATTCCAACAATAGAAGATAAATTTTGGGTTTAGTAGCCTATCTGTCTCTTATCTCCGAATTGAAAAAAGTCTCCGATCTCCTATCGGACTACATATGCTGAAGGAACTTTTTGAAGTTTTACCATCATGGCATCCCTTTATTTTAAGATCGGAAGTGACAGACAGATAAGCAGACCGACCACAGTAATCGTTAACCCACAGTAATCTTTAATCTATGAGCCAAGAAACGAGTATTCGATTGTGCGAATATGCAAAATATTCACTTACCTCATAAGTTGAATAAAAATATATTCAAATAGATCAGCTGAAAATAATGTGTCGTTGCGACATATGCGTATCGATTGTTGTCGTTTGTAACGCGTTGCGTTCCATTGCCACGTTCACCAATAAAAATGCACTTTTTTTTTTGTGCAATTTTGATGCGCAGGTGGTTGTTGATGGGATTCTCGAGAAAAGGTTTGTCTTTATTTCCTTTTCTAAGGATTATACGAGAAGAACCTTTCATTCTTAAAAGAAAAAACATTCTGTTGAATTCCANCATTGTTTATTATGTTTGAGCACGGACTGTTTTTATTACTATCTCTACTCAGAAAAAAATTCATGGATTCCAAATTTATGCAGGAAATTTTTCCAAATTAATGCAGGAAAAACAAAAAAAAAGTAGTGATGGCATCTGATGTTTATGTGAATGAAGTTTTAGAGCTGCCGATTTCGTTCAAGACTTTCCTTAATTTCAAGAAATGCAGGGATTTGGAAAATGCCCAAGTTGACTGATATCAAATCTCCTTCGATTTGGAATTTTTAATAAAAGGTTTGCGGTACTTGTTTCTACATTTTTGAGTTTCGAAAAAATGAGTGACAGCTGTAGTGGATGGACTGATTTAATTGCCATCAGAATGAACATTTCACTGATTGAGGTACGTTGTGCTTAGTTGTATGCATCGCAGTTCTCTTTACGACGATGATCGCATTCACTAAGGTAATAACATCGAGCATCGTTTCAAGTGTACCTCATATGGCGACATCCGTCCACAACGTTCGACCCTCAGAAATCGGCGTAGTTGCTGCATTGGGTGACTCATTTTCGGTAGGTATTCTCTTTTTGTTGTTTTTCTCATTAAACATAAATTTATATTT
>QEWY01002778.1:794899-843353 GCA_006503575.1 Baylisascaris schroederi
TAATAAGGTTTATAATTAGGCTGAAGCGAAGCATAACTCAGATTGGAAATGGCTGCAGTGAGGCAAGCATAGAGCATATGCAATGGTGCATAGAATATTCCCATGCCGACGATTTTGAGGATTATTACGTGAAGGTTATACTTCTGTAATCCATCCATAGAGATAGTTGTTCATCGTCGTCGTTCAATTCTGAAACAAGACTTTGCCAGAAGTTCCTAAATTTCGCATTTTTTGCTTCAGTATATCAGCAACTATGAACTTTGATCTTTGGAGCCAAGTCCAGGAAACTTTTCTTAGACGGAGTCAGATAGCTCCGATGTCTTTGAGTTTCGTTTGCAAAGCTTACAGCTTCTTTTGTAACTCATTAGCAGTTATATCAACCAGACATGTGATCCTAGAGAGTTATATGGTGACACCAAGCATTCATTAATTTTTAACAGATAGATTGTACAAGTAGGGAATGTATTTTGAGCCTACTCCACACTACATTCGCGCAACTCTCCAGTTCACTCCTACATCATGCATCTACGAAAAGCCCCTTGTAGAGCATTTGTTGTCTACTGTAAAAGAGATTGTAGATTTCGTGCTTTTCAACGCCTCCCTTCGTCCGCTCTATTCATAAGGTCTAATCTGAACACCGAGATTTGACAACACCAGTGTGATGCTTTTGCACTGTTTATTAAAGGATCACAAAATGATTTACTATAAGACTGTTAAAGGTGGGATATGGTGCATATTCCAATGATATCGGCACATTCGATTCACATCCAGAAGTTTCATTCTCAATGGGCGGTGAAGGCGATCTCAAAGAACACATCACCATTCCAAGTATGTCATTCTTTTATTGCTTTGAAATCTTTCATTGAGATATCAACCGGATTGTTTCCTCTTGTAATAACGAAATCACTGTCACAGTGTTTGGTTCTGTCATATGGCATCATGAGATGATAGATATGGGCCGTGAAGCAAAAGATATGCGAAGAACATGATAGAGGGAAGAGGGTGAATCAAAACAGACCAAGATAGATAGGACAAAGGCGGGGGGGAGGGGAGCGGGGTGGAAGAATAGGAGAATCGCACTATGTTGCCTTGTCATCACTACTTTTCCCCCATCCCTCCCTCTCACCATTCCTATTCACCCCGACCTACATAATTCTTCTTATCCTCGCTCTCACATCCTTCGCACACCTTTTACTCTATGTGAATATGACATGAGAAGTTCACCGCCGTTTTTAGCGTATACGACAAATTTCCAATTTTAGAAAAATGAATAACACTCATTTAAAGGTGATCAACTCGATTCTAAGATGAGAAAAACAAGAAAATGAATCAAGGAGAAAGCCGATGCAATACAGAAATTATCTATGTTCTTCGAAAAGAAAGAATTTTATAGAAGAGACTCGAAGAAAAATTCACAAAGAAAAAAAAAATTGGACAACACGCGAGCATTTCTTCTAATTTCCTTCTAAATGTACCAATGTATTTTATGCCCAACGATATGCAATGCCTCTAGGCTTATTTCTCAAGAATGTTTTAGTCAAGTTTCAGTCTCATAATTTTTTAACGATCATTTCGTCCTCTTCGAACTACGGTGATTTACCAGCTACACGAAAACACTACTGTATTTTTCGATCTTCCGAAGCGTTTGCCTATTGCAACTCAATTTTAGCGTTTCATAACGCACGAGAGTTCAGCATATTTTCCCCAACTGTCTTTAATATTTGAGTTTAAGAAAAGTGCCTGTTATTGTTGAATGCATTTAAATTACCCATTGGGAAACTGCTAACTTTTTTTTCAGATATTCTTCACAAATTGGGTGCATCGCTGATTGGCTATTCAACGAAAGAGAATAGTGGCTTAAATTTCGCATTTCCGGGTGCTAAATCATCGCATTTGCACTACCAAGCAGTGAAACTTGTGGAGCAAATCCCTGAAGAGGTTTATTTATTTTTAGGGCATCTAATATTACTTCACTCCTAGAAAAGAGACAATTTATTGAGTTTTATAGTCATGAGGTCGAGATTCTTATGGATTTTTTAAAAGTATTTTATCGATTTATTCATCACAGCCATTTCTTTCATCCAGTAGTTATTCGATATTCATCAGAAGTTTTCTTGTTTCGTCGATATGAATGATAGACACAATGGGCTTTATTTATTATCTCTGAAATTGTATGCTATTAATAGCGTTGATAAGAGACACGAGATAAAGAGTTGGATTGAATGAAATGAAGGTGCACAATATTTTAACTCGTTGGGAACCGATATCCACTAAATCCACTGGTCTTTTTTCTTTCTTTTTTTTTTTAAGACTTCAAATTTAATTTCAGGTGAAAAGCAATAAGTGGAAATTATTGACTATCTTCATGGGACTTAATGATATGGCACAAGAAATTTTCCAACAAGTATGTTTTCTTTCATCGTCGTTATGATGTAATAGAATTATTTAGATAAATATAATACTATCACAGATCTATTTTCATTAGTGGCGACCTCTAAGTACCGATTTTCTCTTTTGTTAGTTATTGCGTTCGCTGGTCGGATTTTTAATAGCGCTTTTGCAAAACTTTTTCTTTTTTGAACGTGCATCGTGGTTGATTATTTCTATGCCGATACATGTATATGTCTGTCTATCTATCTGGCTGGCTGACCGGCTGGTTGATACTCTCAACCTATGCTCATTGAAGCTAAAATTTTAAACTTTGATTGAGGTTTTGCGCGATAGAGGATCATATCATGCACCTTGTTTAAAGCACTGCCATCACTATAGCTATCTAAATGCGTTGAGATGCTATATACATTCTACAGCAACTACAGTTTCATTTCACATCGAACAGCTCAATAAAAATTGGAAAAGCGCGCCAGAAGACTGTCATGATATGTCATGCTTTTTACATTTGGTTCACCGTAAATTTCACATGTTACCCTTAAAAAATTTTCGGGTATAGTGCTGTCATAAGCTGACTTACTGTATTGTCCTTACGAATCTCTAAAAAGATTTTTTTTTTTTATTACCCGACCGGTGTAAAATGAATGTCAGGCCGATGTAAAATGCACGAATTTTTGCCACCTTTAAATATCTATAACTTGTTTCAGTGTCAGTGTTAAATTAGGTTTCGATCTTTTCCGTATTGAATTTACCGGATAGACAAAACATTCGCCATTCGCCACTTATTTCATACGGTGTTGATATTTGCATTTGCAGTGCAAAATTGCAAGCGTATATAAAGAGGAATTTCTTGTTTCAATATTTGAGGGGATAAGCTGATTAAAATGTAACTTCAGCATTGTGTATATTTCACCATTTGTTGAGAGTATATGAAATTGCTTATCGTATTGTGTAAAATTAAAAGAAAATACAAATTGTGGCAGTTTCTTTGGCACATTTCTTCACATCGATTACTGTTTACATTTTCTTCTTTTCTAAGCTATAAATCATGACCAATGGATGCTTCTATAGAAATTGTTTCTATAAAGAGTATTTCTTAGGTACAACTTATAAAAATTACGGTCATAGGTTCGATTTCGAACCTATTTAGTATTTGTTGAATTCGAATGTAAACGAAGTGTTTTGATAGTTTTCGGTGGAATTTTAAGTGACAATTTCTCTCAAAAAAAAAGGAAAAAAAGAATAGCAGAAGGTTGAATGAGAAATGAGATTAAACTTTATTTATATACTCTAAGATTATATCCTCATATGACTAGTATAGTCAATGAAAAATATTACCAGAGAAAAGGTAAATTGAGAAAAAAGTGAACTTCATATTTCAGCAGCGTAAATATTCTCTAATTTTTTTTTCTATTTCCTAGTGGAAAATTCACAGTCGATCATTTTGATGTTTAGATCCAAACGTCGCTGTCTGGTTTAGAGATAAGTTTTGAAGCTAGATGCTTGTTGTGATGAAAAAATAAATAAAAAATCGCTTAATATCCTAAAAACCAAATAATTCACTTTTTGCTAACATTTTTAATTCGATAAAAAGATTGAACATTTTTGTGGTTATGTTTATAATCCTCGTACTAAATTTCTTTAATTTAATATTTTTCCGCTCAGTTTATAACTGTTTTCGTTTTTTCCAACATTTTTTTTTCAAACATTCATTCGGATTTTCCATTAGTAGCAATGAGCAATCACTTGCTTAAATAGGATTTTTTTATTAGGCTCCTCTTTCAGTTCTGTGGTGTTCATAACTTTTGAAACATTGTCATTTAACAGTTCGAGCTAAATGATAGTTAAGTGAATCAATGAACCAACCATCGACTACCTTCGTCGCATATATAAGCTTTATTGTTTTGAATAATTTTTAATTTCAGAGTGGTTTAGATGCTCTTCGAGATCGATACAAAAAGAATCTGGAAGACGCATTGCAAGTGATTTCCAATGCGTTGAATGGTACAATTGTAAATATTGTTTCGGTACCCAATATGGCGACATTTTTCGAGGCACAAGCAAGTGCTTCTCGTTTAGTACCGTTCGTTTTATATTCTTTCCGATTTTTTTCACTCGTCGTGCAAATATCTCCACTCATGTATATATTTGTTGGGTGCATGTTCGTATGTATTTCTGTGAGAATGACTTTTAAGGCGATTACTAAGAAAGAGATCAAAGTAAGTGAGGAAGGTTTATCTCAAGCTTGATGAAAATGGCGTTGGGAAATGGTTTTTAAATCATGAATCCGGATCCCTTCTTTCAAAACAAACGAAAAATCGTACGCCAAGCGGGAGGGGGAGGGAGGGAATGCATCAAGACAGCTACAATTTGAACAGGTCTTAGAAGCACGGTAGCGGTGCATTGTTGCTGACATATCAGTTTATTTTATTTCTGGGATGAAAAAAAAATTGCGTAAATTACCCATATACTTTCCCGATCTACTTGGGCAATTTGAATCACCCCTATCATCAACTATAAAACTTTCTCATTTTAAAGTTCTTATCACTTGCTAAAGTGATACATACTAACGTTATTGCGAACAAAGGACTTTACTCAGTATCATCTCAGTAAAATACTTTTACCGTTTTTGATCTGTGGATCATGTTTCCTTTATAAAACTTTCAAAAATAATTTTGTAATGCTAATGGCAAATCGTATTGAACATCGACAATCAATTGCAAATGAGATTGCATTACTCGTAGTAATTTCGCAATTATAAAAACTCGAATATTCAGCTATTTAGTTTAATTATTTCTCCACATGTCATTGTTTTATTAAAAGTAAGAAATTGACGAAACCCATATTATTAGAGCTGATGATTGCAGTCAACCGGCGTAGTGGATGTGGCGCTATTTGCATCGGATTTGTTTCATTTAAGTGAAAAGGGTCAGTCGATGTATGCCGCTGCTCTATGGAATAATATGCTGGAACCAGTAGGTGCTAAGTCAAGCCGATATCTTAGCTATCCATATCGTCTACGATCTCCAAATGAGGTAATTCATTTCTATTCTAGTAGAATTATGTCCATATTTTTATTCTATATAACTTTCCCTTCACTCTGTTCTATCGGAGATTCTCGATATTTGAGTAAACAAGTAATATCCTTGTCAACTCGACCTATATATGCGTCGAACTTACAGTTTCGTAGCTAATTTCTTCGACCGTAATTGATAATGATTGGCAGTAATTGATAACAATTTAAAATACACGATTATTGTGTTACCGTTATTACAGTCCTTAAGCATGATCAACATCTGAGGTGAATTTTCAATGATTAAATAACGATTACTGAAAATAGCATAGGCATGGCTCATTTTTATTTTATGTCACCTCTATAAATTAGTAGAGATAATGTGTTATCGTCGACGGAAGTTTCTTTATGCTAGATGTTTGGAATTTTTGACTATTTATTTCAGGATTGTCCATATATTCGGACATCAAAGAACAGTAATACTTGCGACGGGAATCGAAAAGTGCATCAGCAAGAAAAATTCATCGAAATTTGAACTGCAAACTTCACAGGGGAATATACCTCGTTTTCTTTGATGGATTTTCCATGAGAGTATGAACTACTTCAAATTGGAACACCTATTATCCAAGTATTCAACGATATGCCTCAAACGGCTGCGTACATCTTTACACGCATCTTATGCTACGTCGTTAACCGTTCAAGTAGAAGCGTTGAGCGTTCTTTTCAAACAAAGACGACACTAATGAATTGTACAGCGGTTGCTATTCATTAAGATAAAGGCCCTCCCACTAAATAGAACTCTACTCTTGAAGATTTTGTAGAAGGAATTCAGGCACTTTAGCTAGTAAGAGATCATACTTATAAGCTTAGATTTTACGTGAAAAAACTCGAAAATCGTGCACGATGCGGCCTCCTCTCCCATCAATATGAAACATTGTTATTAGTATAAAATTATTCGAATACTGCTCTAAATTAGAAATGAAAAGATGAAAAACTGTTAAGAAATACAACCCTCTTCCCTCGAATATAAATCTCTACTTAAAGAGAAATACAAATCAAAGCTATGGACTTTCCTTTCAAAGAAAGACAATCATTAGGTATATTTGATAGCAGCTGCTCACATATTGTATAACTACTGATAGTGTTTTATCTATCCCTTTCTACTTGACGTTCTTATGCAAATAATATAAGTTTTTAGAAATTTTTGCAGTGTTGAGGCGATATTTCTACGAGTATAATTTCCAGCTTATGTTTATATATCAGCGAAAGTTAATGCATTTAATCTCGTATTGGAGGATTCACATGAGATGATATAGTTAACTAAAACTGAAAAGCGGTTATTTGGTTAGTCTTTTTGGCGCATATCATCGCCTTTTTCTATTGAAAAGAGAATGAATTCCGTATTTTTACGAAGTAAACGGTCCAATGAGTGCCACGTACCAATACGTGTACGAGTGTCTATAAAAATACGATATTTTATTGTAAACATTATAAAAGTTTTCAATATTACATTATCAGAATATTCAAAATTTTTGTAATAAAAATGCAAATGAATTGAAATAAATCGATATGATAGTAAAAGTTTAATTCTATAATCGTCCATACATCTGAATTTGTTATTGATGCCGTCAAACAATATTAAAACCTGAAAAGCGAAAACGTTTAAAGAATATTCCAAACGCTGATTTCTTTATGCTAGAATCAAACAAATTGATCAATTAGCATCGTTAATAGACGGAGATTTTAATTTTGCTGAGAATATAAAATATTTTTAGGCGGTCATATCTTCGATGAAATATTAAAAGGTGCTTGGAAGTGCTGAGAACAACAGCAAGGAACAACATTCGAATAAATTATTCAATAATCCTTAAGAGATGACATATCTGTAGGTTCCCATTTCACAACGGTTTTCTCAAAGATGAAATTGTTTTTTTTTCAGTGTTAAATTTAACCACCAATGAGCTGTAGAGACTTAAAAAAGGGGAACACAGTTTATTGTATTATATAGCATTAAAACGGGTATTTAGGGGGTAGCGGTTTTTCACTCATAGGTGGTGATCAGAAATGTGGGGAGGGGAGCCTAGGTGACAGACACTGATGAGGAACTGGTAGCAGATGCTTCAAGGTCCCCGGTAATATAGGTTTCTAAAATGGAATTCGAATATAGAGAAAGAGGAAGTAGAATCAAAGTGTTCGGGTAAAATGAGGGCACGAGTTTCTTGGAATTGCCACCGGTGAACTGTCTATTGTCTCTACTCCTTATGCCACATAAGCCTAGCGTGGTGAAAAAGAAGTCAGTTGCGTTACCTACGGACCGCATTTAAAACATAATGAATGGATAACCGCCAAAGACAGACAATCCACATTCCGCCGAATGTAGTTTCCGGTTACAGGAAACCAAGAAAAACGTTCTTTTTTTTTAAATCCACGATGAGGTTGTCGTGATATTAGCAGCTTTTCTATTACGAAGCCATAAGACATCACTAGATATAGGGGGTGGGGGTAGTGGATATAAGCTACCATTAGCACTGAAATGCCACCATGATGCTTGGATAAGAAAGGTTCCAAATGACTTTGGAGAGAATTTCGAACGATATGTTCAATTCTGTATTTGATTTTGGTGTTGAAGGCTTTCGGTTATTCTGTTCAGCAACACATGAAAAATTTGAATGGGCTAGGGGCCAATTTAAAGTGTTTCAACTTTTGAACTGCTTTCATCAACGATAATTTCATTTGGGGTGGGGAGGGTAACGGAGGGGGAGGGGGTAGGGGAACATGCCCGTTCATTTATGAGGTGACTTCATGAATGATAGCTGAGAATGTACAACTGCTAATATCGCCTCACCTGATAGTTCGTTGTCGGGGGGGATGTCGGGTGGGTATTCGTTGCATTCACCATCGTATCTATGAACACTTCTTTTAGTGTTGCAATTCCAAAAATGTGATATCGAAAACATCATATGCGGCTAACAAATCAAATATTGCATACATGCAGTAATATAAAAAACTGTTTTTTCGAAAATGTTTTTGAATTTTTGTCTACCGATCAACCAGCCTCGAATGCGTCGTCTTAACAAATCAGTGATCCCTACACTGGAAGAGCTAAAGATGGAGCTGATGCAAATTTTTCAATAAGAAAGCGACCATTCCGATTTGCAAATGGAAAATGCCAAATTTGGAATAAATACGCGTAAATCAAACATCTATCGCCCAGTGTAAAGAAGGTAACCACCTTGGTTGCCTCAGCTACGTGATGTGATGAGTCACACTCCCCGGAAGTCGGGGAGCTCCTTGCTTCTCCAAGGGTGGTGTCACTCGTCCTGAAGACTCCACGTGGGTGGAGGATCTCCATGGAATGGGAAACGTGCGATGCTTCATAAGAGACGGAAGTTTGGAGAAGGCTTGATCATATAACGATACGTTTTTCACATTGTTCACGTTATTGCGCTGTATCGTTCACATATACAGTATATTACAGCACAATTTTTCTAAACCTAAAATATACCATGACTTAATTTTGCTATAGCTTAATGAATTTTAATGTTGGTATAAAACGATGTCGTTTCAGGGATTTCGGAATGAGTGGGGTATACTAAAGTGGGGTAGTCTAAAAACGATAGCAGATTGGCAGTATTCTTGATGTTGTGATGAAATTTACGACGTCATTGCTGATGGTTGTCTTCTTCTCTCATATTGTCTCTTCAATGGTGAGGAAGTATTTCCTTGGTTTTTTATTGTTGTCTATGATGAAAGTTCGATGATGAAATGTCGTTTCGCTTGTTGTTGTTTTTAACTCGTGAAATCACTAGTATTAGTAAATTAGTATATGATTATTTTTAATCGTTGAATTGCATCTCGAAAGGAATTCCTTTAATTCTTAGATGTAATTAAAATATTCGTTTAGAATTTCACTTTGTACCGGTTAAATATTTAAATAAGTATTTAAAAGTCAATTGTTTAAGTCAATTAAATAAGTATTTTAAGTTCGAATATTTGCTAGGATTATGTAAGTTACCACAGCTAATGAATGCATAATTTCGTAGATCATATTGGCGTGCATTTCGTAGGATAGACAAATAGTGTGGAAATTCGATCAACTTCAACTTCACTCACAACATGCTAGTAGTACTCATATGCAGCGATCTCACGTTATCTATTTCTTTGAATACGATTAATTTTATTAGTTTTACCTTTGCATTCTTAACTTAATATTGCTATAGACCTTATAGGTAATATTTATCTACCGCCTTCACAAATTTAATTAAAAATGAGTAAACACATTAAGTTTTGTATATCTAATCCTGCAAATTTTTATAGACTATTCAACGAAACTATTCTTTTATTCGTTAAAACTTCACTTCTACCATAGATAGTTCTGACACTATAGGTTGCTTATATCACTTAATTATATCGTCGGAAATCTTTGATTTTTTGCTGCTATCAATGATCTCTGCTTATCAGCATTTTTGCATAAACTCATGTTTTTGTCTGTCTAACGATTGGAACTTATGAATTAAAAAGCCAAGATGTTATAGTATGATGGATATAACCGAGTAAAAATAAGCACCTAATCCCGTTTTCATGGCAGTAAATTGCGCCCACTGTGAGTTATTAGCACTTAAGGCACCGTTGAGTACATAAATTCTCTACATCCGGTTAAGTAGATTCTTGAAGCGAAATTTTTAGATTGGGATTTATGCCGTCGATCGATCTCCTTGAAAACGCTTTATTTGGAATCTCTCTTTATTTATATAGTTGATCAATGTTGTGATAGGCTTAGAATTGATACAGCCATGATGATATCCAACCATATTCAAGTTAAAACCCGCATAAATTTTTGTTGTAATGAACGAGCTTCAACCTGGCGTTGATTTTATTCTACTTGATATGTTTTTAATAACACAATATCAATACTCTTTTAAGCGTTCCTTACTGCAATTCACATAGAAATTGATCGTGATCTTAATTTGATTCTCTGAGTTTTTGCTGTTTTATCGAATTACTCGAAATGCATAATACGCTCTGTCTTTTATAGAAACAAGCAGAATCTTTTGTAGAAACCACAGAGTGCGGTTACGGTATCATCGAAGGTCTCTGAAACTGTAGCAAATCGTAAGGTAATTATGCACTGAGATTATCTTTACTAATTGAACATTATGACCGCAAAAAAATGGATTAGAAGTTCTAGTTTTCAAATCGAAGTTGATCTACTGCAATTTCCTATATCATCAAAGGTATAGTATCTCTGTAGAAGATAAAACTTTAAGAATACGGTCGGTTATACGGGCAAGTAGATCGACGATAATCAGTAAACATTGATAATCCACATACAAAAAAATTGCATCTATCGAAAATTTCCATCTCTCGTGGTTAATATAGGAGAATACTTTTCGAGCTCTTTTTAAATATGTTAATTTTTTTTCCTCTTTCATGTCTTCGTGCTATTATTTGAAGGATGTTGAGCAATATATCTGAAAAGAATATTGTCCATATAATTGAACAAGTGTTTTCATGAGGGTGAAAGTGATATTGGAGTCCATTTTTTGTTTCGAAACCCTAAAGACTGAGGTGTGGAATTTTTTTTTTTTTTTATCATTTCATTTAAGAGAGTGAATCAAATGGAATCTTCAAAAATTACGCAAATTATGGGCAATAGGGAAAGAGTGCAAAATCGGAAAGTTTTTTGTTAGCTCGCTGAGTTGCCTAAGCTAGTTTGCATATTAATTGCCCATGCTAATTTGCATATTATTCTGATCACACTATGCAGTTGCACTCTGAAGCTGTTTTCTGGCCATTTTTGCTGTCCCTACCTCCCTCCTCCCCTCCCATTCTTCCATTATCGGTTCAATACCTCTTCCCATCCATCTTTCAGACCTCAGTGATGCTCTTACAATCGGTAATCAGTCTAAATACTCTCATAGAAATAAAACAATGCCTGTTCGACACTTTTCCCCTTATTTTTTATCTTCACAAGTTGGAATTTTCTTTATCTTGCCTCATTTTATGTGCTTCTTCTCTCAGCCAACCATCATCCACCTATTGCTTTAGTGCCGCCATGAGAATTCAAAACACTCTTGCATCTTCAATTTTGTAAACGGGAAAACGGGAGAGGTAAAGGATCTACCCGCAGATTTTTAAATTTTGCCCAATTAAGGCTCGCAGTTAGATGCTGAACACACATTCAGAGGAATCATGGTTTAGGTATTTTCGCGGAAATTCACAAACGCTTGAGGAATTTTCGAACAAACCATCTGATAGCGCAAACTTTTCAGCTTTTTTTTTCTGCTTTTAGTCGTTGGAGGTCGTTTATGTTCGCATCAACTTTAGCGCGAACTCTCAAAGAATTTTTCAGACAGCTTATGGACTTTTAATTTCGAATTTTTTGGCACAAATTTCGACACTGAAGTGAGTGATTTCTATAAAAATTGGTACATATAAGAAGAGCAGTAATGTAAGAAGAGTGTTTGATAATCTCCGCCTTCAATAATTTCATCTATCACCTCGAATGACTTACTGTTGATTGCCTTTAATCTCTGCTCTGTAATGATTGTTTGGTTAAGGGAATCCATTCCACATGGACATACACGTAGATTGGCGACAACCTATGAGATATTAACTGAAGCGGCAATGGCAGAGATGAATTTCGAGCGTTCTCATCTACGAGAACGATCATCGAGGCGCAATTCCGTTCCTCCACAAGGAGAAGTATACCACAGATTTAGGCAACAGGAATTGGATCCACCACTTGCAAAAGGAAGTCGTGGTAAGTAAATGATATGAAATTTTCTAAATCATATACATTTGCTAGCAGAAAATCGAGGTTATAAGCACTTACTTTTAACTGTTTACGGTGGTTACCAACCTGTCTGTGACTACATCACTTTCTTTTCGAAGGGGATGTGGAACGATTGGTTGCAACTACAAAGCTCATTTTATCATAAATTTAACGACTTATTTAGGCGCTTTTGTTTAGCACTCGTGTTACTAAAAAATTGATCGCTTTAAGCGATAGTTATACAATTGCTGTTGACCTTATGATGCATCCACAAGTCATATACCATATTTTTGCGATATTCAGTATAGTCATACTCGCCGGACTGATATGATGACCGCTTAAATTGTATTGATTTCCCTTGCATAATGTTCCAATTCACATCTATTAGTATTTCCATCTATTCCTTTTCTTCGGAAACAAGTCTCCATATATACATTATATACACATATATATCTGATTCAACTAAACACCATGTAAAAATTACCAAAATTAGTGAAACTTAGGGAAAATTGGGTGCTAATATGTTTGTTGTCTTTAAATGTGCTTATACTTACACAAAATTAGTGGAACTTATGAAAAATATGTTATGCGCTTATACTCAGTTTATTTAATGATTAACGCGATTATTGGTCTTGGTCTCATTATTGGTCTCATTAATGCGATTGTTGGTCTACTATTGGTCTTTGAACGTTGTGTTCTTCTTAGTGATGGACAATGTTTGTGCAGTCGATACTGGTGTTGTTCAAGAATTGAAGTTCTTCGAAAACTTCTCCGCTTTTTTCGGTAGTTTTTTTTCTACTCCCCGTTGACCCTCCTTCATCGATGTTATGTGAATATAATGCCATCCGTGAGTTTTGTCGCATCTAGCGTTTTTGGCTTATTTTCGACTTTTACTTCTACAAAAAAAGTATAGTTTTTTAAATTAAAACAATAAATAATTTTAAAGTTTATTTTTCTTTCAAATCGTTGACATTTGTTTGAAATCGTTGTGATTATTTACAGATGATAGCTTCATAGTGGAGCGTCGTTTGAATGATGAGGAATATTCCACTGACCAGAGCGTATTTCATATCGGTAATGCCGTATTGAACAACGACGATAAACCGAATGAACTCAATCGTTGTCACAATTGGACAACGTTCTTCGAATCACAATCCGTTGATGTCGCGAAAAGTGCAGATTTCCGTTCTGTTGACAGCCGGTTTGTTTATCACTTTTCTTTTCTTTATGGTTCAAATGTCGGCTGGCAGCAATGAGTCAACGGGAAGGTTGCATGCTTGATTAATAGGAAAGGGAGTTGTTCAATCAATAGCTCGTACCCTTCTTGTATTCAGACCAAACTTTCATCTTTCGAGAAGGAAATACCATCTTCTGAAACACTTTAAGCTGCTATACTATGTAACCATCGAAAACATGTATTGGATAATTTTGAACTTGGTGAATTATTCTTTCAGAGGTAAACTAGTAAATCACTCCAGATTTCAATAGTAAACCTGTAGGCGATAACGTAAAGGGAGAAGAATCTAATTGTTTTTATGCGTTTTGCAAAATTCGCCTCTAACGCATAATGGAAGCGATCTATACTTCAGATGTTTTCCATTTTCGACTATTAAACTTCATTCTGATTTGAAACTGCATTTAATTAAGCGGATCGATTTTTCCTCTCACGTTGTTTAAGTACAATTTATGAGTTGGGGGAAGTCTGTGATCAGCAGCTTTCGCAGTAAAACGTTTTAATTTTTTTTTTTGAGTAATAATGTGACCAATCGACCTAATAAAGTGAAATGTAAAAGCACATGTCGAAGCACTTTCTAAAAAATCATGGCACAAAAAAAAAGAAAAAATCTCTCAATTTTGAGATTTAAGTGACTAGTGCGCTTGCAAGTTGCTTGGTCAATATCTGCGCTGTAGCATATTCTTGTGTTGTTATTAATTCGAACTTTCTCACATTCGAAAGAAATGTCTGCTTGAATCTCGGCTTCATCGACTTATAAAACTTAATAAATTCGAATCTACTAACCAGGCAGAAGGCAATTTGGTTCAAAAATTTCCCAACATCGCTAGAAGTCTATACAGGCAAAATGGAATTTAATCACAACTTTTTCAGTGAGAGCATTGATCAGAGAGTGGTCGAAACGACACGGTATCCATATGGGATTGCCCATAACAATAACGTTCATATGAAGTGCATGCGAGTGGACAAGGGAAATCCATATGCGATGAGTGGTACGAAATATGCAGCAAAGATATTCAAAGTGGGTATCTTTAATGAATTAGCGTCGTTTTTAAGCGGAATATTTTTATGCGCGCATAATAAGAGCATCACGTTTCGACTATAAACGAACAGTAGGACCAAGATTATAGCCCCAGGGCTTCAGTATATATTGCTTCTAAGCATCTGCCAACCACTTCTTGGGCAGAGTATTTGAATTTCTCGACGCAGTAAGTGAAGAGTAATGATCGATCCGTTTCAGACGAAAAAAGACGGCTCGTAAATGAGCGGTCACTTGGAAATTGTAAAAGCACTCCAATATACCCCCCCCCCCCTTTCCGCTCCCATCTCCTATCACGAATATGCCATTGAGACCACTCTTTGGCTGTGGTTATTTCTTGCCAACTTTCATTTTCTTTTAAGAGCATTAATGGTATGGCTATTGTTTGCGCTTTGAAGCTTATCTCGTATGTTTTTTTTTTGCATCATATTTCAAGTTTCTAAGGGTAAGATTTTATGATAAGTTGATATTTTTGCATTCCAGAGGGAATGTTTAAATAGCGTCACAGATGATTGCGGTGAAGTGCATTAAAGAAAAACTTTACTGTCAAAATTTCGTTTTTCGAGAAGAGCTTTTTTCTTTGCATTTAGATAGTATAGATGTGTAAGAATTTTGCTATTGGCACGTCATCTCTGAAACGTAAATGTTTTGAATTTTAATTGCTTTCTTCAAGGTGTCGTCTCCTAGTTGTTCTTTTTTCCATAACGAATTCCAAGAGATGAAAGAGGCCTATTGATTCGCTTATGCGGCCACATAGTGGAAGTGATATTGGTGCATATTATAAGGATGCTTTAGTTTAATTTCAGGAATGGGTGGATCTCAAGGGAATTTTGTTCAACAAGAATCATAAATTCTTCATAATTGTCTAAATTCAGTGGAGATATTATGGGGAAAGGGCCCATTTTATTGATCATGTTAAGGAAATACTTGCTGATTGCATTGCACTAATCGTATTATTTTAAAGGGAATGAAAGATACGCAACGATACGAGTACCATCATTACGACACACCGACAGGAAAGGTATGTGGATCAGTTGAAATTCTTAGTGCTTGTTCAAGTTACTCATCACTATTACTTCACTGAAATTTTAAGTTCCTTTTTATGAGTTTATGCAAATTTTGCACACTCGCCTATTGTGTCGGCGTTTTATATATGCATATATGTGTATATGTTTATCTCTTTGCCCATTGATCTAAATCGGAAGTTGTTGAAATCAAAAACTACGAAATGAGATGGGTCTGACATTCATTATTGAATCACTTCCATCTCCAATATTCATATTAAGCTACAAATTCAAGACTAATTCACTCATTCACATGATCGCGGCTAAAAATTTGCATATCTTTTGCAGCAGATCGTTTTTTTTTTTGCTCGAAGATTTTTGCGAGTAATTAGATTAAATGAAATTTAGGTGTATTTATTGCACACGTTTCTTTAATTTACTAGTTTATGAGATTCGTTAGTATGATGAGTGGAATCGCAAGAGCACACATCCCTTTTATCTGTTAATCGGAGTGCCCAATGATTTGAACTGGGGAGTAGTTGAAGTTTAGAGTAATTGCTGCGACTCAAATCGACTATGAAGTAAATTTTTGTTTGGCAGAAATTCGAATTGAAACTATAACGCAGTGAACTTATTTAAATATTGCTATAATCTCAGAGAATTATAAATATTTTCGTTTATCTTTATGTTAAAATTGAAGTTTTTTTTAATAGGCAGATGAAATGTGTGGAAGTGAAAACATTCAAAAATATGGCATGAACGACGAAGATGATTACGAGCATATATTCACGAGTTATGCCGATATCGATACCACATTCTCTAAACGATATACTAATGATGTAAAAATTCGTCGCGGTTATAACGCTAATCGAAATGAGAGAAAACATTGGTCTGCAGGTAAGAGATGATATCGATACATAGATGAGAAATTTTGTTGGTATATAAGCAAAATAGATAAAAGATGGTTTTCATTATAGTGACGTCTATCAAGTATTCGGTATCGTGCGATAGAGCACTAGCATACTATTTTCTAGTTTTGTTCATTGCAATCAGCCTAATTCTTCGTTAAACAAATTGGTGGGATGTTGCAAATGTGGGCACTTCAAAAGTGGTTCACATTAATCGCTGTGGTGCATAAACTTATATCATCATCGAACTCCCCGAGGTAGTCGACTCGAAATTCGAGAATCAGGTCTATCGCCTATGATTTTCGCAGTGGTAGACTATGTCGATTTGCCTCCAAAATGGTTCTTTGCAACCTTTGGTTCGCTAATTGTAATGTGTTTAGTTTCTTAGCGTCCATAAGTGAAGAGCCACCTTTGGTGGCCTGCATAGTTAAGGTCCCTTTTTTTGTTGTTCGTTGGTTGTCAACTTAAAAGTAATCCACGGAAAAACCTGATGCATTGAGCACACGCGTGAGTTTTGGAAGTGCATAACCATTGGGTTGGAGATTAGAAGGTGGCCGACTGGCTTGTGTGACCTTGGTAGGTATCAGATATTACAGAGATCACGTCTACGCAAAGCACATTGGCTAACAATTTTTAGAGTATGGTACGATTACCACGGTTGATGATAGAACGCGTAACATTGCTGATATGGATAGACATACAGTATCGGTTTGCAAGGTATGAATGACCCTACGTGACCGTTTATTTTTGGATTCATAAATGAACTTATTACTACGATGTTTGTACTGTTATTCCTGAATTGCGATATTTAAGATGCGGATCTAAATTATTGCAGGTTAAGCTAAGGCAAATTATTTATAACTGTGGATTGAAGGCGAGGCTGCAGCCAACTTTCATACTGCAAAATCCTCACTGTGGAGTTATCTACGTTGTGCTTCCATCTCGAGAGTCACCGAAAGTATATGACTGCATACTTGTAGTGGCATTAAACATTCGAATGTTTTAAATCTAACTCGAATGAGTCGAGAGAGTTTCTCTGTCGCATATGGGATAAGATGGGGTTCCTTTTGGATGGAGTGTTCTTCCAGGCCAAAATTTTAAGTAGTAGATTAAGTATGCAATACTTAATGATTTACCTTTGTGATATTTGCCGCTAGAATGTTTAAGCGTTCTTTATGGTGTCGTTAAGTTTGATGTTGTCTTGGCAATATGTTCCCTTAGTGACAGTTTTGCACGGCTCTTTTTTTTGTGATTTGATGAAAAGAAACAAGGAGATCGAGGAGAACACAGATCATCGTACGTCAACCTCAGCGATCGTCATATATGAATATATTTTGCTTTTTACTTTGATACCTTAAAGGCAGCTGCTATAAGCTCATCGATCGTTATATTCTTGGTTGGGATTTCTCTTCAATTTGTTTTGAAAAGGATAGAGATGGCAAAAAGGAAGGGTTAGTTGACCAATTGATGGCATAAGGGATTCGTTGATTTATTTCTTTCCATTTCTCTGTTTGAATGAAGGTAAAATTCATCTCTTTTTCTGCACTCATTGACTTACTGAACCTGAATTTGAGTTGATTGAACTTATTTGAAGACTCCAGTTTGTCGAGGATTTCCATGTGATGATAGTCGTTCGATTACTGTCGCTACACCGGTCCGTTACTCTCCAGCCACTTTCAGTTCGCCTCCACCTGCAGGAGAGAGGGTTGCTGTCTATGAGCGTAAGGTTGCTTTCTTCAACGATTTCCTACGATTATATAATTTCTGCAATGAAATCGTACATAGGTGGTCGGAGGAGAAGTTGAAGTAACTTCTAAACGAAAAGTGGCTTGTAATGTGGATCGGATTCAGATGAGATATAAGCGCAGAAAGTCGAAAGTTTCAGAAATATCGAGGAAAAGTCATCTGAAGATGCAAATTCTTTATATCAGCACATTTGCAACAGTGGCTATTTTAAGTGACGGCGTGATAGGTTTCCATGCAATAGCATTTGGTAATGTTACGTTACATTATTTTAATCAACAACATCTCTACAGAATCAATGATTACAGTAATATGAATGCGTTTCTAAATTATTTGGTAGTTGCGCAATAATTTTGTGGCATATAACCACCGCTGAATTTAAATATCGTTGGTGGTCATTTTGCAGTGTTTTGCTCATCGTCTTCGAGTTGTATAATAGCCTATAGGTAGCCATCGTGGTCATGCGATTGATATCGATCGATCGTTACGATTAACGATCGCAAACCTTTTTATCTCAGAAGATCGATTAGTTGAATGTTGGAACTAATCATCTAAGTAGTACAACAATGATATTGGCCACAGTGGATAGCCTTGTAAATATTCGCATGCGAATTTAATTGCTAATATTCCGTATTGAAATCATTGCAGTAGTTAGGGATGCCCAGTATCTGGCTAAATTTCAATTATTTTCTGATAAGTGAAGGGATTGATAACTAATTGTTTACGATATTCGAAGGCGATTGGAAAGTATATGCAGATTTTGACTGCCATTAATATTCTTGTGCCTTGTAAATATTCGCATGCGAATTTAATTGCTAATATTCCGTATTGAAATCATTGCAGTAGTTAGGGATGCCCAGTATCTGGCTAAATTTCAATTATTTTCTGATAAGTGAAGGGATTGATAACTAATTGTTTACGATATTCGAAGGCGATTGGAAAGTATATGCAGATTTTGACTGCCATTAATATTCTTGTAAGTTTTCAGGAGACGGGTAATTTGCTGCAAAGTAAAAGAGATGCGGTGACGCGTGATCCAGTGGCTACTTCTACTCCAGTTGATGGATCGCCACCTACGATGGTATATTCGGTTGGCGATTCACCAAGTCGTATGCTTAACCGTAGTGGTATCTCAACGATAACAGCATCGACGATTTGCGACCCAACTTTTGAGCAAGATTATATAGCCGAGATAAAGGTTTCATTTGAATATTTATGAGGATTTCTCCGTTTTTTGAATGAATTTTTGGATTATTAATGTCCCATGTGTTGCCCTCTCTCTCGACGAACTTATAAACATATAGCAAAAGGATTCTTTAATGTATCTAGCTAGCAGTTGTTAATCTACAAAAATCGTATGCTAAACGCCGATGATCGATGTTGCCCTATCTGTCTGTCGACTGCCATATTATAACTACCTGAATATTACAGAACTTCCAGTTTTTCAATCGCATTTCATCCAGTGTGAACTCATCAGTGCTTGAAAGACGCCTCCAACTATAAGGCTGTGTTCGATGAACTTAAGACTGAAGTGTAGCAGTTGAAATTTTTGACCATTCGGTCGAGCAATACACATTATTAGAGAGATTTTCGTGCCAAGGTTAAGTTAAATATATATTTGGGTAGTGTTGCGGGATTTATTATGTTCCTTTAATATTTTCCAGTTTATTGCTAGATTGAAAAGGGTAAACGGCATGGCGGCTATATAAATTCTGCTTTCGAAGATGCTCAGTGTTGTGTTTATTTGGTGAAGGATTGAATACCTCTCGGTTAGAGCAGAGAAATTCAACTGTTCCACGTGATGTGTTGTTTGATTTTCGAGGTGATATTGTGTGAATTTCAGCGCTTAAACGAGGGTATATTAATCCAAGAAGAACGCCTTTCACAAGCGATCGTTGCGCTTGCTCACGCAAAAAATTTCAGCAGCAATTATGGCATACTTGCTGAGGTATTCTGCATTGAATGTTTTATTGCATGCTTCTTTATGAAAAAAATGAATACTGCTGCAGATTAGCTTACTGCAAAGCTTATCAATTTGTTCAATTTTTCCACTAAGTTTCAAGTTTCCTAGTTTGATGCTTGATGGTGGAGATAGTTTCGATTATTTTTTTGTTTTCTGANGAAAATTTATAATTGAAAAAATGGACCTTTTTTAGTTCACTCACGATGCCATAGTGATGTGGTAGCTGCCCAATCTGAGTTCTGATTCACAGTCGTTCAATCTTGGCATAAATATTTCCTTCAAAAATGCAATAGAGAAAATTATAATATCACAAACGCTTTGAGGAAAAACATTAGCCCGGAATTTTTGCAGTGATATTGGAGTTAAAATATAGTGAGGCGAACGAGGGTGTCTCTATATAGTCGGTATTATCTCTGGCTTTTATTATTGTTTACCTTTGAGAGTGCTTTGTGATGTCGTGGAATTAGAAGATTTTGATAGAGAAATTTTTTTAATAGGCGAAGGATTGGAATAAGAAATAGTCATTGAATTTTTGAAATCTGTAATAGATATCGAAACGAGTTGTATAAGACATCGTTTAATCCCATCTGATATTGAATTGCCTATTTTTGGTACTTCCTATTTTGTTCCTTTCTCTTAATGACCTGAAATTCCCTGAAATTATATGACTTGTTTGTTTTCAGCTATGTGCACATCGTGAATTATTGTTGTGTCGTGAACGTCATGCAGTTTTTCATCGTGAATTGGAGCGTATCAAGATGTTGCATCTTATTAAGAAACGAATCCCGCAACTATCGCCAAAAATGCAAAGCACTTTTGAAGTACTCTCGATCGTCGTACACCTCAACCGTAATTTCTCTATTAGAAGCTCTGGTGAAAGTTAGTTTAATCTAGTCTCATTCCCATTTTCGGTTCGTTATGAAATTCAAACATATTATCCGCACTTAATAAAACAAAGATGAGCAGTCATTATCGTAATACCAAATGTTGATGCAAATTTTCGAACATTGTCCGTATTTCTTAATTTAATGCACGTATGTGAAAGCTCTAGTTATAGGCAATGTAATATATAGATGTCACTCTTATTATAGAAATAACGGTAAGTTGTAAATTAGTGCTACTGGCATAGAAGATTAACAGCTCCCTTCGAGTCGTGCAGTCGAGGTGATAAGTAAAGATGCCATTTCGGTATTTTTATGGGGGTTTTCTTTCTGGCATTTTGCCCTTTAAATGGGGAAAAAATTACCAACGAATTTCAATTATGAAGCATCTTTTATGCATTGTGCAGCGTATACGAAAAATGCAATCGTCACGTATTTTTATCTCTTATGAAGAATTGTTGCAATTTTTTTTTTTTTTCAAATCTGCGAAAATTTTCGGCCACAGATGTCAACCGTTATTAGGTTATTAAGTAATTATTGGTTTTTATTTGGTCACTATTCACTTGTTTCTATGAGATGGACATAATGTTCACTTTCGATGATCAATTATTAAGACCTAATTGCCTTTGTCCTTCATTATCATATTCATTATGTTAATGGTATTCTAGCATTTCGAATATCGATTCGTAAATAAATTGTCGTTAATTCAATTCATCGATGTTTGCGTTATGCAAATTTTGTCATGCATCACTGAGTTTGATATATCTTAGGTGTATGTAAAAACTTAAAAAGGCGAACCTTCAGGGGATGCATATGCATTCTTGGCTCTATTGAAAGCAGCTGATCAGGTGGATGCCACAGAGGCAGTTACACCAATTGGTGGTCGTACGATGCGAGTCAACACCGTCCAGTTCAATGGCCATATTCTATTCACTAATATGCCACTCGATTTTACTGTCACTGTAGAAATATATGCATTGGTTTGTGCTTATCTTCTTTAATATAGGAGACGAAACCGAAGTTTTTCTGTTATTTTCATGGTTCTATGCAGATGCAGGTGCATGCTGGGAGCATTTTTCGTTCGGTTGTTGTTAGTATCGAAAACCTCGGATTAACATTTCGGAGTGCATTCATTGTCAACCTCAAGGAGCAAAGGTGAGAGGGGAGCGAGAGGAGGAAGAAATAATTGGGCTAATAGCCATAGATCAAATTTCGAACATACTAAAGGGATTGATTATAATTATAGTTGTCAATGGTGACTGATAAATATTCCTTTTTTTGTGTTCAGTGATATAGTATAGTGTCGACTATTGAATTCTTCCAAGCACATTTGAAGAAATTCAACAACAACAAACGATATGGAAAGTTGAATTTCCAGTTGGCATAGTCTAATGCTGCTAAATGATGTTCATTGAATGTACTTTCAAATGTATTTCTAAAACGTTTTATACTTGTGTCCATCTAAAAGGATCGTCCTTATACGTATTATGTGTCCATCTGATAGTTTCGATTCGGCGGTCGTTTCCTTTAACAACTTTATAATGAATTGTAGTCGTTTAAAATTGCCAAAGATGTTTGACATTGGAGGCGTTTACGTCGATCAGATCAGGAAATGATCCCTTTGCAGTTTCTCACGAATGGCCGATTCGATTAAATTGTGAATTGTGGGCGTTTTATTTTTTATTTTTTTTGTTGGTAGCTAGTTGCATTGGTTGGTCTAGTGGGTTGGATTGTAAAGACGCATGTTGCGCAAGTTAGCTGGCGCAATTTCCTGCTTGTATCTATTTCCATTAGTTTATAGGATATTTTCTGATCCATGTATTTTCTGGAGAGCATGAAGTTCTTAGTGATGATTGCAGAAAATGTATGAGACGAAGCGTCAAGATGATCGTCACTGTGCTGTGCTCAGGAATAAAGCGAAATCACTATTGAACCCAAATATTTGTGTTGGTGAGTTGTTTATTCTCCACCGGAAGTTAAATTTGGAACTGAATTTAACTCATAGGGAAATATGAGTGATTTCTGCGTAACGAATGCATTACTTACCCTATTCGATAATTTTTTTTTGGTTTATTTCAGTAGGTGATCTCGAATCAGCGTATTCATAAATAATATCGATTTGATTCAATAATATCAAATAATAATATCATAAATAATGTCAAATATCAAATATTCATAAATAATATTCTTCCTTCTTTTTTTTGTGATAATCACCTATATAGTGTAAAATCTTTCACATATATTATACCACCTTTATAGCTTATAGTTCTTTATTTGTTCACCTTTACAGCATTGTTTCTTCTAATTGTTCAAGTTAACATCATTATATTCACATATTGTTCTTTTGGTGAAGCAAGAGCAAGGCAGTTGATAATCCTTATCGGAGTGGTTAATAGAAGTAGGGATATTGATGGACGTTGGCTTAACAAAGGAGGATGAGCACTGTAAAAAATGAAACACTTATGAAGAAGGATGGAATGAAGATATAGTGAGAGTGAGAAGAGGTCACTAACCAATGTCACTCGAATAATGGTGTTTGTAACAGGTACCTATGATTATCGGTTGTGAAGGGATGATGACTACATGAAATTAAGGCTTTACCTCTAAAAATCTATGCCTCATTGACTTTAAAAGCTTATGCGCTTACACGCCGTACGAACTTCATCGATCGAATGCAGTTGTCGAAACAATCTTAAATCGACAAACTCATGACAACCGCAAAGTCAAAACAATATGACTAAGGCTTCGAACGCTCTCACAACACACTCCAACAACTGTTAATCAACAACATCGCCATCAAGATAACCAACGGACGTGGATAGGAATGAGGATCTAAACGACACTATAAAAACCAGCCACGCTACCGTGGCCTGGCTAACCTTCATTCGAAAACGAATTTTTTCCCCTGTTTTCGACTGAAGGGTGACGTAGCTTTTATAGTGTCTCTTGGATCCGTCATTCCCATGCACACTCGTTGGATATCTTGATGGGGATGTTGTTGGTTAACGGTTGTTGGAGTGTGTTGTGAGAGCGTTCGAAGCCTTAATCATATTGTTTTGACTTTGCGGCTGTCATGAATTTGTCGATCGAAGATTGCTTCGACAACAGTGGTATACGCCTAATGGTTAGTTTGCATGCACTTCAAAGTAAAAAACTTTCATTCTCTGACTACCTCATGTTTCGTTGCTTCCTTTTTGAATCTCTTTTTATTTTAGGGAAGCAATCAATGAATGATGAATCGATTGTGAGTTCATCTGAATTTACACTTTGTGGTAGAGTGCTCTTGAATCGAGATACGGTTGGTACGCAACGCTTCTATTTGGAGAACGTCGAATATCCTCTCGAGGGCACTATCGAATTGAAGTCATCTTGTACTCCTGTGCCGGCAATAATTGAAACTGGATTCAGCGGATTTTTGGTTTGATTTGCAACCAATTTTCTTAAGTCACACCATCGATATAAGACATAGTCAAGATGAAAAAAATTTGAAAAAGACATGTTTCAAATGTTTCTTCGATAATAGTCGAATGTAAAAATGTGGCAAAGTTATTTCGAGACTTCAATATTTGCGCTAATCTATTTCTAAGCCGATTTGATAGCGTTCGTTGTGATAGTTGAGGTCATATGTGATAGGATACGTTCGCATATTGTTTAGACGATGTATGAAGTGGTGTCAAATTTGGCTTCTTGGGTTCGTTATTGGGCCGTATTGCGTCGTGGAGTGGTTCGATTCTGGAAGTATCCCGATGATGAAGCAGCCGAGAAAACTGCAATCGCTGATATGGATTTGACGAAATGCACAAATGTAAAGGTGAAGCCAGCGTCGTTCGATGTTTGCTTCCATCCGAATGCGTTCTGCGTTGATCTGCTTCTCTCGACTAGGCCATCTGTTGTGGAAAAGAAGAGGTGAGACATTATGCAATAATAAATAATTTTAAATAAATCTATTGAAGTATAAAAGTCGATTCCATCGTTTTACATTAATTATCAATTTTTTGATTCACAATGACCAACTATTTAACTAACATTTACATATATTCGTCGCAGCATTATATTGAACACAGTCTTTCTAAGTTCGATAATATAAAGTCTGAGTACTAGTTGGATGGTTAGATTATTGTATAGACCCCTATCGTAATAAACGGCAAAATAATAATTCATATAAAGATTAGGAACGAAATATTTTATTCCATGCATGAATAAAAAGATTATTTTGCATGCAAACAACGTTTTTAAAATCATTCCCAATATGTCAATATTTTATGAATGCTGGTGAAGTGTTTTTTCTTAATTGTAATAACTCATGATTTTGCAGAGTGCTTCTTTCGGCAGATACGAAGGAACAATGTGTGGCATGGATTGATGCTATAAATGAAACACTTGCACTTCTTCGTGGATGAGCACCGATCGGCTAGTTAAACTGTCCTACTTGTTGACAGTCTTAACGATCTCTTGTCTTCTGTAATTCTTATTGTCGCATCACCACCTTTGATTCGTTTCCATCTGGTCTTCTTTTAGCTGCCACTTCCTTTCCATTTCCCCTTTCCTTTCCCCACTCACTACTGAGGCACGCTTTGCATTATTCTTTAATTTTTTTCATTATTTATTGAGAGGATCTATTTCTTGTTGGTGAACTAGAATAGATGTTCGGTCGATGCTTTTTATGTCGTTAATCGGTTATTTCCACACCCTCTAAAGTGTTTTATAAAGGGTTTTTGTTTTTTATAAAATGGAAACAGTGAATCGTCTACCAACGTAATCCGTTTCGATCGTTTCATTGCCCTCCACTGTGATAAGCAGTGATATTGTTTTACTATCTCAATAGCCTAGTTAATTGTCCACATGAATATTATCGTTCAGGGATATTGCCTACGAGATTCTTTCTAGTTTTATTACATTTTGATGTGATAAGAGTATGAAGTAACCTAAATTCTATACGATCACCCAGCATTAAAATTAGCTTTCTTATTATCTTGTATCCGCATTGTTGTGTTTGTTGGAGTGCATTTTGTTAAAATTTGTTTATTGTTTACAATATTATCGCAAACTCATGGCAAGCACTAATTTGTTTGTCCGTGTTCTCTCCGTTAGCAATGATGCTTTTGGCTATTTTCCTTACTCCCGCATATTGTTGACGGCTGTAGTCGTCTTCACATCTTATTCGATCTACTGTGTTGATGTATTCGCTATGGACGAATGCGGGCTATATTCAATGTTTGTTTCACTTACAATATTGTTGAGCATTGTTACATAGCGAATGGGTGAGGACATAATTGGCGAGGTCCCGTGGTGTAGGGGTTAGCACTCAGGACTCTGAATCCTGCGACGGGAGTTCAAATCTCCCCGGGACCTGCCAAGTTTTTGCTATGAACGACGCGTCTCTGACACTCCCCGCCCGAACTCTACCGCAGTAACCAGCGTTCTTGGGATGAATTCGTATGAACTGCACTGCCGCTGCGTATAAATGGTGTGGAAATCGCAGATGGGTGTTTCATCTGGAGTGGGTTAGGCACAAAGGAATTTTTGCTCTTGGGAACGCCGGGCAGACAGTTTGCAGTGGAAAGGCCTCTCAGGAGGCGACATAAAAAATTCTCAACCGTTGAAGTGGACCGGCTGTCCAAGTTTTCGAGAACAGTGACCAGAAATGAATGGACTGTGTAAATCCTTGGTGAAACAAGTTGTGTGGGGGACATAGGATGGAATACCGCTTTCCAAAGAAAATCTGACAGAAACTGTGGCAGAGTTAGGAGCAGGGGACCCACCCTATGATACAAGCCGTTTGTGGATGGCGAGTTGGGGTACCTCTTGGGCCAACGAAATAACATATTCCATCAGCAGACACTTTCAATAAAAGATATATGCAAGGGGAAAACTTTATTCACTGAGCGAAGAACGGTACAACTCGCTCATAGAGAGGAAATGAATGAACAAAGTTGGAAAACACGGAGCAATTTAAAGTTTTTCAGGCTTCTTTAACAGTCTCGGGTCGGAAACACTACACATCCACTCGAACGACTTCAACGCAGAGCTCAATCTCACCAGCCTTTGTCGCTGCATCTCGAACACTTCCTCTTTTTTCACCTGAAATCAAGCTGTCTTGCTGACCGCATCTGAGAACAAATACAACATGTCTCTAAGCTTGATGCTAGCCCACGAAGGGCTTTCAATCTGCAATAAGACTGCAAATCGCACACCGCAGCTACTGTTATTTCCACCCTCGAATTAATCTAACTGCCACATCTTTGGTCGTTAGGTATTTAACGGCTTTCCTAAGATGGCATAAAAAACGGGAAGTTGCAGTAAGACAAACTGGAAACAAATATAATTTGCAACATTTCCGCCTATTTAACGAAAATAAAATGCATAGAGATTTTAGCGGATTCTGTTCGGTTCAGAAAATGAAGTTCAAATGCCAACCTTCCTTCAAAGAACATGGAGGGAGGAGAGGGGGGAGGGGGGGGGGAGAGAGAAGGCACTATAGACTATGCGCACACGATCTTGACCCTCATTTGATACTAATTTCTTGAGACGCGAGCCAGTGCTTAGCTTATGTGCCCTTCCTTACCGCTGATCACCAGTTCGCCTACAATTCCATATGCCTCTGAGAGTGAAAACTGTCCCTTAGACACGTATTACGAGGAGTACAGCTGTAGCGTAGCATCGAATCGAAAATGTTTGGTAAGGAGGAAGTTTTCAGCAAAAAATAAACCAAACTGCAATCACTCATAGGAATAAACAAAAAATAAATAAATAAACAAAAAAAAACGTATTACAGAGTATTTAGAGACATTAGCGAGTTCCACAATCATAACATTTTGAAAAAAAAAACACCTTTATTTCGAAGAAATTTTTGATTTTAATCTTATCAGAAAGGTCCGAACGATCTGAGCTGAAATCCTGTGGATATCCAATCATTCAGAGGTAATAAAAATCGATAAAGCTCAAGGCAAATGCAGCGCCCACTCTAAGCACTGCTGAATGGACCCCTCTGAGGATGCATCTTAAATGCTAACATTACTCTAAGGAAATTCTTCTTCACTCCTGCCAAAGCGAGAATAATTTTCGATTCCGCAAGATATTAGAAGTCTTAACAACTATTTACAATTCACAAATGAAATAATGCTCCGAGTTACACTGCTATTATGAATAAATTCCATTATAGTATCGCCGAGGTTTTAAATATCAAGTAAGGAGAGCTAACCTGTTCAGGTGGTTTGACTGGTGCACTCGGATCAGCCATCATCGCTATGAAATCATCTTCTGAGATCTGCTGTGGTCGTGGTACTCGATCGATACGCAATCGAATTTCAATAATCCTTGTCAGAATCATTTGACAATATTCGAGAAGTTGTTCCGGATCCCCGGTAGCTTGTTGCTGATATCGTCGATCCGTTAATTTCAATAATAAATTCATTAACATTTGAGTCCTGAAGACATTCAATTTAAATGATTTCGAATTAGCAACCTTCTTTTTATAAGGGATCTCAAAAAGTTCCACAGTCGTACACAAATTAACATCGTTCGAACTAATTTTGCAAACTATATCGCTGACGTTTATCTACATTATACGCATGGAATCGTGTTTCTAGTTAATGTCGTCACTTGTGTCATTTTTTTCTGTATCGTTTTTATGGGCCAAAAAATGTTTTCGGCAAAACAAAAAAATAATATAGTTAAGGCTGTCATATATACAGATAAAACCAACCCTATCTATTCCCTGACAATATTAACTCCACTAAAAAGAGAAGAAAAATCGCACAAGCCTTCTAATAAATTCAATGAATGCCACCCACTTCATTAATATATGGAAAAATTCCATAAATAGCAAAGTTGAGATGAATTAATCGCAATATTTGGTCCTCTTTATCGAAAGAATTTCAATAATCAAATAACATCGTTAAATCTTCAAACATCAAATACTCGAGAAGAATACGATCGGACTCAAAAGTATTTCACTTCGACGCTTCAGTATCAAATTGAAAATAAGCTAAAACCTGTGGAAAGAGACTTTGAATTGCAAAAGAACAGCAGTTATCAAATAATCTACTCTGTCACTCTTTTTTCAATAAGAGAGCAGAATATTCATACCTCAAAATGAGCTCTTGAACTAGTTCGCGACCAATTACCGATAAAGACCAAACCGAATATTTCGATAAGTTATTTAAAATCTCTTGCGAATATGGCGGCGGATTAAGTGGCCTTGTTGTCTTTGTTTCTTCTTTCTTTGGCTCAGCAACACTAAAAACCTTCAAACATTATTCCACAATTTATTAAAACCAAAACTTTTTAATCGATGTTGAGTTGAATTTCCCACTAAAACTTAATTCTATTCAAGAAATCATAAATACTATAATACAGTTTCATGTATTATATAATAAATGAAACTTGTGTAGTTAGAGACTATAAAATTTCGCTCAAATAAATTCAGAATCAGAGAAAAGACGCTTGCACCATTGCAAAAAAAAAATTAACGATATCTGATATGAAAAATTGTGAAAAATTAACGAAACCTGATAATAAATTCTGAAACAATTGCATAATTTGTGTTTCACTTGTAAATAAGTCAAATTAATCAAGCATTACATAACATAAGTTAGTCTTCAGCAAAAATGTGAAGGTAAACGCCCAAGTAGTAGGCAACCATCTACCAGGGTTTTGATCATCAATTTTATAGGTCATTGACTGCATTCTCCAACGCACTATAATTAAATCTAATTGCGGTACCTATAACGTGGCTCTAACCAAAGTATCTTAGATCATCTCAAAAAGTAAGTAAGCGATGTTGTTCAGCATCATCCCTCCGTCATTGCTTTAATATGTACTCTCTTCCTTCGTCCCCCGATGTATACCAGCACTCTCAAAGAAAGTAGCAAACATAACAATATCGATGAAAGATATCTACTTCAGCATAAACTCATCACTCAACACATCATTAAAGCCAACAAATTCGTTGAACCTCACAAAGCATGGCATTATATGTGTGACACACAATGTTCCCAACAAAAACCCACCCTTAAACAAAAATGATTTTGCCCTACCATAAACAACGACCGGTTTTCTTCAATTCAACTAAGTACCTTTTCGATTCTTATTTCTTTTCTGAATAACACATTCAAATAACATTCAAATATTCAAATAACAATAACATTCAAATAAGTACCCACTTACAAATGACAAATCACCACAATCAAAATACGTGGTCTCGGCAGCACTATACCCATGCGTCCTATCAGAGTTCCTTACAGATAGAATGCGAAAAGTAAGACCATAAAAAGATAATAACGTATAAACGAGTGTAAGAACAGGATCTTTTAAATGTTCCAACGATGGATCTCGCCCTTAAAAATATGATAAACACAATAGTACAGGTCTTTCTTCCATGTGGCAATGACGTTATCATTATAGCTTAGGAGAGGAACAGAACCTGATTCTTATCTAAAACAACGACATTTATATTAATTATATCAAGTAGTCCTTGCCCACCCATGTGTTTCAGAAGAAAATCTGCTTTTCCCAAGAACAAATAATAAGCAAAACATTTACCGTTGAGCGGGAACTTGTTGTTGAGTATTGGGCATATGCTGTTGTTGTTGCTGTTGCTGTTGTTGCTGTTGTTGTTGTTGTTGCTGCTGCTGTTGAATTTGTTGTTGTGCATATTGAGGTTGTGAGGCAGTTGCTTGCTGTTCATTCGTTTGATATGGTTGCATCGTCGACGGATACATCTGCGCTTGTGAACGCATTCCACCCATTTCATTCTATACGACAAAAAATTTCAATAGAAAGTGGTTGTAGCGATACAAATGAACATTGATAGCATCAAGTACCTTCTATCTAATCAAGTATTTCTTTTTATGCTCCCCCCTCCTAAATTTTTGCAAAACGGTACCATAGTGGTTTTGTCTGCCCACATATGTCTATCCATCCAACCATAAAACGGTTTCGATTTACGAATCATATATGCAATACCAACAAAACCCACTCTATAAAACCTATGCCAAATGATGATTCCCCATTTCTAATTTCGCTCCGATTGAATATTTTCCGTTTCAGCTAACGATAGTCTGAAATAGTGTAAAGCCAGCGACTGGCAATATGACATAAGGTATACAAAGGCCATATACTACACTATCATCAAATTGCTCCAAACCACGGCCGTCACCCCTTTCAACGATAAATTCCTTCCATTTCTTTAAACAATAAACTGAGAAAGCTCTGCGAAAATTTGGGCAAGATTACTCTATTTCTTTGAAATTTTCAATGCGAATAAACTGCTGAATTCCGAAATTTGTAGAAGTGGGGTGGCGCAAACGTCAAGACATAAGGCACTTCCTCGACGACAAATGCGCCGCGAGTAATAGATCCCCGCTGTAGAGTACATTACTCTTCACTTCCCTCTGGACATGTATGCGGCCGGATATATGCGTTACATTCCTATATACCATGAATAAAACAACTTTTAATGCATCGTACAAAGAATAGGTTAAATAAACCAGAGGCAAACCTGTTGTACCCTTGAGCCGTATGCTCGTTGCGGTACACTCTGCATAGGAGCAGGAGCACCGTACATCTGTGTGTTAGGTACACCACCTGATGAAGGCATCATACCCCCTTGCATACTCATCATTGGCTGCTGACGTTGTTGCTCTCCCATACCTGGATATCCCATTCCCATAGTGCCACCTCAAAATAACCGCTTTGATATGCATAAAAATCAAACGAAATAATCAAAAAAAAAAGTGAATGAAGCCGTAATAAATAAATACAAGAGGGAACGAGTACAATGAAACGTTAAGTTACTGACAATGCAAAATGAGCAAAAAATTTGTATTATCTCGGAGGTATTCCACCTGATGAAGTGATCATGTTCTCTTGGTCATCTGAGCGCATCATACCCCTTCCCCCTTCGTCATACACTATCCGCACAAGTTAGCTTTTATGAAATTCTGGCTGAGCAAAAGTACGGTGAGAATAACGATGGATTTGGGTGGAACAACAAAACGTCTATGCAACAATGTAAGTTTGGGAAGTCCGATACCGAACTGTAGTTGGTCAATATTCCAAATCACGTGATGGATCTTATCCACGAAATTCCCCGAATTGCATTCGAATCCAATCTGCATGAATTTTATGATTGAAAGAGTTGAAAAGAATGAAAGAATGACTAAATGAAATCATGTTTGTTGTTGATATATTCATTCAAAAATTAATCTCATTCTATGAAACAAAAAAAAAACAATGAGTTCATATTCACAAGTAATCGCCTCAACATTAACGGCTTGCAGCACTGAATTAAAGTAAACTATAATAAATCTAACTGCTCACTTTGCTCGAATTAAATTTCTATTGCCATACCTATTTTAAAAGGTAGGTATTCCCATATGATATAAACTAGTTTCGCGGTCCCCTTTTTGATATTTGATCATTGCCCTTTCTTTATAATCTTTCGACTACTCCTTAATCTGAAGCATCACGTACGACAAGTAACATCAACACAATAGCCGGCAATCGCCTAAAATTGAGATCTAAAACGAATCTGAATTCAGATGAAAGGGAACGAGGAGAGGAGGTGGAGAGGAAACAGAGAGGAAGAAGAATGAGACTCATCACAGAGAAAGTACCCCAATGAAGCCATCGTTTAACTAAAACTAATTAAAAATGAAGAAGAGAAGGCATTAAATGCTTCCCTCGATTTGAAAACATTCCTCTGGCCCTATGCTATACGGATTGGATCTATCAAAGGTGCAAGCCATCAGCAAATACCCTCTCTTCATATTGCTTCGTTCATTTTCTATGTAAACTCGCAAAGTACGCCACAACATTCACATTCATTTCGTTTGCTTGAGTAACACTTTCGTCTATCATCAAAACACTTTCACTTTTCATAAAATTTTTAGACCACATCCACCTCCATCGATTTATTTCAGTGTTCCATAGTGGAAGAGAGTCACCTAACAAAGAGCTCCTGAAAGATTCGCGAGAAACGGAAATAAGTGTGCAGGTCATAAATCTCTCCCACTACCGTTTTCCGTTCAGTAATCTACCTCAATGATAGCTTTCAGCTTATTCTATACAAACACAACCTCCCACAGCGCTAACAAGCGAGACAACACAAACATAAAACCTTATCGTATTGAAGAAAAACCGTTATAAGAGAAATGAAGAAATAACTTGTAAGTTCCATTTTACAAATATAAAAGTGATGAAATAACACCGCTATTTTTATACTTTGAGAATGAACAAAACTTTTTATTNCCTCACCACCTCAACCAGCAACATGCGGAACAGAATAGAAAGGGGACCGAAGAATCCAAACTCGGCAACGATTACATCGATAAGTGAAGATCATAAGGATTGGGTCTCAAAGCGAAAAACTGGGATTTGCTATTTGATCAGCTCCTATCGATAATTGAACTTTTTGAAAGTAGTGCCACTTTCGAGTAATCAATCAACACAATTTCCAACTTAAGCAATGAAAGCGTGAACATAATCTCGCCTATTTTGTTGCTGTGATGCGAAACTATTAAATGAATTCCTAAAGTGGATTATTGAAGTAAATAAAATCACTCAGAAGATGGTGCAAGATTGGCGAGTGCAGATCTCGCCTCAACGAATGCGGCAATGAGTGCAGCCAATTGCATTCGATCAGTGCATCCCCGTGCAAGACGATACTCAATCTGTGCCATTTGTGCAATGAGAAGACACATCACATCCGATGGTATATCCAATTGGTATACTGCATCTTGCATCGATCCCAATATATCGCTAAGTGCGAATGCATGTAAACAACGAATACCTTCTATTTCTGAAAACAACTATCTCATTCTATCAAATACAAAATCTCTTTCTCAAGAATCGAAAATGGAAATACCCAATTGAAAAAAAAGGGGAAAATTAAAAGACAAACCATAGGTAAGTTAGACAATTCCATCAAATAAAAACAGCCCCTCCAAACTAAAAACGATGAAATACACTTGAAAACATCCCGTCGGTGAGTGCCAGGATAGTGCACCACTCGAATTCTCTATTCAAAGAAATGCAAATTTATTAACTGGAAATATGGTAAATGATTAAAAATAAAAGAACCGCACATTTCTTTTCCGCTCTAAAAGATATGGGCATCAAGAAAAAAGAGCATAACATACTCGTGAAAGCATCTTCAAAGGAGTCGTTGAGAAGAATTCTAACAATTTCTTCGATTGTAGATGGAAGCGGTTGACCCACACAAAGATAGACACTCTCCTCATCAATCTCTGGGAATGCCATCGCTGTACTCTAAAACAAAAAATTACTCATTTCATTGACTTAACATATCGAGACGATGTTGGGAACTTTCATCACAAATCGAGGTGAAAGTTGTTTTATTTATTTATTTATTTATTTTTTTGAATCGATGATCAGATACGTCTGTGATTCTCTTTAGGTGCATCTACTGACTAGAAGTGTTGACATTTGAGTCAACAATTCTGGCTAGTTGCTCAAAACATCTATCCACATAATTAGCGTCACAAGTATAACTTTCTCCTTATAAAAATGCCCCATAGCTTTGTATTAATGCACCACATTGCTCTGAATCGACAACCTATTTCCTTCTCTCAGTACCGCTTTTCGCCTAAACGTGAAGTAGGTAATGTTGTTAACTTACTGAAGTCATGATGTGACTAAAGAATTCCTTCGAGGCTTTCTAAACTAGACGAAGGACTCGATTCGAGTTTCCCTCATTTAAGAAATAACCGATTCCATCTCCGTTTCTTCATTATCTCCCTCTTTCTCCTCCCCCAATCAAATCCTAAAATTGCCACAACTAACTAGAAACTCCAAAGATAAAAAAACCCTAAGAGGGAATTTTTTTTTGCAACGGGAACGATAGAATCATTAATCATACATAAGCAAGTAGCACTAATACGAAAACATTGCACGATGCATATTAATTTATTTTTCTAGCCACCACTTAATAATATATCTTTAGCTATTACTTATTAGTTTCAAAATTTAGAGCTTTAAAAATATAAATAATTTCGTCATGAAATTTCGATAAAACTATCACCTGAAGAATGTTGAGTACACGCCTCATATCACCGCCAGCAAGTTTCATTAGAGCTCTCTCTCCATCCTCCGTCAGTTTCAACGACTCCGATTTAGCAATGTGTCGTAATCGAGGCAAAATCTGCTCCTAAAACGAATTGCTTTAAAATTATAGAAATAATATAAGTAAGGACTCTTCGTTCACTTAGATTATCAATTGTTCAATGCATGCTCGTCGAATCGCATCACCTCCCTACTTCCATAACTACACCCTTCATCACTTTTTTTTTACGCCGAAAGTACAATCGAATGGAGTTAGAATCTTCGCACACACCCCTCCCTTCTCCCTAAGATGATTAAATTTCGAAGGTTTTTTTTTGCGAAAATATAATACTTTTTTTTTCTCCGCTGCAAAATCCTCCTTCGGTGCCTCATCAGATAATCCGGCCTATCAAGTGATCAAGTGATAATATTTTTTCTACTTGCTTCATACATTGGTGAGGTTCTCTAAACATTATCCAACAGTTTATCCAAAAAAACGTCTTTGAATTTAAAACTTTCGATCTTTAGTAAATATTTATCGAGCAAGATCTGCAATAATCCTCATTCTGCAAGACAGGAAGGATGTCAGATGAAAATCAATTTTCTGCAAAAAATATTTTCCATTTTGCAAATATTTCAAATCTTTTATCTTTTATAATATTAAAGTCGGAATTTTTATATCAATAGGATATTACAGAAAGCATTAGGCATTGAAATGAAAATAATAAGCAAAGATGAACCTCTTTAAGCGGTGCAAAACGGAAACGAGTGCATCGAGATTGTACAGCGGGAATAATTTTCGATAGATAATTGCAAATTATGCAAAATCGAACATTTTCCGTGAATTTCTCAATTACTCTTCTGCAATTGCAAATATTTGTTGCTATAAACGATTCAATCCTATTACTACTACTACAGCTTATTAATGGCTACTTAACAACAACACATACAAGTATAGCTAGGATGCTGAACATGATAGGAGGGGAGGTTGGCTCTAATAAATAAATTTTGTTGTATGTGCATTTCGTCGAGCAGTAAATCAGAAGTTATATTGGCCACGCACAACAGACAGATATTTCACACCTTGGCTACGCTTCACTCTACTCACCTAGGCCATATAAAGTCTAGCCAAGTTAGCATGAAAGCTTGGTCCTAAGAAAAGGCATGACGATAACCTCGACAACTATCCTTGCTCTACAGCTAAGCCAACAGCAAAACATTTCCACATACAAACAAATGAAGCACCTTTAAGAGCATTCAGAACTCACAATCCATCAATACAGCTATTTTCTTGCCCACGCATTTGGGTATTAATAAGCAAATGTTGAATATTTCCATAGTAACAATGGAAAAACGAAAACGGAGTTATTCATAGAAAAGTGCCTATACCCACTGGAAACATAGCCACTGCTACATTATAAAGTGTAAATCAGACTGAATAACGTATTTAAATAGAAAACTGTTGCGCGAAAATCGACATGGACGGATCCGAGGATGAGCCTGAACTTCACTCCCAAATGCTGCATATCTATTTGTGTACCAAACAAAGTTTTTCATTTGTGAAAGGATCTAGGCATTTAATGTCGACCTCATTAATATTGCCCTCACTCCTCAGGTGAAGCAATGAGCGAAAAGAAAAGTATTATCTTACCTGAGTGCATTTTGGGCATCTTTGGTCATAGCATCTGCTTCGTCAAGGATAATAAGTTTAATATGGGTTTTGCCATTCTCGTCGACATGCAACGTTTTGGTTTGCGCAAAGTTCATTATTTGATCACGAACGATACCGATACCACGATCATCCGATGCATTCAACTAAACGTTATCCAATTAAACGTCAATTCATCGAAAACAATACAACAAATATCGATGAAACTCTTCCCCGTAGAAGGGAGGCTCTCAAATCGAGAGCCTCCCTTTATCTTTCAGGCAAAAATTATATATCGTAGACACCGCTGCACTTCATNGTAAATAAACCAAATAAATAAATAAAAATCTTATCATGGAGATTTACGAACGGCTTCTGATTACACCTATCAATATTCCCTTATCAGTTTCTAGTCTCTTTCTGAGCACGTTGACCACGGATTTTGGTACAGGAATGATTCCTCACTCCCAATCTCTCGATGGAAGAATATATCTGTGTCAAAGAGATTCCAATAGCAGAACGTAGCAAGTTTGTTGAATGAAGAAATATCTCTACGGAAAAAAAAAGAAGCAGTCAATGAGAGTATAGGATACTATCGTGAAGTCATTAGGCAAGCTGGAAGCATCTGAGATTCTGAGTGCTGTCTTCGAGGAAATATTTTATCTCACCCTAGCTGGTTGGGAAATATGAACGTTTATTTTGAAAGATTCTAGTTAAGAAAGAGAGTCCATCGAACAAATAAGCTGTATCAACTAATGCATACGATAATCAGGTTTACTTTGTTCTGTTAGAGTGAGGAAAGCCCTATATAAAAGACAGGGACCCCTTCGACTCGAGAAGAGTTAAGCGCATCAATACTTGTTTTGATGGCGCTTTAAAAAGTCAGAATTTACAAATCGAGAGCCTCTCTTCTATCTTTAAGGCAAAAATTATATATCGTAGATACCGCTGCACTTCATAAGAGCAAATTAAAAACACATATAAGCATTGCGTTTCGACTCTTACTCGCTTTGAAGTATTAACATTTGATCTTTGAGTATTAACATTTGCAAGTGGACAATGTACACTGTTGGATTGCATGAATAGAAAAGGCATACAGAGAAGGGAGGACTATCTTCTAGTTCTGCAGGCAGGATTAAAACATAAATCACAAATTCAACCCCACAAAACGATATTTTATTTCCCCAAATTCTTTTCGCGGTTTCTTTTAACGCAAAAAGAACGAGACAAGGCGAAGCGAAGGCTATATCTATTAATCTGCTGACATATTTTAATTCGTGATTGCAGTTAACTGTAATTCGAGACGTTAACATTTCCACCGATAAATCCTTATCAAATCAAATACAGTTTTCATTGTAAATGCCGGACACCTTGATCACTTGTAACTGAACAGAACATCTATACATTGAGTGATCTGAAGTACCACTAAAACAGACACTTATAATTCTATAAATGTTCTTCTTGTAGGAAGTTGAATAAATAAACAAGTAAATAAACAAATAAATAAATAAAAATCTTATCATGGAGATTTGCGAACGGTTTCTGATTACACCTATCAATATTCCCTTATCAGTTTCTAGTCTCTTTCTGAGCACGTTGACCACGGATTTTGGTACAGGAATGATTCCTCACTCCCAATCTCTCGATGGAAGAATATATCTGTGTCAAAGAGATTCCAATAGCAGAACGTAGCAAGTTTGTTGAATGAAGAAATATCTCTACGGAAAAAAAAAAAAGAAGCAGTCAATGAGAGTATAGGATACTATCGTGAAGTCATTAGGCAGGCTGGAAGCATCTGAGATTCTGAGTGCTGTCTTCGAGGAAATATTTTATCTCACCCTAGCTGGTTGGGAAATATGAACGTTTATTTTGAAAGATTCTAGTTAAGAAAGAGAGTCCATCGAACAAATAAGCTGTATCAACTAATGCATACGATAATCAGGTTTACTTTGTTCTGTTAGAGTGAGGAAAGCCCTATATAAAAGACAGGGACCCCTTCGACTCGAGAAGAGTTAAGCGCATCAATACTTGTTTTGATGGCGCTTTAAAAAGTCAGAATTTACAAATCGAGAGCCTCTCTTCTATCTTTAAGGCAAAAATTATATANTATTATCAAACATACGAAACTACTCTCAATAAATCTATGAAGCCTCGAATTGATAAGCCTTTTATTCGACGCTCTTTGTCTGCAGATGTTTTCAGACAACGTGGAGACTTTTAGTGACGTCGATAGACGAGAATCAGAAGTGCTTACTTTCTCCTCCTTGTTATTCTATAGTTTCATATGTAGAAATCTTTCTCCTCTAAAAACAAAAATTAAAAAGAGATTCTCAGAGAGAAGAAAGAACTATGAATTTATAGATGATTGTTGAATAAAACGATTCAATGACTCGTATTGAAAACATTTTCAAATCTTTTAAATTCAAAAAAAAGGAAGAAGAAAATGATTGCATATTATTATTTATGAAATATTCACATCGATTGAGAATCTCAAATGACTTTATGCAATGAAATTCGATATAGACAAATTCATCTTCAATAATATTACAGAATGGAAATTCCATTATTAAAAAATTTTGAAAAACCCACGTAAACAATGCGATAAACATAAACAACGTCCTCCCTAGCAAAAGTAATAAGTACATCAAATATGGGTGTGAATGACATTCCCAGAGTCGATGCCACCTCGACAAGGTAAGCAACCTCCTTACCTCCTAGACAACTCTGCACAAAGATGTACTCAATACCACTCTACTGGCAGAAGGAGCCTCCTATATTAGGTCATTCCGTATAAGAGAGAAAGCCTTATCCATCTTCTAGATGTAGGTCCATCTGAAACCTTCAGAAGGCACGGTACGTTGAGTCGCTAAGCATCGACAGATCAAATGCGTCTGCGATTGGATTGTGCTCGCTTATGGCATGAAATCAATGCAAGTTCACTGTACATATCACTTGCTGGATCTTTATTGTTGCCCAACACATTTTTTTTCTTTCAAAAAGAAAATTTTTATGTTTCATCGAATTTTTGCAATGATTTATTTTTCATGAACAGAATGCAATGAAAACCTCCATTTAAACTGTAGCATTTTTCCTCCAATTTTTACGAAACATTGAATTTTTATGAAAATCTGCAAATTATATCCCATATCATGCGATAAAATATTTTTGCCGGAAAACTAAGCAAACCATAAACAATTAACAATATTTTCCATCAATGAATTCCACTCTTCAAATCACCAATAAATATTAATATCATCTCTAAAGGAGATTTTAATAATATGAACCTCCGTAATATTCCATTATATCATAATTGATACTCTGCGAGATAAAAATTTGCGTCGTTGACCGATTATTACCTTTGTGGTAACTTTCAAAACTTCCATTCATTCGATTAAATCAATAAGTAACTTAGCAATAATTTGTTTGCCCCTCACAATTACAGCAAAACTTTTGCGATCAACTCTTATCAGTGATAAATAATTAAATCTTCGGCAAATTTTAGCCTCGCGGCATTCATTGATATTCAAATAAAATATTCAATGGAGACTTTTGCAATAGAAAATAACAACTGACATTACGGATTTTACAGAAAATAGTCTTAAAAGAATTGGAGAAAGCTAAAACAACAACTTATGGTAAAAATTTAACGCTGTATTCGATTATTTATACTTAAAGCGATGAATGTTTCTATCTTCAATTATCGTTATCAACAATCTTTAAAAAAAATTATTCAATATAAATACAAATAAATAGCATACCCGTTGTGTGAAAAAAGCGTTCGGTAAATCGATATTCACTCCTTTAGCAAAAACGTTCACCTCAGGGAGTACTTCCTCAGCAACTGGCGTTAACACATAGAATAAACGCTCATTCAAGTCGATTGCACGAATAAAACCAAATCCAACACACCGTAAAACAATGTCCTCTCCTTCAATTATACCCGGCATATCCTCATCGTTTAACACATGTCGTTTACCCTATAATTTGCTTCACTTGGAACTATAGAATATTACTCAATGATGGCCTGAGGTTCGACATGATATCACAAGTTCAATGCGAGATAACCTAAACGGCTTGACGCCTAAATAATGAACTGTATTTATCGTATTCCCTCACTTAAGAGAAGAGATGGACTTTCCACATAAAAGATTTTAATAAATGAATCTCCATAGAAGGCTGACTTCCCCACCTTCAATATCGACGCTGAATCCTGATGATTTATGAGATGGTAGAGGGGAGAGGGGGGGGGAAGGAGAGCTGCTGTTACCCGCAAAATTTCAAAACGGATGCACGTTCGAGACAAGAAGGGGGAATGATATTATTGCATTTAACATGGAAAGGCTGTATTCGAGAGGGAAATACAACTGATTAAAAACAGAGAATTCGATAGTTTATAAAGGATGAGATGTTCTCGTTTGTTAGATGTGAAGCGGAAGCAATGGAAGAAAGACAACAAAGGAGTTGAGTTCGGATCAAACAAACTCCCATCCCAAAAACTCGTTGTTCGTCTCTAAACTATGAAAAGCCGTGAAAGCCTATTCGATAGTCTAGTCTCGACATTTCACCGTTCACTTCAGCTGCAGCGCATTCATCTTCTAATCTATAGCTATTCCTTCTGATAGATCCGCTTTTTCGTTCAGGTTTTGCTTATATATGTTTGGAGTTAGCAACTCATAGAAAAGCTGTAAAAATCGATTATCTAACCTTTATGTGATCCTCTTCCCATCGTACCGAACAAAGTGCAACAAATGCACAATTGAGAACAGCTAAGAGATGCGTCTCGGGTACGGATCCCAATCCAGGATTCAAATTTACAGCGATTCTGCCAAATGGAACTGCAAAAGGAGGTGCATCGCTGAGTGAACCCAACGACGGAGTGGGACATAATGGTGCAATGTAACCAAGTACGAGCAGATTGCGAAGTGCCGCAGATGTTAGCGTGAACGGCATTGATGTTACTGACCTATAAAACGCATCGATTCTCAGAATGAACAATAGCTGTTTTCAATAACCAAATCCACTAACAATGAAACAACCAATACCGCCACAAAATGCAATACGATTCATTCTTATACTTGAAGCGTATTGAGTTTTGCTCTAAAATTTTCAGCATTGCCGTTACCCATCGCAAATTCAGTTGAGCACCTATCTACCTTTCAGGTATGACTTTCACAAAGGCATATACCTAAGAAAAAAGGCAGATTCTCAATTACACTTGAGCAAAAAATGAAGAAATGCCATATTTTGAGTAGAAATGAATTCTGAAACGACGATATAGATATCATTTTTCTTTAAAAGAAACGATGATAAATAAAGTTTTTCATATTTTCTATCAACCTGCCGATTAGTTTTGATTTATTTTTCTAATAAATCATCCCGGTTTAGTGCAAACACTCTCCTTCTATTCCAACATTCATTTCCCCTAGGATTCCTATCCTCCACTTCCTTGGCTCAATCCTGCGTCATCGTCAACGTATCGAAGTTTCTTGTTCTCAATTTTTTTTTTTAAATGGAAAAATGATTTCAATACCTAATCTATCTAAAAATCGTCTCTAGCCCAATGCCATCACAAAGCGCTGCTTTAATAGCTAATCTTTGCAACAATGCTAACGAAAATAACACAAACGATTTGATCATAATCAATCCAAGATAGGCATCGCTAATGCGATAAACAGCACTTACATTGTTGGAAGATTCATAAAGTGATTGATAACAATAGCTCCCTCCAACTCTTCCAACATGTTCATTCCTTCACCCTGTAAAAAAAACTGCGAAAAATTTATGGTTATATTTACAGGGCCGCATAAACACGCAAAGGAGACTAGTGAGGGGGAGGGGGGGAGGAGTGAGGGTGGTAACTAGAGGGTGGTAACTAGAGGGTGGTAACTAGTGGTAACGAGTCGCTACATTTTTCAAAGATTTTTTAGTCTCTGCAACCGTATTCAAGAAATATACTTAATAACACAACTGAAGGATCTCTCTTCTCGAAATACGTTTCAATGTAGTGATCTCAAGACAATGGTTTATCGATCGATAATTGCAACACTCCAACAACGGTAATCGCAAACATATAGATAACTCATTTCTCTTATAATTAAATAATAATTAGCATTTGTAATTTTTTTTACAAATATTACGGTAAAATTTAGTGCAATAGTTACAGTAGTATCCTCTATATATGATATCAAAAAAAAAAGTAATCTATATGCAAACAATAGAAATTGAGGGAAATCCCATTTCCTAATGACAAAGAAAAAAAAAATGAAAATGAGAAGAACGAATAACATCTGTGATTCCGCGAATAAAAAGGCTTTTCCCTTTAGCACCGATAAGAATATTTTACTTCTTGGCTTAAAATTTCTTAATGAGTAAAATTTATACTTTCCCTTTGCTCAGGGAATGGAAAGTTTACGACTAACTTGTGAAAAGAGATGACTGCTTTCAGGTAGGTATATAAGCAACGATTAATAAAAGCAAAAAGAAAGCAATCATCAGAAAAACAATCGTTAAAATTAATTTAACAATAAACTGAATAAAATAAAGTAAAAGCCTACTCTCAACCCATCCAGGAGTGTTGACAATTAGCACTGAACCAGGAAATGCCTCCGAATTGAATCTTTCATATAATTTAGTCACTAATCTTGAACAATGTTCAATGCCAGAAGAAGGTGATATATCACCAAAGAAAAACGAATCCGTTAATGTTCGCCGTTGAGTGCAAAATGGTACTCCTGAAATCTTAGTTAATCACAAAAAATACTCCACTTGCTTTGAATACAGATCCCCTCTCAAAGAAAAGTCTTTTAGTGAAACTCCGTCAAAAATTGATCCCCCCCACCCCCCACCTTTCACATACAAGCCGCCCTGTTGGAAGGCTTACATTCAGATATTGTTTCACATCTACCCGCTTAATAATATTGAATTCCCAAAGAGTGAAATTCGGCATCTATATCCGTTAATCTAGCATTCTATAACGGCAAAGAAATAGTGATTAAATAAAAAGTTAAATAAATTATAGATGAGAAAAAAAGCAATTTAAGCGAAAGGCTAAAAAGCTAAGCGCAAGCTTCCCGATAGCCATTCGTTATATATATATATATATATATATATATATATATATATATATATATATTGAAATAACNTACATATATATTGATCTTGCACGAATATTTCAAACACATTAGGAAAGTTTCCATCTAATATATTTATTTCTGAGACTGCTCTTTATTTAGCTAATATCATCTGCAATGAAATATATTCTTCAAGGTGTTTATCTATAAATTACAAATGACATCAGCGGAAGAATTCCAAGAGGAGGTAACTCTTTATCGTCCTCGTCAAACCAGGTAGACAAGAAGTAAAACATTGCGACCGGTGAACCACTTATAATCAAGCAGAATATAGGAATTCAACCTGATCGAAACTGAATCACGGGGGTATTTTCGAAGAAACAGATCACCACAATTTAAGAAAACGGAAAACGCAAAAAAAGCAATAAACATTGATGAAGGGTGGATGAAAACCTCTTTCTCTGCATCAGCGAATGGAGTAGCAGGGTAGAGCCTTGAGAAGCCTTAGACGGAATATTATCAAACTGCTTTAAAAAAAGATAAATAAATAAATAAATAAACTAACTCGCTAAGAAGTGAATTAGCTATATATCGTGCACTTGTCGATTTGCCGGTACCTTTGCCTCCTGTGATCATAACCACTGAGGTGATATTTTTACCTAAATAAACAGCAGTGTTATCTCATTCGATTATTGAACTCATCTTCAGACGATTATTATTTATGAAATTTTCTTTCTTTGAGGCTATAATCAATGTTGTTGCGATAACAGAAGCTAGCAATGAAATCAAATAAAATATACAACTCCCTCAAAGATTCCACTTTGAGCAAGATTAATGACCCATATCAAGTATTCTGCTTGAATTTGATCATGTCTTCGATATTAAAAACCATGAAAGCAAAAAAATCAATTCAAAAAATTCATAAAAAGCAAAGGGAAAAGCCATACCTGCTAAAAAATTCCTCGTATTATCACTCAAAAAGAAAAAAAAAAACAGTTCAAGAGCGGAATCCTTTCTATTATATTATGATCGAATAAAAAAACGATAAGAAAGGTGCTTGTTTTTGGCCTCTTTAATCGAAGATATTCGATTCTCTTTCCTTTTTTCTCAATACTTTAAACAATAAAATGCCCCACAAATATGGTTGATCCTCTCCCAAATGAATACAACTCAATAAAGTTGGATACAATCACACACATTCAACAGCACTTTCTTTTCGAATGCTTTATTAATTTTTTCATCGTCGCACTAAACCATCTAACAATTACTTCGACTTTTTCCTCCTTTCGTACAGTTTATATAAACCCAAAAATATGTTAGTTTTACCTCGTTGATGACTCTCATAAATGTATCAATAGAAATAGCCATATAGATTTATATCTCTACATAACAAGTCATGTTTCGTGAATGAAGAGATTTACATTGATTTATAGCAATTATGAATTGTGAAAAAAAAAAAGAAAGAAATAATCTATGAAAGATAAACTTCGTTTCTTTTGTAGATGATTGAGAACAACGGCTAAATTTTTATTATTGCAAGTGGTAGATGAAGGCCATTCATTGAGAAGTACACAACATAATGAATCGAGCATTAATGAAGTGGAAATCGGAGGCACAAAGAAAACCTAAAAAATACTATATTTTACCTAGAATCATATTATACTATACCACTAAATAATGGAAATAAATTTAATTCAATCACCAAATTAGATCTAAAATTTGCAACTAATATTGCTAATATTCAATATCTTTAGTTATTTGCTCTAACGATTGAATTCAAAAATTGTAATGTTTAAATTAATGATCTACCTTCGAATCCTATCCCATATAAAAAAGCAATCACATGTATTTGTCATTCTAACAAATAAATAACAAATAATATTCATATTCTTTCTAAAATGCTCTCAACACCTTAAAAACTTCATTCGTAGAATTGAAAAATTACATCATCGAAATACAAACAACTCAACATATTCGTATCTTCCGACAAGAATTTATGGGATTTTGGCCTATTATCTTGGAATAACAACTAATAGTGATTCTTATTAACTATTCCATCAGAAATACATAGAAACTATTTGTCGAAATGTTATTAATTAAGGATAACGCAATTAAATCACTTATTAAATATAATCCTAAAAAAGAATTAAACTTAGAAAACATCAAATAAAAGAGAATTAAATGTAATATCAATAGAATGTAATAATACAGCATCTTTGAGAAAATCTTTTAAAAAAAGGTGCATAATGCGACAACAAAACAATATCACCGCAGTTGCATTTACAATGAGTAACGTCAATACTTATCAAGGCACAAGTGTGTAACTCTCGTTTGAACTGTTTCAAGTGTAAACATATCAACACCTAATTAACATTCATTATTTTCATTCATTTATATTCTCACATTCAAATATAACGAATTAGAAACTATACAAATCGAAAATAACGTTTATTTCGAAATTATTTAAATTGAATTTTCATTTGCAAAAAGAATTGAATAGCATAGAATATCACAATTGAAAATCTGCTAGGTTGTGATATGATATAATTCGTTATCATTGATATTTTTGTTGATAAAAAAAAGAAGAGACACAACTCACAATGTCGTATAAATTGCGCGCACATAGCGCTGCCTTTGGAATAAGAAATTTGAGTAATAAAACCGCATCACCATCACGGATCATGTCTAATATTAGTGGGGTCGATTCCGAGACCTTAAAACACACATCCACCTCATTAACAATTATGGAATCAATTATTTACTATTGCAACAAGAGATATGCAAAATTTCGTTCCTATTTGGAAATGAATATTGATTTGACAGCTATAAAGATCAACATTTAGAAGTATATTCATTATGTTAAACAAAACATTAATGAGCATATATTAGTAAAATGTTGTAAAATTTTAAACAAAAATAAAAGAATTCAAATGAAAGATCAGAAATTCTTCATGAGAAAGAAAAAATTTCGAGAAGTCTCATCATTATATGAAAAGCAACTTGGGAGGGGGGGGAGGCATATAGCTGAACTTTCCATTAGCTGAGAAAAAATTTCCAAACGATCAAATTATTCATTCCGAGACAATATCATTGTTATATCTACAAATACTCGGGGCTACTTGTTTCTTTATACAACTTTGAACTGGCCACTGACTGATTTGTGTCAGCTATCAGTTGGAAACAATCGAAGTGGCACAATGAACGCTCTCAAAATTGCAAAAATTTTACCCTCACAAATGCTACACCTAGAAAACAGTATATATATACATATATATATAATTCGATTAAAATGAGGAAGAAATGTAGAAAGAAGCTCATTCAAAAAAAACTTGCGCAAGCACTTCTTTAGCTTTTGAGAGAATCGGCCAGAGATGGGAGAACGAACCCTACTTCTTAGAGAATGGTTATCACTCATATATCCGTCCGATAAGATGGTCATTTCTCGAAAATCTCTCTGATAGGATCGCCAACTCTTAGAAATCTTTCTATGAAGACCGCTATTTCTTTTACACCTCTTTTTCTTTAGTTATTGCCTTAGTGGCAGTTGTGAGTATATTCATTATGTAATTCGGAATGCAATTCACACAAATTGATGCAAATTACGGAAGCGAACCTCTTGAATGCGCCATTTTAATCGGCCAATATTTAAGCGATTTTCTGATTGCATCGATAATACGGTGATAGGAGGACCGAGCATATATGGTGCACAAATTGGGATGAACTTTTTCTCGTTATAAGCAGCCGCTTCAAATTTATATCCACGAATTTTCACCGATCCACAGAGCACCTTAAAACAACTCACTATATGAAGAAAATTCTTTGAAAGAAATAAATTATGCAACGAAAAAAAAGGAGGAAACCATGATATAGTTATCTTTTCTCAAAAACTTCAATTAGAGAAGTTACCACACACATCGAAGCCCAATTTTTGGCTGAAAAAGTAAATAAGCGAAAAAAAAATGGAATAAAAATGGAAAAAAAAAGCAAGAAGCTGATTGAAAGCTACTTTTTAGCCTGATGTTCAATGCATTATGAGTTCGTCAACTGAGGCCACACTTAAGTCTAAACGTTATAAAAGAGTAAGCTTGTTGATAGTGTAGACTAACAGGTGTGGAATTTATGTGGAAGCATTCTCTTTCATCAATAAAAGTAAATGGAATGTGATAATAAGGTGGATTAGAAAAAGAAAAACACTAAGATCGAATCTAACCTGTAAATCGAAAGCGCCAAAAAATTGGAACTTCTTATCACGTTTAAGCACCGCCAAATTGAGGTCTGACCGATGACACGGAAAAAATCTGTAAAATAGCGGAATATGCACATGCATCTGAAAGTTGAGGCGTTAAGTTTCTAATAAAGGGAAGAAGGAGTGGACTAGAAGGGATGAAAGGAGGGAGAAAGGAGAGCAGGAAGTGGCACGCTAACGATCCTCGTTCATAACGACGATGATATCCTCAAATGTGGATTGCATTAACTTAAGTGACGATTTTTAAGAACGACAACGAAATTCAATAAATTTAGGCAATAAGAAAGTCATCTAAGAAATTAAACATACAACAATAAAGTTGAATTTAACCAATTGAGAAACAAGAATAAAGAGTTTCTATTATGAGTGGTAATTGTGAGGCGAGTTTAACAACCGTCTATTGCCACAAATGTTCTAATAACGATACTTTTTCAGCAGATCGAAAAGTGCTGAAAGTTTCAAAATTAAGAGGAATATA
>QEWY01002778.1:843841-864849 GCA_006503575.1 Baylisascaris schroederi
TAATTCCAGAAAAACACTAGTCAAATATGCAAATAAGGAATCGATTAAACGTTGGACGCTTTCAATCGTTTATTGTTTCTTTGACTATTATCACGTGATTTTGAAGTTATTCAACAATTTCCAACAAATCCAAAATAAACGGAAACGGTATTACTTTATATCCCCATATTTCCGTATCGATGCATAAAATAATTTCTGATGATTACGAAATGGTTACATCAATGCCGATCATTTTTTCTTTTATTACATCAACTATTGCTATAAAAGAGGTGACATATAATAGATAATTATGAGAGTGGTTTCTAATAAAAGTGGAAAAAAAATATTAAAGCGATAGAAGACGATCCACAAAAACGTTTTGTGAAAACATTCAAGGATGAATGTCAAAAATATTGAATTTAGTTTAAAGCTGCAACATTTCACATCGAAGATCTTGAAGCAAAAACATTTCGTAATATAGATGACGAGTGGCATTTGCCAGCACCATCAAAGAAACCTCCCTCTGAATAACACGTGAAAATTGTGCAGATCGAGGCGTGTGGTGTTGAGGGGGAGGGTTTTTCCTTTTTTTTGAAGAGATGAGTAGCTACAACGATGACCTGAGTATCAAACCGAAAAGGAATTGCTCGTACAATCGAAACGTGTCCTCTTCTTGGTGGTCTCTTCTTGTATAATCCTCTCTTTTTGGTGGTCTCTTTGTTTTGCATGCAGAATTTTCGTTGCAAACATTTTCGATGCTCATTTCACTTCATCTATATTTGTAGGTATCAGCAATGACGAAATCGAGTGATGTTGATATGTTATTCGAAGTACGCAATAATTTCTTTCTTGGCGCCTATCAGAGCTGCATTAACGATGCACAGGTATGATTTATTGAATAGAAACAATCCATTAGTATTGTTTGTGTCCACTTGTTAAATACATTGATCTTATAGGGAGCTACATGGAAAACATTTCATATCCTCTAGCAACGATAAATCAACAGTAAAATATGTCAATGAGATTGGTGCAATTGAAATTTTTCATAATTTTAGCAATCAAATTCGATGGGTCAAGCAATTAGGCAAACAAATAGAAGAACATACCAAAGGAATTGATACTTAATACGCTTTGCTATTCGCTTACTTCAATCAACCAACTTCAAAGTTTACCTGCAAAAAGTAAAATATGCAGAATAATGCGGTCGTATTGGTTCACTGCCCGTGCTGTTCAGAACTTCAAAATGTGTAGGAAGGGTATCCGCTTATTGCAGAGTGTCTCCTCACTTCTTGTTGAAATTATTTTTCTACGATGTTTTTTTCTTGGGGGTGGGGGGGGGAGGAAGGTTTGAATTTCAGGTCATTTCCAAGAAAAGATTAGTGTTTATATTTCATATTAATCTTAATGATGCATCAGTTGAATTGAATTATGGAGATGTTTGCAGAATTTGCGTGCAAGAAATGATGAAGAGAAATTGGCACGTGATGTATACATGTATAGAGCGTATATTGCACAAAATAAACCGTCGACTGCTTTGAATGAGATCGACATTCATTCGGCTCCATCGGCGCTCATCGCGGTGAGGCGTTTCGCCGAATATTTGGCCACACCTGACAAGAGGTAAAACTCTTTTTGCTTTGGTCATTATGTTGTTGTTGTTGTTGTTGTTGTTGTTGTTATTGTTATAACAAGATTTAATGTTATATTAATAACCGTTATGTTAACAAAAGATAAACCTAAAGAGTATTACGTTATATTAATTCAGGAACGAATTACTCGTCGGTTGATTTGACATGACCACTGTCCCCTCCTTTCTTTGTATAATGCCGAGATATAACTGTATTTCCGCTAAATCAGCGTAAAGTAGCCATTTAATAGAATATTTTCGATATACTGCTGTGACTCGGAAATATCAGCACATCGTTTCTAAATATGAGAAAATAAAATTTCTTCAGGCTTTCTCGTTTATCAACTTGTGGCCTAATAATTTTCATTTATTCCACCCATCATCGTATTGAAGGTTTGATTAAGGCAACTTGCTTGTAACAATAATTACCATCACGTCTTTTATAGTATTGCAGAAACTTTACAGTCTCCCAAATATTCACATTGGCTTCCATTATTCCCCCACTAAATGATGTTTATTTAACGAGGTTGCCTTGTAGTATCACTATTATATATTTGTGTTATTCACTGATTTTTAGGGTGTGAGTTTGAAAATTTCTTAAATTTTCAAACAATAAAAATAAGTTCCAAAAATTCGAAATTTAAAGTCATTCTTCTTTAAAGGGTTATGGCATTCTTTCCTTCCATTTATGAATGAATTTCGGTGTTTTCATCGAAAACGTCGAATTTTTGCATATTTCAATTTCTCCATTCGTTGATCAGAAGAGCTTGTTTACATCGATAACACATATGTCTGCATCATTTTTAGAGACGACTTTAGATATTAAAAAAAATTGCAGTTATAAGGCTTTGCGCCATCACAAAAGCCGTATACGTCATTTTTATTTCCTTTTTTTTGTGTAACACAATTTCCTGAAGTTCTTTACACATCTGAGTTGATCTAGGATAGGGGTGAGTGTGTAGAAGGAATGGTAAGGCTACCGCATAAGCTTACGAAATTTACTGCTTCGAGTTCGATTTTGTTTTGAACGTCGCCTTCCTCTCTGTTTTGTACATGGCTGATGAAACGTTGGAAGACACTAGCATTTAGCATTTGTACACTTCTAAAACTTCATAATAACTACTCATTTCTGGAAGTTGAAAGGATTGAAATTGCGAGGAATGTGAAGGTAACTTCGCCGATATGTTTGGTCGTTTGGAAAATGAATAGCTAAGATTCAAGTTAATAACGAGTGAATGTGATGCATTTCTAGAATATTGATAGTGCATTACGACTTCTGCATCAGTCGGATGGTTTGGAGTGTAGAGCGGCAACGGTGCAATGTCTGCTGAAGATCGATCGAGTCGATTTGGCTGTGAAGGAGATGAAAAAGATGCAGGAGGTCGATGAGGATGCCACCATCACACAGCTCGCACTCGCTTGGGTCAACACTGCTCTTGTAAGTTCGAATTTAAGCATTCCTTATCATTGCATGTTTATATCGAACGTCGTTTATATTTATAATCTATCGTTTGTTGGGATTTGCTTTATGACCAGGATTAAAAATCGTTTCCATCAAACCGATCATTCCACTCGTATAACCCCTTTGTTATCACTTCAAACGTTTTAGTGCTCACCAAAACCGATCTCTGAGCATTTCCAACTGAATAAAAAAGTGCAGAAGAAGATAGTATTGGATGAATAATTTTTACTGGACCGTTTGGAGTGTGTTGTTTGGGGTTTTGTTTGGTCGGAAATGAAAGTGAATGAGATTTAAGATCTACGAAACTGAATTTTCCTTCATAATCGTTGTAGTTCTCTTCACGAACCTTGTTAATCATTTCATTCACATTTTGATGGCTCAGCACTGATAGAATTAATTGATTTCGCTTAAGTTTCCTCGTTGCGATTGAATTTCACATTAATTTATCGATGCTCTTTAATAGTGCGAATGCGATCATAAAAGCAAAACAGACGCATTACTTGGGAAGTGGCAAGCAATGTATGATCTACAGAGAGACTTGAGTATTATATTCTATAGGACGAGAAGTTTTTTGTTCTACTTTGGTTTCCATTATTTTTACATCGCTGTAGATAACGTGAAGGTTTTATATATTCATGTATGAGTAACTTCAGATTCCCATTAATTATGCTTGTTTGTAATATTAATGTTTGTAACATTAATTATGCGAAGTTGCCGGTTCTATTAAAAACTGCAGCGTATCTCAGTGAACAGATTCAATGGGGGCAAACTGCATCTAGGAACGGGGTCATATTTCTTTGTTTTGCTTTATTTATAAGAGCTGTAGTGAGCTAATATAGATATAAGCTAGTCGTGATGATATAATGGATTTGTTTGTGTTTTGATGGGAAGTCGAACTTTGAGGTCTATAGTGAGAGTATTACATTTATTTTTCTAAATACCGATTATTTAAATATATTCGATAATTTTTTTGTTGCCACATAATATTTCCTTATTTAGCTTTCATTGTCGTTGATAATGTTTGAAATGAGGTTAATTTATTTAAGGGGAAAGATAAATTGAAAGATGCGTTCTATATCTATCAAGAGATGATCGATAAATACGGTGCATCACCACTTCTGCTTGTCGCACAGGCATCGTGCCTCATTCAACAGCAGAAATATGAAGATGCCGAAAAACTTCTTTTGGTTTGTTATTTCAGCTTGTATTTAAATTAATATATGCCACAAAAATAAATGATCAAGTTTTTGATTGCTTTTATCTCATTATTTTCATAGTGTTTCAAATTTATTGAGTTTAAAAGTGAGCAGTTTAATTTTTCATATTGCATCATAACTTTCCTATGATCTCCTCAATAGTTTACTTTGTTTATGTGCTTATAATAAAATCAGGTGCAGTGCATTCATGGATAGGTTTTTATCTGGTGATGATCTCGGATTTACATAGGCTTTGAATTCCCTGTAGTAATTCTTCATTCTGCTTTCTCTTTCCACATATAAGCAAAATGGGGAAGGTTTTAGTAAGGGAAGACATTAATCGATTGCAGTTGGGGACTCCATCCGTAGTCGTTTCATTCGTACTATGCTGTTACAGGATGCTCAGCAGAGGGATGCGAACTATGCAGAGGCTCTTATCAATTTGGTGGTTGTAAGCCAATATTTGGGCAAAGCGCCAGAGGTGAGCGATGAATAGTTAAGATCCTTCGATAAAATCGACCATAATCTTAGAAAGACCCCGAGGTGTTGTAAATTTCCAAATTTTATATTTTTCTGCAGTTTGTTAAATTGTGTGACTGATTTGGGGGGTTTTTTTGGTACATTGTTGATGCTATTAATGGTGATGTTTGTTTAATTTTGGTATAGTATGAACTTGAAATATTCAAGAACACATATTACCGTATATAATATCACTGGTTTTAGGTAACGAATCGGTATATAAATCAATTAAAAGAGGGTCATCCCGAGCATCCGTGGACACTCGACTATAATGCAAAGGAGAAGGCTTTCGAGAGATTGTCTCTTGAATCGGTCGCATAATTGGTGCTTCGGTGGATTGTTCCGTCTATTGCTTAAATGCTTTGCAACATGCCGAATATTGAAGGATATTGAAAGTGAATTGTGAACATTGCTGAGCTGTTGTATTCCACTGATCTTTTATGCATACATATTTCCTTTCGCAGAGGACCTTCCCCCTTCCTCCTCCTTCCCGTCTTTTCATTCACTTTCAACGAGGTCCTTTTTTGATATCATAAAAGATGTAGGCAAAGATTTTCTCGAATGAAGAAATCCGTCGTAGAATGTTTGCCGTTTTTTTTTTTCTTTCTTTCTTTCTGATTATCCACAATCTTTTATCCTCAAGCTAAACGAATCCACAAGAGGGTGATAATCATTCACTTGACTCCCATCCATTTCTTTTTACATTCTATTTGGTAACAGTAGTGCTAGTTTTATGAACATTTCGTTAAGCTGAAAACTAGATAAGTAGTGATCCTTAAAGATTTTCGTTTTCTGTACATTATCCCATAGTTGCGGGTAACATAATGGGAACACAGAAAAAATTTCGTTGCATCGGTGAAATTGTCTTTTGTGGTAAACATGCGAAAACGATGAGAAAGACGAAAGTAAAGCGATTAAATGTTGTATGGCTGTGATGTTTCTTTGCATCCTTGGGTACTTTATATGTTATTCTTAACTGTTCCCGATTGCAATTTTTTTTTTTGTTCAACTCAGTGGAGATTATGATTTGTTTAATGGTTATTGTATTGGTATTTTGAAATAGAAATAATTTATTTATCTTTGTTGAAGTGATAATGCTACTAAAAGAAGTATTAATCGACAACAAAAACAAATCCACCTATTCGATGAGTTGTCTTACTTAATAGTCGAAGATTTGAGGTTGTAATAAGCGAAGCACTTAATAGAAGAGGAAGTTGTTACAAATATTTGTAAGCTTAGAAGAATCATTTAGTGAACAATGGTTATTCAGCTACTGCGAGTGATCCTATTAGCCAATGGAGTACCTAAACAAGGTGCCTATAGGATGTTATTTAGAGAATTGATGGACACATTGTGGTCGATGACCATGTGTTCCATAGCACTGTCGATTAGCCGGTCGAGGTATACCAATAGCTAAGGTGTCTGTAATAGTAGACGTACATCAAGTATAGAGTACCGTAAACATTTAGGCATGTTATGAGCTAATTGCCAGCCATTTGCGGGAAGGGGACAGACAGTGAGAATGAATCAAAGGCTGGTTCGAGGCATTATGCACACAGTATTTGAATGAAGTGCAAGGATATATGTGCGCATCCATCCATGTGTATGGATGGTATTATCGCGTTTGGGACGTCAACGTTCGACATGAGGTGTACCTAGAAGATATACTTGGTTTACTTCACGAATTTCATCATAAAATTTCCCCACTTTTAATTTAGTTAAATTTATGCACGAATTTATTATAAAACGTTTTTGTGTTGTTTTTCAACAAAAAACGTTCAGCAGTAATGAATCGTTCTTGCAAAATAAAGAAAGCAAACGTTTGGCTCATAGGTAAATTAAGGGGCATTCGTAGCTTTGCATACTTGCACTGGTATATTCCTGTGGGTTGCCGTTCATTCTCAGCTTACTTTCCATTTCCGCTTGGTAGATTCGAACAGGTGTGGTTAGTTAAAGTACGTTTATTAACGGTATTTTCGAAAAGTTCTTACTAGGTATAGGCTTAGCAATTGATGCTTTCAATGTTGGTGGGAAAAGACACAAAAAATGACTATTAACCAGGGAGCTTTATAGCTGCGTTCAACAAACCTCAGAGCTGCTCTAGATGAACTACCTCTCAGTGTATCTACAAAGTTTTTGAATAGCACTGACCACTTATTTTCCTTGAGATTAATCTCACTAACGTTCGTAATAGCGTTTTTCCTTTTGAGAGTTGGCGACTACTGAAGTAATTTTCAGACTAGAAAGAAGCTTTTTCTTGTCGATGAAAGTATTTTGCCAGAATCTTTCGGTTAATTGGTGGGTGTTACTGATACAGTATTACTATACTAATACAGATTTTACATATACCGTTGTTTTTCCTACATGGTTATACTTTCTCACTGATTATATAGCATAAAAATCGATTAACTTCTGCTGGTTCTCACTATAACTTTTTCTCATTTCAGAAACTTGTAAATTCGATGCGAAAGAATGGTTCTTACGCGAAGTGCAGCCAAAGGTTAACGATTCGTTACAATATATATATATATATATATATATATATTCAGAAGTCAATAAGTGTGAGCTTTCTAAAAATTGGTTGCAGCATTAGCGACGAGGGAAGTTGGACTCCAGCAGAAGCAGGAAAACACTGCGCTCGTCAGTGAGGGAAAGAACAATGATAAGAGCTCCTCATCGAAACGGTGAGTATTTGTAAATATTACTGCATTCTCGAGGCTAATCAATTCAATGCTTTCAATATTCCTTACGATAGCAGAGGTTTCTGCGAATTTCAATAACATATCACTGAAATTACTATTATTTCTAGAGTTGCACTCTCATAACCTCTTCTCCGCCTCACCTCCGAATTTCTCGATTTTCATGAGTTCACCTTAGAGAACGCTAAGATTTGTATGCTTTTCCGATTAGGGATATTGCATCTCTACGATCGAAATTGAGTGACATTGAAACCATCGTTTTGTGATCTGCAGTTGTTTAACACACTCACAATGTTCTCTTGACGCATAGTTCATAGTTCAGAAATGTTGCTTACAGAGTTTTGGCGAACTTTAAATCCAAATTTTCGAAGTAACGAATGCTTTAGTTTTTCAGTTCTCACTGAAAATCCAATTCCGTTCCGTTTATAGCTAAAATATTTTGAACACGAAGCTTTTATTCAAGCAATCGGGACTTTCCTGTAGCCATTATTACGCTCATTAAGATCGTTGCTAATTTGCTTCTTGGTCAGCTTAAATTAGAAATAGAAATGTTTGTAATATTTCTATGAGGTGTATTCATAAAATTTCTTTGTTGTGAATGGTTTCTGAGCGAATTGAGGATGTTATAGATACTTTCAGGCATGAAACTAGCAACAACGAGAGTAATAAGCAATTGAAATCAGGCAATCGAAGAGGAAATCGATGTAGAAATTGCTCATCGAAGAAGTTACAACCACCTTCCAAACGTCCAATATCTAAGTACTTTATATTTCTTATATCCTATGCGCCCCCTAAAAAGACCATAATTTTTCATTGTCTCGTTCCGTTGCATCGATAAAATTCATTTCGTTATTTATTCACTCAAATGAGTCAATACTTCGTACTAAGAACTACTCTACGAGTTTTACATATACCACTTAAGCATAAAATATCTTATTGCATAACCATTCATAGACTATTCAACTGTTTGTTTGAGGATAGTGCTGCGACCACTGATAAAACTGCAATAATTGTGTCATAGTTTGAAGTTCGATTCTATTCTTCGTCCTTCTTCAAGTAAAATTTGCAAAAAATTTGTATTTAAGGCAATTGGAAAATTTATCAGAAGCTAAGAGCGAGCCTCGATCTGTGAAAGACAATTCGGTGGATGTTGAACCGGAAGTAACAAACATACCTCGAAAAACAACTCGAAGAGTTTCAAGAATGTCCATTACGAAAGGTTATCGTGCTAAAAGATACAAGGTTAGATGATCATTATATATATATATAAATATATATATATATATATATATATATATACTCATCTAAGCTCATCTAATATTTTGCAATCTAAATGTGCTCAAATAATTGAAATCAACGATAAATTTTAAGGTGATACGAGATACGACTGTACAGAAAATGGAGTCGAATAAACCCTGCTTCGATCCGAGAGAAAATTTTTTGCGCATGTTGCCAAATGTATGTCATCAGAAATTTAATTTGTTGCTTAATAAGGACCTATGTGTAATAGTTACTTCACAGTTGAGTGCATGAAGTTTTAATTTTACTCGGAGCAATCAATCCGTCGAAGAAAGAGAACACTTTTGTGGTTAGAGTGTATACGGAGATGTGCGAAAAGAACTTCGCAATCCAACAATTCTCGAACTATCTTATGTCTCCTTGCAAATTTCTGTATAAAAACTACATTATGTGTCCTTGTAAATTTCTGCGTTATGGCGAAATCGGGTCTATGCAAATGTGTGTAAGAGTATGTCTATCGGTCCCGTAGTTTCAACTTGCAAACTAAAAAATCGGTGGCACTTCAAAAGTTTTGAAGGAATTGTGGATTTCCAAAAAGTGGGATAGGAGGATTAAAAAAGATTAGATGGTTTTTTCGATATGTCCAATTTTTAGGTAGAAATATGAGCATGTTCGATCGGCCGATTACTATTGCTTACTCGTTTTTCAATAGTTTGCAACATTTCTAATTTCAGCGTGTCAAAGTTGTATTACCATGTGGAGTAATTAAAAGCATTGCGGAGAAATTACAACAAGTTGAAAACGATACTACTCTTGTCGAGATTTTTATATTTTCATCTGATATACATCAGGTTTCTATCATATCTTTACTGTACATCATAACTACATCTTTGTAAATAGTAATTGGCGTCAACTTCTAGGCATATTCTATGAAAAACTCAGAGCAACATATGTTCTTGAAAAAAAATTTATGATAGAATTGAGGATTTTGAAAATTGACACCAATGATTAAAGTTTAATTTTTTTTGAAATCATTAAAAGCTGAACGATTATAAGAATCACGTTGACGCAGCAGTGAAACTATATTTCTTTGGTAGAGTATTGCAAGCAAAAATTGAGAACAAGTCTCTCTTAAGTAAAAGAACTCTATATTTCTTCAGGTCCTAACTTTTCGCTGATTGTTTGTGACCAAATCTAAACTGGTGCAAGATTTATTCTTTCTTTAGCTTCACCAAACAATGTTACTGTCTGTCAATATGTGGTGGCGCCTAGCTCTTTGCTTGCACATCAAATGGCAAAGAGGGTGTCTACCTTAGAGTGATTGGATATAGTGTCATCATTTGGAGATATTCAATTCACATTCATCCAGTCTAGTTCTCGCCTATAGCTTCACCTCACATATATAAAGCTAGCAAATGCTCTATTGAACTATTTTATTGCAAAGTGCTTTTTAAAGGAAAATTTTTGATAAACCAATTGAATGAATTGGGCGGATTATATCATTGTTTTTAAATCGTTTAGAAATTTCACAAAGAATTTTGCATATATTTTTATAACCATTGATAAATCTTAGCAATATTGTTATTTAATTTCGTTTAAATTTTCAAGAAAAAAAAATCATAAAATGTGATTTATTAATAATAAGTTGTAAATCATTTCCTTATAGCTGTCGATAATGGAAATAAAATGAGTTCACTTCAAAGTTATACAATAATAAATCATTTTCAGATAACTACGACACCAAATGAAGCGATTCTTATAAGGCGTCCACAGATGAATACACGGGAAAATTTGGAGATTTTAACTCGATGATGAATTAATAAAAATGCCCATACGAATCGTAAAGAAAATCTCAAATTGTCTATTCTAGCATCGTGAGGAAACGCATATTCGACATCATTTAAAATTGCCCACGCATAATTTCAGAGAAATAATAATAATAATAATAATAAACCACTGAATATAAAAAATAAAGTGTAGTAAATATAATACATGAATAAATATAGCAATTACTTTATAATAAGTATAATTCATTAATAATCATAGTCGATAATGTATAATGAATATAGTAAATAAACGATAAGTTTTTATTAGAAATATATTGCGCATTGCATATGTATTGAGCGTTTCTGAGAGAAATCGATCAACAATTTGATTGCTCTAGGCATTATTTCAAATTGCTTTCATAAAGGAAATAAAAAACAAAAGTCAAAAGTCTTTCGTGGTATCTGCATCACAACTCGAAAGCATCAACAACATTCAATCGAATTAAATGATAAATTCATAATTATTGATTTTAAATATCATTAAAAATAAAAATCAATGATGAATATAAGTCCCGGCATAGTAATTCAGCACAATTGACTACGATACTTTCAGCTATGTGTTTAATTAGTGGATTGCAATAATATTTTTAACGGGCATGATGGACAAGTGCAAGGAATCGAAGCAGCTTGTCTACATTTGATGGATAGCGATGGCAGTTTAGTTCAACAATGATTAAATGTGTGGTACGTATAATTGACACAGACACACAACGTTAATACTATTAAAATTTAACCAGGCCAGTCAACTGGGCTCCCTACTCCATGCAGTTGCGAATTTCTCATATGGAACTCGGAGAGTGTTCCAAGAAATTCCAGGATCGAAGTACTCTCTCTGTGTCATGCAACGATACAATTCAATACTAATTTCTGCACCAAATAAAAACTACGTTGTACTCTACGAAATGGAATACTGTTAGAACAGTGCCGTGAAAGAGAGACGAAAGAGAAGCTAGTAGAACCTAGAACTGTTGTGGTCACATCGCTAACATATATAGATTTACAAGCAACGGTTATTCAAGAGAGTACCGTTTCCTTCCATCTATGAGCGCTGAGATGTGAGTTTTTAAGGTGAGATCATCGAGGAAACGAAAGCTATCTTAAGGGTAAAGCCTTATTTCACGTTTTCTAACTTTTAAAAGAGTCGCCGTAAAGGAAACGAAACATTCAAGCTTGTACGTCATCAACTCACATTTGAAGATCTTCATTTGCATTAGTCAAGCTTGATGCCCATCCAACTACCCATTTCTTATCGTTCAATGTCGAGCTTTTTCCAACATTCGATGACATTTTTGATCGATACGATCAAAGACATCATTAATCTCAAATGGTAACATCTTCTTCGAAGTGAATTCTACGGATGTGAACAGGGAACAGGAAACATTTATTGATTGATTGTGGGTGAAAATATTTTTAAAAATGAGATCGCATTCGCATCATTCGATACTAAACGAAAAGTGGTCGATGAGTGACTTAGTAGGGCAACGAGAAAAAAAAAAGTATGGGGGACATTTGAGGATGAGATTGCGCTAATATTTGTTGTTGAGGATGGAGGATTCGCGTTAGTTGTGCATTCGATGTTCGTCTCATTCTGTCGCTTTCTCGAGCTTATCCACTTCCTCTTTTTTCGACTTCTTATCTCCTAAAATATTTGAGCTATCATTGCAGAAAAATTACAGAGGGTTATCACTCTAAAAAATTGCCATCAAAACGACAGTACAAAAATCTATTTTGATAACTATGAGTTTGCTACCTTCCGATATTTGCTGCGAGAATTGAAATGAATCCCTCGAACAATGAATTTTCTTCTTCGAGTGGATTCATTTTCAAGAATGACTAAAATCCATCTTCAATAGGACTTTCTCAACATGAACGCACATAAAATCTTCCAGAAAATGCATAAATACTGAAATTTTATAGAAAGTAATACGGTTTAGTACTTACTCTTTGACTTCTTCTTCTTCTTTTTCTTCTTTTTCTCACCATCTTTCGATGCATAACTTCTCTTACTTCGCTTCTTCTTTCTCTTTTTCTTTTTCTTACCCTCACCGTCTGAAGCGTTTACATCCGATCCAGACGTGCCACTATAATCATCTCTTCAAATCAAAATGTGCGTCATCCGAAAAAATTGCATATACATGCAACTGGAATGTACTACTGCAATGCAGTATGCCAATTTGCTTAATCTTTTTTTTTTGGGAGGGGGGAGGTGGTTACTCGTCTTTACATAAGATAAGATTGTTCAGCGAGTAAGTACTGGGCTTTTTTTATGTTCACTGGAGTAAAAAATTTAGCTTTGATGAGATTATTAGTAATATTAATGACATTAATCGTTATACAATTATATGGAAATAATTTTGAATTAAGCGATATAACGTTTATGCTGCATCTGCAAAAGAAAAAGTTTCTTCGATGATCACATTTTGATTTTTCAGATCTCAAATTTTTGGCTTTCCAGATGAGAGGAATTTTTTTTTTCAAAACCTTTTGAAATTATCTGGGCCACATATCCAAAACTTTGTTGCTTGCTTGAGCTCTAGAAAAAATCCCATTCAAATCTTGTCAAGTTGACAAGAGGTTGATTAATTTAAAGGTTTATAAGCTTCGTGGCTTTGAATGCTAATATTGGCATTAAATAGTGGTATATCTGGCTCAAACCTTTGCCACCTTCGTCTCTCATCCAACTCTATGACAAACATTTTCGATAAATTTATAGATATTTTGAGGAATGCTATTTGACAATTGAAGGAGGAAAGCGATGATCGTTGTCTAGAAGCGAATTTTCCACAAATGAAGACAGATAAAGTTATACGGATGGATCTCTGTATTGAACAAAATTACGGCAACTTACTTTCCTTCTTCACCCGAATCGGATGATCCTGTTTCCCCTGTAGGAGGCTGAAAATTGAAACTTTCCAACAAATATTTGAACATTTAAACGATTGTCTGGGTTGCGTTGGAAAACTCCAACTCGAGACCCATTTCCTCTTAGTGAACTATCGACTGAGCAGATTCGACGATTCTAAGCAAATCAAATCTATTCCATGAAACAAAGTTTTCATAAAGATTTCGCTTACTTTACCCATCAAAAAATATAGATGAGGTTATCCCACAACGTCATTCCATCTATCTAGAATCGCTGGTTCGGTTGACTGAATCATTGTTTGATTACTTACGAATTAGCAATACAATAAATGATCTAAGTGCTATTATTTGTGATTTTCACAGAATTTAACGAATATTTGCGCCTATTCTCTGAGCTTAATGGAAGGTGATGGGAACCTTTGCGGTCGCGTCAAAATCCGATGTGGTCGTAGGTGGCTTCGCTGTGGCAGTACTCGATGGAGGGCCTAGGTTCGTTCCATTCGTTGGCATCCCTGTCGGTATATCAGAAGGCAACTAAATGAACATTTAATGGTATTGTCATTACCACGATGATGTGATTGTGGCCTATCGGTAGTTCATCTTGCACAAGAAAATTCCAATGATGCAGTAGTCAACTAGAAAGATTTCTCTTTCAAAATAAACCAAAGACATCTTTGCTGAAATGGCGCGGATGATTTCCGTGCAATAAAATTATTAGCTTATCAAACTTTTGTTGATTTTCATCAGCAATACAGTAGTCCACGACAACGTTACAGTAATCATCAACAGCGTTACAACAATTTTCAGTGATGATACGGTGAGAATTGTTTTCAGGCTAAGAATCAATAGCAAATAATAAAGTAATACAAACCGAAGCAGTCGCTGCAGATTGATCTATCGAGGCGTCATCACTCTAAAGTATGCGAGTACGCTTTTGTTTGTGATGCTCATTTTTTGATGCAAATTTCTAAGAGATCAAAAATATTTTCCTCCATAATCGACGAAAGAATAGTTACTTCCATATTATTTCTCATCATTCTCATCTATCGACGAATATTTTCTTGAAAACTGCAATCGAATTACAAAATAGTGTTTATTTAATTCCATTTAATTAATATTGAGCAACCATTGTGACGTTGAGGTGACAATCCTATTTTGAATGATTTGCATTATCGAATGAAAGACCGAATGATCAACTAACCGAGAAGTACTGCTTGTAAATATAGAGAGAGATGCCGATCACGATCAACGCTATTACCAGCGTTATGAAATCCGTCATCCTGTCGAGCCAAACTCTCTGTAGTGAACGAACACTGTGCAATGATCACTATCATCGAGATCAGCCTTTTATACCAGTCACTCAATTTGCATATCGTTTTACAAGCAAATTTTTGTGTTTTTTTTTTGCAAATATTTTGCAAAGTTGTGCTACAATTGCATTTTGATTGATTCATTTGATTCCTTAATGCGGTAAATTATTGGCTAGATAATTTTGGCACTTTGCAAAATTCAGCCAACTTGGCCACTGCATCGTTGACTAAAAAGATCGATTTAAGTATGCATCGAGAGAGTTCTATGCCCATCTATCTATAAGCGTTAATTTGCATCTTCCTCTATCTTTGATCCAATCAACCAGTGGCCAAGAATTGACATGGCCGAGTTGATCGAATGACGATTTCTGTAAAGTTGTAGTTTTGCCACTCTTGCAAATTTCTGCAAGATAGATAATTCGACGTAGTGATAGATGTAAATAATGAAGCAGACGACGATTTCATAGCCTAAACTGCGTGAAAAAAGATGAAATTGAACCTAATATTCTAATTCTTTGGGCTCAATTTACCATCGCCATAAAGGTAGTAACTTATAATCCAGTCACCCAATGGCCAAGAAGTGCGGTGATTGATAAGTCTCATGCGAACTTGTTCTTACTTATTCATTTTAATTAATTTTCCATTCTAGCCAATATTCACATTTCCCGTCCTTTACACACGCGGTTATTTGCATCAACCATACTCCAGTTTGTCTCCTTTTTTAGTTGTCTATTTGTCTTCCTTTTTTTAAGTATTTTTATCCTCCATTCTTACTGTAGTATTAATATCGACCAAAACCCTCATTTCCGTTGCACTATCTGAATGTCGCAGGACAACGCGACACTTGTATTCAACTCATACAGCTGAGAGTAGGAACTGTTCACCGAGGATTCATCTTTTGCAATCCGATCGTCGCAAAAATGAATATCCCACCTGTTGCAAATTGCTCATAAATTGTAGGTGTCTTTGGGTGACAGTAATCACTTTCGAATTTAATGAATCAGTTTGAATTCAGTTTCAAGAGTTGTCGCGAATCTACGTGAAGCAGCGATTATTCACGGCATGGAGGTTAATTAAAGTAGGCGGCATTAGAGACTGACACTGTCAGAATCTCCGTTCATGGCGCTTCCGACAGCCTTCGTATGTAGCCAAATGGCGCCATAGATAGCAACTATCGAGCTTGCGATCTGTCTCACACCTCCAAAACTGATGTATTGCTTCAATAGCGAGCAAAAACCTCGTGATTCGACACATTCGACCGAATGAATCGAATAGCCGGAAGGCAGGTCGAAATGCTCGAAAAAGATGAAAGCTGCTTCATGCAGTTTATTGATACGTTCGTTTATTCGTTGTTGACTCGTTTGTTCGTTCCCTCGTAATCAGCCGCTCCCAACAAATCCGCCGACTGGAACCTCCAATCGCGTTGGCTTCATCACGAAACGGCTCGTCGGTGGTGACTATCTGAAGTTCCTGTTTCCGCTCTTGAAACGATAGCGACGACTATACTCTCATTGACAGAACGAAGCCATCAGAATCCGAGAAAAGTAAGATTTGAAGACTATCATATTCCACACTCTTTATTACGTTTGCTGTCACAACAGTTGGTCCTGTGATGTTTCGCAGCAAGATTTTGAGTGCTTAGCCAATTGAAAGTAAACGAGGGAACAAAGAGGCGCATATCCCGCAAGCTTAAAGATGCGACGTCATAGTAATGCACCTAATAAATGTAAATTTGCAGAAATAAATATCATCTCATTCCCTCTAGCATTCCTCTCTATTTATTTTTATATTATTTGAAGAGCATAAAAACCGAATAGTTTGGCTTTCTTAAATCCGATGGATGCAAAGTAAGTGGAAGTGATTGAAGTTGCTGACAGTGGTTGAGCTATGTTCAGCTAAATGGATAATACTAGATCCACTGATTGCTTATTCTACAAATAGGCTAATTAAAAACAAATTTTAGTTGTCGATGATTTAGATGGAGAAAAACGAAGTGATTGCCTTATTTGATGAATATTCAAAGTTGTTTTTTAAGTGGTTACATTTAGTGGTGCTACGTTTTCCAGAATCACTCGGCATTTGTTCGCGATGAAAAGTGGTCGGCAACAGTATTCAGATGGTCGTTCATCGTCAGTGGATTCGAGGGGTTCATTTCGTCACCACCCTTCACAACTTTCAATTGATGAATTAATCTGGCGTATTCCAGGACCTAACAAACACATTCACATTCAGGTAAGTCAAACATACCTGTTGCTCGACAGGCTTTGTATGTCCATATCTCCTTCTCTAAATGCTTTTATTGACTCGTTCATGCGATACAGTTCAAAATGCGCCATTAGATAGCGAGGCCCTGCTTGGTAGTGTGCGCCCATCGGAACATTATGCAAATCGGGTACCAAACACTGGCAGTTAGCAGCTGCCCATTTTTCGGTCTATAAAGAGTTGTGCATTTAAAATCGTCGTGCCAAAATTTTGGAGGTGGATTGGCATTTACATAGAGGTGTTTCAACTAAACTGACAGTTAGATGAAATTTGAAGGAGTATCAAGAAGTCTTTGTGCATTTAGTTTGGTATAGCTTGTGTTGTGAGGTGGACTTTCGTCCATGTTACTATTGGAAGAAACACGGCGCTGAAAAAATTGAAATGGACTGAATTGCAGGATGATATTCAACAACATTTGAGTGAAGTTGGGGAGCTATTATCAAAAGATACACATTTCCATGATATGATGGTGCTACGTCTTGGTGAAATCACGATATCGACTCACTCCGGAGCCGTGCTCGCTCATTCTCCACTTATACGTTATCGCATGAATGAGGTCAGCTCGTTACCTAAATTTTAGCAATTGTTGCCTTCTCAGGCTGACTATTTAAAACGACTTTTAGATTATAACAGTGACTTAGAAAATTCTCACCGCCGATATGGAGTGATTTGCAATCAAGTATTTCAATTTCTTGCTATTTTCTTCAACTGTAGAAAAAATTATGGAGCGCTGTGTGTTGCAAAAATTAGCCTGTTATTCATGGTACTTTCGGACATTTCGCTAATTTTGCTCCAAAAAATTGAAGTGTTTGACGTCGTGGTTTATTAGCTGAAAAAGTTCCTTTATTTATCGCAGCATTAGATTTATCGAAATTCAGGTTGTACCATTTTTTGAGTGATTGCGGATAACTTAAATTCTGTAATTCTAGCTAAAAATTTACTTGCCTTATTTCAAAAATAAATCGGCTATATCGTTATAGAGTCTAGATGATCCGAATACTGTTCAACTATAGTGCTAATTCACTAATTCTTTCCAGTTCACTCATTTGCCACGGTTCTTTGGTGTCAAAGTAAAAGATCACAGAAATGTTCCATTGACGGTCGTTTGTGAAAAACGACTGTCCATCCCCTATGAGAAAACTCACCATATTTTCGGTATTGAAGTGGAAAGCTGTATAAGTGAAAAATTATTGGGCTACTTGAACCACTATCGGGTATCTCGAGAGTCGATGAAGTGCACACAGAAATTTTCACGCATGCCTAATATGGACGACTAAGAGCAAAAATAGTTGCAGTAAAATGCTTTAGGATTTGACACCGTGCCTATGTTTATATGGATGCAACTAAGACTCCAATGACTGGTGGAATAAACGTCCATTAAAGGGAAGTAAATAACGTATGCATCGAGTAGGTGAAGAAATAACCTTAAACAAATATGATATGGCACTTAAGAAATGTTGTTTCCACAATCATAAGCTGATCTTCTTTAGAACGAGAGTCAGACATGGCCCATCGAGGTGGATCTCTCGGATTTGAAAAGTCGGAATCTGACCGCTGAGGGATTGCAAATTGCTATAACGTTCATGTCAACAGGATTGATCTCAATTGAAGAAGGTAGTCTACCACATGTACTCATCGCGGCAAATCTGCTCGAGGTGAGTGATTTTATGCTATATTTTTGTTAAATTAAAATTAAAACTTCAATAATCTCTTGGTTTTATTGATGTATTCCACTTTCTTGAACGTAACACCTTAAGCGTTCACTTGGTCTGTATAGGTTGCTAATTTGATTTGCATTACAAGAGTTAGGAGAACGTTATTCAACAGTGGTTTCTCTTCTTTAAACAATACAGTTCACTCCATTATATCGGACATTAAAGAACAATTCCTTTCATGTTGAAGCAGAAGAACTAATATAAATAATACTTGTACCTGCAAATGCAAACATCGCTTAGTGAGGTTATTTCGTAGACCTCCTATAGTGAAAATGAAGATTTCTTAGAATGGAAAAGCTCATTTGTGATATATTTTTGTTCATTTGAGAGATGTGTGGATAATCCTAACTCTCCTTAAACCTCATAGAATCTCTTTCAGATTTCCATTTTGATTTTTTTTGCTCCGTACTTCGCTCCGCACTCGGCTCCGCACCCAATTCTTTATGGCGTGTCACAAAGAATTGTCCTAGAACCTATTTTTTCCTCACTTCCTTTAACGATGTTTCCGATAACATTCGGAGCAGTACCAAGCTTTTTGTTGACGTTCTTAAAATATATCGTCCATTATATGATCCTGCCTAAGATTTTCATATTTTGCAATGGGGCCTCAATACATTCGCCAAATAGTCGGAATTGTAAGCTTTGGAATATTCCAGATATTTTCTTGTTCTATTAAAAGAGATACAAAATTTCTTTCGTTCCAACTTCAATGAACTATTTCCTATCGCAGGAGGATGTTAGGAAACTTACCATTGCTCAGCAATGAGATTAAAAATTGTTTTTTGGGCAATAATGCAAGTTCAGAAGATCCTCTTCAGTCGTTAAAATGCCGCTCCATCAAGAGTGAAATAATCGTTTCTAGTTTCGTGGGCCAAATTTAGATTATTTACCTGGGTTATTCATCTAAGCATTTTCTCATAAACATTCAGGTGGAATCGTTACTAAAGCTGATCTGCGAACAAATGGCTAATATGGCCTCGAAGAGTACACGATCAGCATGCGTTATGCTCGAAATAGTAGTGCAATCATTGCCCAGGTATGCGTTAAGTGCTATAAGATTCCCACTCATTGAACAATAACATAATCATCAGCATTTTGTTTATAGCGTAGAATTGTGCCTCACAGAGATTAACACACAACAAACGAGTCAATAATCGAATGCGCCGAATTGTTTGCCGTTAGAAAGAAATAACATGCATAATCTCACCTGAAAAATATAAAAAAAAGGTATCTTTGAGATTGAAAATTCCCTCTAAAGCGTGCACATAAAAATCAATAATTTATACAATGACGAAAAAATGGATTCATTTAGAATTAGATGTATATTGAAGGAGAATCTATCATTCTGATAGAAGCCTTTGCTTTTAGTGCATTAGATTTACACAAGTAAGCACAATTCTCGAAAAAAGTTTTCTCAAACCCGCCTATCAACAATCGTTGGAGACTTGAGCAATGGATTCGATTACTACGACATCGTAACGAATTTTAGAACGTTGCTGGAAAGGAATATCTTTTATGAAAGAATTTGCAGGCATTCGGATTATCGAAGTATTGTAGTCGATGCTGTGGCACAGTTATTTACAACGGTTCAGAGCGATCCACTTTTTCTTAAGGTGCAAGCACGAATTATAATGAAAATTACTTATAGCAATTGCAGCATCTCCTGCGACCCCTTTCTCCTCCCCTACCCCTCCCATTCCCTTCCCATCACATCCCTTTCCCTTCTCCTTCCCCTTCCCTTCTTTCTCCAGTCTTTCCTCTCTCATCTCTCTTCTCCTCTCCTTACCCTTTTCAATCCTTATAGTTAGATGTTCATTTATGAAGAGGAGAGGGAGAAAGGGAGGAGCGAATCTTAATAATCCTCGATGGTAAATGCGACTGTTAAATTTACTTGGGCCTAGTGAAAAATGCCCATTGAAAATGGATACTTTGGAAAATTTTCCAAGGAAAAAATTTCTTTTAATTCAAACCAAGATATTAGCCATTTGATCACAGAGATTTCATTTAGTTTTCTATTAGGTAAAAGTAAAGTTTTGAGACATGAAATATTACATAGTTAGCACAAATGTATTTCATGATCACAAACGTTCTTTTCAATCAACGGAGATAGATGCTGTTACTAATGCGATCAATTCGTAAAGTTCATATTCCATGATGAGTTGATCAAAAATCGATAATCGATTAATCGCTTAAAAAGATTCGAATCGTACTAATTGATTTTTGATTTATTTGAGATTTGGAATTTATTAGTATAATAGTCGAAGATTAAACTCTGTGTGGTATGTCACAATAAATAGGCATAGAAGGTATTT
>QEWY01002778.1:874495-900209 GCA_006503575.1 Baylisascaris schroederi
GTACTTTCATTTCACTTCAACAAAACTAGTACCATAAAAAGTGCTATGGCAATTAATCGAAAAACAAACCCAATCACTCATTTTATGTGTTCGAGGCGTACGAAAATGCAAATTTATAATGAGTACAGTAATCATCACTGAACATCCGAGAATCAACATTGATACCGAAAAGAATGCCGCTGAAAAGAACGAGAGATTTTATTTTGTTCGTATATATTTTTATTGTTTTTCATATCGATAAAATACTTTCAAAGATGATAGAAAATTTTGAATTTTTGGAAATTTTTTTTGAATTCTTTTTAAGCTGTGAAAAATTCAACAATAAATATTCAGTATTATTAAAAATTTACTGTAAGAGTAGAGTTGTACTGAAGTTAGCTTTCATTGAATCTATTAATGATGAAATTCACTACTGAATGAATAAAGTTTAGCAAAAATTCGACCTCATTGAATATGGAATTGAGAGATTTCTATTTCATCTCAGTCTTTTAGATATTCAATTAAATGCATCAATCTGAGTTCTCATCAAATTTTAAATCACTCTTATCAGTTATCGATTGATTAAAAAAACTTTTGATCAATCACAGAAAGTGATTAGATCGAAGACCATAAAAAAGTGCTATAAAAGAGGAAAATAAATGAATATCTTTGCACTTACCAATCACGGGTACAGATTCAGAAGTTGGTGGCGTCACATCGGCTACTATACCAAGAAAGACAGTAACAGATAAAAGATTCGTAATCTCTAGAAGCGGTTTTATTAAAACTCTTGCATCAATTGAAATAGTACGAAATGACCAGTATAATGCAAATGAGAATTTGAAACATATGACACATCGATAGCTTAGTGGCAACATTCTTGCGGAGCAAACGAAAGATCATAGGTTCGTTTCACATTGCTGACAAAGATTGCATTGGTACAAGGAGGTCATCAGTGTGATGCATAAATTGTTTTTGGACATCCCTGAATCGTCTATTCTCTGCTAATATTCAACAATGTTATGGAAAGGTAGTCTGGTACTGTCGAAAGCGAGCGGAATAGACGAAGTGGCAAGGTGATGTGACTGAGTTGACCTTTCTAACGTTGAACAGGGAAAGGGGGGCATAGGAAGAGGGGGCATTGCGTGTCACAATATCAGTTGTGATAAAGTGAAGAATGCAGGATAGATGAGGAAAGGCTGATGACTATGCGTAGCGGAAGTGCTTCATGGCAGATATTGCACTCAATAAGGATGGCTATATATTATTGGTATTGTCCAATATCTTTGAGCGCAATCAAAAAAAACGAATCAAAACAACTAACGTAGTGTAATTTTCTCGCCACATTCTGGTGGCAATGTGAATCCAAGCACATTGCTAAGCGATATAAGTACACTTGGAATAATCCAATTCATACCGTAATACATTGTCTTACGACGAAAATACATACGATAATATAATTCTACATATTTTTCGCCATCGAATTCGGATACTTTTCTTTCGGCAGGTGTGGCTGAAATTCATCAATAATTAGAGTATATAAATCTTATAATTAAAGAATTTTTGTATTTCTTTTTGTGGCCTATAATTTGCAAATTTAATTGCTTTCATCTGTTCCACGTTAACTTTATTCGTCTTCAGTTCCTTTCTCCTTCGCCTTCCACGACCTCCTCTGAATGTAATGATGTTGCAAAAGAAGGGAACAACGTTTGCAGAAAAAATTTCTCTTCACAGCACTTTCGAGGGGAATAACAAATATGAGAACGGTTCTGACTAATGTTTAGAAGGAGGCCCTTAAGCCAAAAAATGATGCGAAAGTGTATGAGTCGTTCCTTAATACTGGAATATGTATTATCCTTCAAACATATACTCATTTCTGTGTTGAAAAATCACAACTGTATAGTTCTAACCTAGAAGATCCCACTCTCCATTTGGTAAATAATATTTCAAATCCATTTGATCCTTCCCATCCACTCCAGGATCATCGATATGCAAATCGAGTTGACGTCCTGTATAGGTCCATGATCCATACTGAAAAATCTTTTACCACTATTCTTAAGGAACAGAAGATAGCTGTTGTACCTATTCTTTCCGTCAATGGATTATTCATTCTTCTATTTCCCTAGTCGTCATTCACGGTGACATTTACACTTTACACTTAAATAAGATGACTTTTTTTAGTGAATCAACAGAGAATTTCAAACGAACTATTAACACAAAATGAATTAGGTGTCGTTTAATTCATTCTACAATTACTCTCAATTACTCTCAACTTCCCCTTCNCTATTGCTCGAAATAAGTTGGTTTATTTTAATTTTCATGCAAATCTTATCTAGATCATGACGGCCTATAAGAGTAAAAGTTTTTTTTTTTCAGTAGATTTCGTCAAGCGCAAATTCCAAATTTATCGATCGGACTTTTATAAAATCAGGAGTTATTTATTACCTATGATGAACTCTAATTCTACTAGTTCCGTTGTGGAAAAAATTGCAAGTTTACTTTTGTCGAGCATTTGCTCTGTGATGTAGTGCCATTTTTGACGTCTCAGATATCTTCCTTCCTCATTTTGCTATTTTCTAGTCTCTTTCCCCCTCCTCCCCACCCCCCCTTCTCCTCCCTCGCCCGTCATCCTTCCCACTCTTCAGAAAAGGTCTCTTCACTTTTTATTGTCCCTGCCACATAGAAAAATGAACTGCTAGAATTCATAATGCAAAGTCGTTTGCGTGATACCTATTAAAGAGAAGCACATCCGGTTTCCAGAGTTCGTTACTTGACGATGCAAAGCGAACATCCGTTATTCCACCATATTCGTTTGGATCCCATTTCATTTTATAGTCATTCCATGTCTCCAGTATTGTTTATTATAATTTAAACAACCTTTTCTTGTTGTCTAGTTAAACGATTTATATATCTACCAACCATTTGGCTGCTGTTTAGTCCACAATTGAAAACGCCATTAATAACCGCAAACATTATTCAGCAATTCGCCTTTTCATCTCATCCTCCCTCTTTATTCCTCTAATCAACAACAACATTAAATTAAAGTATCGTGTTTTTAATGCTTTTTGCGCATAATTTGCACTGTTATTCATTATTTTCCTTCAACAAATATTCTTTAAAACAGCTTTTTTAAAACTAAATTGTTTGTAAATCTGATAAACTTGAGACTTGTAGTGACCACCCGATAATTTAATTTGTAGTGACCACATGATAATTTGATTTGTAGTGACCATTCGGTAGTTTGATTTGTAGTGACCATTCGGTAGTTTGATTTGTAGTGACCATTCGGTAGTTTTAACAAAATGTACTCAAAATTTTACCTGTTGTAGCCATATAACCAGTGTAATCACTTGATTCTTCTCATCCTATAAAATAAATCCTTTATGAATCGGTTGATCATTTTATATTTTATTCTATTACTATTGTTCTTAAATTCCTATACTTGGATTCAAAATATCGTTGGCAATATTTGCATGGAAATTGAAACGCATAGTACGCTTCAACGATATTCCGTTTGCAATTTATTTAGAGTGTTGTTGTGAATTATCTTCAGTGATCTTCGCGAGTATTCCTTTGCTACTTACAATGTTTTTATTATTTTTGGATTATTTATTAGCATATTAGCATATATTAGACAGTAATCAATTAGCAAAAAAACATCATGGGTGGTCAACATGGTCAAAAAGAACTGAGGTTTTACTCTAAAAAGTACCAAAAATTACCTCAGAAATTGATGTAACCAATATGCGTTTATTAACGTTGAAAAAGTAGATTTGTCATTAGGCACCTCTAATCGATTGCCCAAAAGGTGGTGGTCATTCTAGTGGTCATTTTGCGTCGATTCTTGGTCGAAATGACCATTAATTTCTAACAGACCCAATAAAATCTTGGATGTAATGTGGTCATTAAATAAATGCCCTTAAACATCGAGTTATACTCCAGGCTTATTAATTGAAAAAGATGGATGCTCGAATATCGAAGCATAATTTCCCGTCTCCTATCCCCCATCCTTGTCTCCTCCTTGGAATACTCTCCAAGGCAGTTGAAATCTAGTTGACTCCTTTCTTGATATATGTCTGACTTAGGGTACCTACTCACCACATCTTTTACCACGATATTAAATTTTTGCGTCAGAATCATAATAACGTCGAGCTTTGGGGAACTTTTTTTTAAAAAAAGAACCTGCTCACCACATCGACCAATTGTTGCAAAAAGATGCGTATACTGATAACGATTGGCTCACTATGATTATATATTGGTCTCTCATGTGGATCATAATTTTTTCGTAGATCTTGTAATAGTCGATATTCATCATCACTTGCAATTGCTATCGAAATTATACAATATATACAAATTACGATAAAAAATATTTGCATTTTTATTTTTGCTGAAACAAATATATTTAAATATCGGAAAAAAGTCGAAATAATTTGCAAAATGTTTGAAACGATTTCGATCTTTATAATAATTCATCGAAGAATACGGATAGACTAAATGTAATTGAAAAGAATACAATAATATTGGAAAAATGGAGTCGTTGTGAATAATCTATTGGAAAGTAAGAAGAGCGAACAGAAATTGAGAATGGATTTTGGAAACGATCAAGATTAGGCGAATTAGGTAGATTTCTTATTGTTTATGGCTTTGAATAAACTCCGACTAAAGTTTCACCGATGATTGGTTTAGAACAAAAGACTACTTACCCATGGAAAAAGGTAATAAAAGTTACCTGCCTCTTCAAAAAAAGTGATAAAACTTGATTGCATTTATGATTGTGACAGCCGCCTGTTACATAAGATATATCCAAATTTCATTCATACATTTATTATCGTCAACAAAAATTTTGCCTTCATTTCGATTAGAAATAAGGATAAGGCACCGATTTGAATCAAACATTTTCGCCACTCAAAAATTTTTAGGTTGGAATTCGAATATTGCCTTTAAAATCCAAGCAAAGCTCACAAATCAAACGCTCTTCGCACTCATACAATTCATCCTTTAATTAATTTTATAAAAATAAAAAAAAAAGCAAATTTTATAATAGTGGTCAACATATTTCTATGCAAATATATCTCTTGAAATATGAAATCAATGAAATTATTATATGCAAATTTAGACTAGAATAAATAAATACATAAAAGTGAAAATAGCCCGACAGAGGATCAAATAATCATTATTAGCGTAATAGCACAATATTAAAGTAACATCACAAAGCGATGAGTGTTATGTGAACGTACAGTCGGATTACCACGAACATCAACCGAACAACGCCCGTGCAAACATCGACGGTCGATCCTCATTGATTGACTTACTTTATTTACTCGCGCTAAAAAGCAAACTATCTCAGCACTTTCTTCTGATCATTGACATGAAAACATCTCATGTAGAACAATTAGTCTTTGTTTAAATTGATCGAATCATTGTTATGATTGCAATGCTCAGATATATTGATCGAAAGTTTGCAAATTGATTGCAAATTGATTGCAAATTGATCGCAAATTGATCAGATATAAATTGCAATCGATTGTGATATATCGCCTCAAACATCCGTTATTTGCTCTATAGATTATATAAATTTAGCTACTGTATGTGCCTGCGTATCTCGCTATCAATTAGGTAGTTTCAAATTGCGAACTAACAAAGCTTGAGGTTATTAAATTCGGTGATATAATGTGCACTTTAGGATGATCTTTTCTATGATCTGCTACGTTAATTTGTCAACTAAAATTTAGCTACTGTATGTGCCTGCGTATCTCGCTATCAATTAGGTAGTTTCAAATTGCGAACTAACAAAGCTTGAGGTTATTAAATTCGGTGATATAATGTGCACTTTAGGATGATCTTTTCTATGATCTGCTACGTTAATTTGTCAACTCTGATAAGATCTGCAAATATTTATGATAGACTAGAAAATTTACCGTTTTCTTGCGTCGATTAAATGAAGCCAGATATCTTGCAGTCGATTCGAACGAACGGTCGGATCACTCGAGTTATGACAGCATTATTCCGTATGCTTTATTTCTTTTTAGCAATTTCTGAAGTTGATTATTTAGGTGAGTGGAATAAATTAGCACGTATTCTGGCAGTTCCTCTAGCTCGTATCTCCTTCGCTTGCTCAATATTTGAGATAAGTCCTAAACATTTGAATTTCATTCGTCCCATCCTAAAATCTCATTTTTTGTGCATTTACACTATCGGTCGATTTGTTATTGACTAGGAATTCTGTAAATATTTGCATTTAGTGAGCGCTCATTTCGTTTTCATCTTCATATTTCTATCACCTCGTTTATGTGTTTATCTGCTTCATTCATAGTTGGTTATTACTGCATTTCAGTCGAAAAACTTTTAGCATTTTATTATATGTATTTGTTCATCGCTTTTATGATGCATAAAATGAAATGTTCTATAGAAAAAATTATTGCAGCATTTGATTGCGTATCGAAATTACTATTTGCAATCACCTAATACACGTTAGCAATCACGTGATGACTTTATAATGCTAGAGCGAATATGGCTTTTTATGTGCAAAAAAGCATAACAGTGTGCAATTATTGAGAGCGAAATCGAAGTTTGTCACTCGTTTTGAAAGTTGCAAATTTTCGCAGCGCTTTTATATGGACGAGTTTATAGTAGATCCCATCGAATGGTGAAATACCGAAAGCATAAAACCATTATTTAGGTAAGTAGTGGCTACTTTGAATGTTTAGAAATTAGGGTGATTTTTTCTTCTTTTTTTTCTATTTGAAATTACAGAGTTTTTACAGAACTTGGAGGTTTTAGAAAGTTTTAAGAAACTTTAATAACCCTATTTCTGGACAATTTGGAGTGCTGAATATAGAACAATGAGGTTGAATAATGCTATAGCAGCGAGTTGTTCCCTCTTTCAAAAAATAATCATCGTGTGAACGGGTGGATTTGTTTGACACTTTGTATGTTTATAATGAAGTGCAGCGTAATAGCGACACTAAAAAAAGTTGCACGATTTGCAAATCGTTGCAAAATTTTCACAAATCGTTTTTAAAAGTTTTTTTGCAAATCGCTCTTGATGGTCAATTGATGAATTATCAAGCCCACTCAAAGGCTTTTTGTTAACTTTCAAATATCTCAATGATGGATTTTCAGTGAGTTTGAAACAAAGTTCTTCTAAAGCATAGACAAATTGAACGTCGCTTTAGACTACTCCCGTATGGAATGCAAGTTGAGAAGTTTTTCAGAACTTTTGAAAGGAACTTGCTGACACTTTTGATGCAATCACAGATTAATTTCATAGGAACATGAAGCATTTTTTGAATAGGTGGAATTCTTTCAGTGTTTTCAAGGTTTTTCGTGTTGTGATGTATTGATGTCAGGTTAAGTTGTGTGTTCGCTTCACGTTTAATTAAGCGACTGTTTTTGTTGACTTCAAGAAAGAAAGAATGGTACCCATATATACACACATGTACGTAAATACCTGTGTGTATATGTGTGCACATACATGCATAGGCCGAAAATTATGGTGCCATCATCCGCTTTGCATATGCAAATGTGCAAGACCTCATGGGAACTATAAGATGGAGAAAGAAGAGGAAGGGAGGCAGCAGGATAAGGATGGATGTGAGGAGGTGAAGGAGGAGGAATAAGACTGTGAAGGAAACCTCAGAATAGGAAGCTATATTCCTTCCTTTTTTTATCTAGGAAACTAAAATCCTTCATTTTCCTTATGGAGACTTTGCAATAAAATTGTGCTGCTAAAGTGTGCTGAATAAGCGATGTGAACGCATAAGTGTGTGAGGTAGAAACAAGCAAGTGGGATGCAGTTTTTGCAAGGCCAGATGTCCCTCTTTGGCCAATCGCCGCCATTCGCTTCAGCACCATCAATTAAATGTGTTCGGCCATTTGCAAATGGCAATTCATCACTAACAAACGCTCTCCTATCATCGTTGTCAATCATAACGATTCGCCTAAAAAACTTCAAAAGCTTACTAATGAATTATTGAAGCGGAATTTACTCAAATTTATATTGATATTAATTATTTGACTGGCAATTAATTAATTAATTTTTTTTTTCAATTTCAGTTATTTCATTCTAATATATTTTCAGAAATTGCTTTAATATATTCATTAGCAGCGTTAATTTTGATGAAATTAATGCAAAATTAGACTATAGATGGATTTACTTGTTGTTGGATATTTTCGCTCAATCTTTTAGCATAATATCGCTAATTAAAGCAGTACGAGTTGCTTTTCATAGTGCATGGAACCGCCTTCAACTCCTGATTAAAGCATCAGAAAATTTAAATTTAGATGAAATGTAGGATGGAAGGTATGAAGCTTCTCATGACATACTAAAGTGCATTGGTAATTTGTTTCCATAGGTGAATAAAAGGAGTTTTGGCGCAGCGATCATTTTAGCGCAAGCACTGTGAAATAGTACAACTACTGTGATCTTCCGCTGGCAGCTAACTTTTCTGTGACCAGAACAATGGAATTTTTGTATGAGTACATAGAAAATGAAGTTGCTACATGCCATTTAGACAACGGAGTTTATGTGGAGCTAACAAATAGTCAGTGGGAAGGCGCATAAGGAATATATGTACGAATTGTATTATTTTTCGTTCATTGTCATGGAGAGCATAATGTCGATAAATGAACAGCTATTAGTGTTTGTCCACAGAAAACTTCAATTCGTGCCCTTATGCTATAAAAATGGAATTCTTTGTTTTCAAAGTTCATTTTTATACGATTACAAGCTGTTTTGCAAAATTGCATCTGCATTTTGCAAGATTGCATTGTGCATATATATGTGTTTCAATTTATTTCATTTATATAAAATTTTATGTGCATAGTTTCAAATCAGAAACCCGTGAAGCTGAAGATGCAAAATTGGGTGGATGCACAGTGCACAGCATAGGAGGATATTCCATAGCGATAATGGAAAAAGCTGACGCCATATGCACTCTTCCATTTCGCCGAATTAAGGGATCAAATTCTTGACTTCATAAAAAATAAGAGAATATTGAAAATTCAGGCGCTCATATTTTAACTTCTGTAAACGATCGTGCAAATCCCCTACAACATATTGTTTTTTTTTTCGTACAGGTCCAGCGTGAACTTGAAGCGCAGAATCGAAGTCAGCATGGCATGAACGTCTGGAAAAATGTCCTTAATTCCTTATTGAGATGACAGATCAGCGTAAAAATAGTTGAAGGATCAACCTATGGTCTACGTCAAATTAAACGAAATTCCCAAGTACAGCTTCAACCGCTATTGATTTGAAACAACCAAAATATAGGCAAATATGGACCATTTATAGCAGCATAAAGATAACAATGCTGTATTGTATTTTGCTAGTGCAAATTTGCAACAGCGAATAAAAAAAAACATTATTGCACAGAGATTATAATTTGTTGACGTTTTATGAAAGTGCTACAAGCAAGCCGAATTGCAAAAGCACTTATCTTACCAAATTGCTCAGTTTTTCCTTCTGCTTTCTCCAAGTTTTTGAAATGTTTCGAGCGTAATACATTTGCAAAGGTTAACACTTCAAATGCAATGACTTTTTTCCACAATATCTTTATGGTATTAAATACAATGAAATAGGAACGAGAAATATATTAGAATTAATTAATCGTGATGAAATTGCTAGATAGATTTTTTAGTGTTGACGTTATTATTGCAATAAATATGGCGTACTTAAAACGAATGCAATTTTGCATTTATTAGAAATTTTATTGCAAAAATTCGTTTATGAAAAAGTTTCACAGGTCGACTTCATCAGTAATCGATCCTATCAGCAGTAGCATGAATTCTATGCGCATCCGAAAGGAATATAGATGGCTTGAGAAGTAACAGGTCTCCGTTAATGAGGATGAGAATTTATAGTTGTTTCTCGTCTTTCATATTTATAATTCATGTTCAGATTAGAACGGATGCAATGAGATTTCATAGTTTACAGTTGCGATCGTTATTTGAGACTTTTTGTAAAAATTATAATGCATAATTATTCCACTTAAATAAAATTTTGAATACTTTTTGATTTAATACTGATTGGGTATTTGAGGCAGCGAATAAATCTTTGTGGAGAGCCCACCATCTAAATCATTTTAGATAATCTACCATCCCCATTCATCAGCTCATGAGTTGCAATGAGCTAATTCTGAAGACATGAAGTAAATTAAACTTCCCGTTGCAAAAGTCACTCTTGTTGATTGATCATCTATCGTTCTTTATGAGTGAATTGAGGATTTAGCGAGACGAAAATCATTTCATAGTATTCAATATCGTTCATTCACCTTAATACTTTTGGCATAATCGAGCGCTTATTGTGCACAGGTTGGTACACTTATATAATGCATTCACAAATGGTTTGCATCGTGATGAGCACATCAGCATTGCAGAGTGTTTCAGTTTACATTTGAGATCAACGTTGAGTGGTGATGTATTTGTTTGTGTTACAATAGATACCACTTCGTTTAGATGCTAAGAATGCCGTGCATAGTTTAATCCATCTCTACTTAGAATTCCTTTCATTACTTTATTTTAATGCAATTTTCAACTGCCTTGATACCATTTGTGGAATTCCATATAGAAAAGTGCTCATGAGATTTCACTACTATATTATTTGCTGCATAGTATTATAGGCATGAGTCAGAAGAAAAATCGACTTCTTAGACCTCTAAGAAAACCCGAAGAGTGTGCGGTCTTTTCAAGAATCTTGAAGAATATGGCATCCTCGATTGACCGCAAATAAGGGAGTGTTACGATAGGGGTCGAAGAGCCCTAGAAAATCTATTGCATAGCCATGGAAATTGCTTGCTACCATAAAGCGGTATATATAAACAAATAATTCATGATGAGCAGAAATCTCGAAAAAATTTTTCAAATATATGAATTGAAATTAATTACACGAAATAGTTTTGAATAGATTCGAATCTGAGTGATTGTTGGCTATTAAATTGTCGGAAATATTTATTCTAAAAGCTCACTTATTGTTAGCATTCTCTTGAAAAGTTAACTCTAGGTTAGGCAATCATTTTCGAATAACTTAATTTTGTTTGGCATCTATTAGTGACGATTTCGAGCGAAAACATGTAGAAATTAACATGTCCCTGTGAAAGGAAATAAAGGAACTTATACGTCTGGTATGCAAAGAGAGAGAAAGGAAGAGGACGCATCATCTAAGAAATCGAATTGTTTAAGAGAAAATTTATAAAAGTTTTAAAAAACGTCAAAGCACCGCAAATATTATTTTGGAGATCTATTCTAAGATGTGGCCAAGGAAAGTCCTGTGTCCACATAATCAAATAAAATTCAATTTTTGGAAATATTGGCGATCCGCACAATTTTTCTTGTGAATAGTGTGCAGCTTAATTCCGATAGATCGATTGATATCCTCTTTTACTCACAGACATCAACCGTCATTTCTATTTTCTTCTCTTCCATTTCCACAAAAAAAATCCTTTTTATGAATCAAAAAACGTTTGCTGGTCAAGAACAGAAATAAATATTGCTTTTTTCATGAAGTGCATTTTTTTTTTGTTCGAGCCATATCTATTCGGAGCAATATCTCCAAAAAAAAAAATATTTCGCCGTTCGCTAGCGTATTTTCCCACTAGCTGTCATTATGTTGAAATATATAGATGTGGTGAGTCATGCCTAGATAGCAGAAATATTCTGGTGATGTGTTTCAAGATGCGTTTCACATTTCCGCATAACTTCAAGCTTTACAAGTATGCAAATCTTACGGTAATGACCGTAATTCGGTCACGATGACCAAAACTTGGTGCGCATTGCCGTAAATTCGATTTCACCGACAAAACCTGGTTTTACTGTAAAACACAGGAGTTCGTCAGAAAATGGGCAATGCAGTTCGATCTAGCGTTATACCAGCGGCAAAAAATAAACGTCAACGGACAAAAATTTCACTTCTATTAGTTTGTTACGAGGCCTACAACGTGGCATTGAAAATATCCAAATGATGGCATCCATAAAAGTTTTATAGTCATCGTGAAATTTTCTGCCAAATTAATTCAGTATCGGACAGCGTGCAGAGAAGAAGAGTGCACTCTAGACTTTTGGTGCCTTTGTTAAGAATAGGCGCGTTATAGGGCTTGGCCTCAGCAACGACGCTATCGTGTTGTTGCACACACTGAACTAACCCACCATCGACTGGAAACATTGTCCGGTCGCATTTCTTTCGATCCAGATTCGTAGCTAGGAAATATCTGATATATGTTGAAGTGTTTTAGTGTCCATTAGGAATGAATTTTATTCAAGGAAGAGGAAAGAAAGAAGGCTAATTAGCTGACGATGTGGACATCACCCAACTTGTGAACATCTATCACCTCAAGCCTACCCTAATAGTTTCAAAAGTAAGAGAAATAACTGACTATATTATTATGACAATTTTTTAACGGTTTTATGTGTCATTCGTATTAATAAAGTAAGTTGTATAATGCAATGTTTACTGTTTATTAGGTTTTAAGTCGGAAAAATTGTGGAGTACCGTACAGTATTGATTTTATACCATATTTAACTAGGCACGAATAGTACGGTGCTTTTAAAGTGACGCTCTAAAAAGAACTGACGAATAGATCAAGATACGAACGGCCGTTCGAAACACTCATTTGACAGACCATAAGCTTCTCAAAAAAAAAAAAAATGAAATGAAATGTTGAGAAAATTGAGAATTACATATGCAACCTTTAGAACTTCCTATGAATAGTTCGAAATTTCGTATGAAGACTTGAAAATCTCTTACGGTTTGCTTGAAGTCTTGCAAAGCTACAACGAAATGATTTTCTATTATTGTATATCTTAATGAAACTAATGATCTCCTAGGGAAGGAAGTATCTTTTTTTCAAAATTTTTCAAAATTTCTTTTCTATAGCAACTTTCATGACCGGTGCCAAAGTTTGCAGCTGTCATGAGCATAAGTATATCATCCAACTTATCATTGCCGTAGCTGCGTTAAGTATCCTGTCAGTTGTGCTGCTGCTGCAACCAACAAATTGCTCAAATTTCACTACGAGCGTTTCAAATTTAATCTCATCTTTCGAGATTCAAAAGAAGTATGAAGGGATTCCTCTGTGTTTATTATTTGTTGATAGCAATTGCGCGGATGAGCAGCAGCCTTCAAAAGCGCATTTGCATTCATTTCATATTCGCCCAGTTTTGTCGCTCCTCGAAAATACAACGATCCCCAAGGGTAAAATAACCGAAAGATTTTGATGATATTTTTGCACTTGCAAAATTGAATACGCTGAATGATGCTCGTTTTGTTCTTGCATATATTTGTCTCATAAATTATTTTGCTTTAACGTTGAGAATGAATTGCTTGTGTCGTTGACCCATCAAACGTCGACCCATCGAAGATGGACGTTGTTGATAGCGATGCGGGCTAACTCTTGCAGCCAACAATTTTTTGTTGTATATTTTTCAATTTTATTGCACCTTCTGTTTATTTCATTTCAGATCTTATTTCTGTTTTTTTAATTTCATGACTCTCCCGTCAATATCTTTTCCTCTCTCTATTTGTTTACATTCGGCAGCTTTAAAGCATGGCCATTCTGATGTGATTTCTCACGCGTTTACTGTTTATATTTTCACATAATTTTTTTATTTTCCAGGCACTTTTTTTCCTCTGTGTCGTCTGTAAAAACCTTTTTTTGGGTGCCCTCAGGGTGTTTGATTTCTCTCTTCTATAATTTCAAATATCTTCGTAAATTGGCGTTATCTACGTCCATTTTTGGTGTTCGTTTATTCGGCGAACGCTGTATATCGAGGAATCTCAAAGTGAGCTGAAGATTCGATTTGAAGTGCAATAAATTAGAGCTCACTTACTTCTTCATTTCAATTCATCTTCAAGAGGCTCATTTTCTGGAATATCTCTCAACTGGAGCATTAAAGCGAGTACTATATTGATCAGCTATCTACTGTTCAATACTAAGTATCCTTTTTTTGGTGCAAAAAAAATTTTTTTTTAGTTCTCTTAGGTCAAGTTTATCTTATGCAATCTTCGATGGGCATTCTTGTGGTTCACAGAAAGATTTCCTGAGCTTCACATCAGATGTTTCCAAGTTTTATTATAGGAGCTATCAAGCTGCATATCCCATCTGTCGAATCATCGTAGTTAAAATCTTTGAATTTCGTTTTGCAATGAAACACGAATGGCCGAATGAATTTCATGCTCAATGCGTTTTCCACTACGATGAATCGTTTTGTGCGTTGATTGCTTTTCTTCACAAAACATTGTCGTGGAATCTCATATGGTCGAATCAAATATTTAATCGGAAATGAACTTTTAAAATTTAGAAATTACTTCATAATATAATGACGTCATTGCACATGTCTCATAAGTAACAAATAGAAGTGAATAAAACAACTGTGTTAATTGATTCTTCAATTTTGCTTTTTTTTCGCACCATTTTGAGCAAAAATTTCCGATCATTACATTGGAAATTTTCATAGAAATTTTTTTTTCAGCACAATCTTGAAAAATTCTTCAAAATCAGCAAACTTTCAAGTGTGTAAAATGAGAGAAGTGTAGATATCCTCTCTAAGTGGTGTCTCGATTTTTTTCATCGTGTTTGAGTTGCACACATTACGGCGAGTGATGTATTTTATCGTGTTGCGTCCGTTTTCTTTCTTTTGCAATGCTTCTTGAACATCCATCCACCTTATTGTCTACGCTTTACGATATTTCATATCAAACAATTCAAAACAGAAAACGATTGAAAACTTCTCTTTCGTATTCATTAAAAAGTACACTTGTAATAATTTTATAGAATATAACTGAATGTAAAGTAACAATTCCGCTTTTTGGATCATTGAAAAGAGTCCAAAGATATTCCTCTCATGGTAGGTACCATTCCTCGATTATTCCATTGTAGATTTCCCGTTCAATATATCACAGTATCGTTTATTGGGTCCTGTGACCTACTGTCCTATTGACTGTCGTCTCTTATTTAAATGAACCGATTAAACAAAGGCTTATTTAGCTTCCTATAATCTTGCAATACGGTAGTATCACAACAGTGGATCGGCTTTTTTGTGAAAACTTATGGAAAGCGTATTATGGTGAGAAAAAATTTGAAAAAAATCTTGATTCCAAGCATTATCACTCTAAAGTTTCTTTCTTTTCGTTCAACCTTCGTGCCTCTTTGGTTAATACTCGGTGATATATCAATTTTTCAGCTATAGGCTTATCGACTGCATTCTTCGTTAGTGAAGCCGGATGCTTTAACGTAATTTCTAGAGTAGTTAATGATAATGATTGCATTACACATAAGGACATCCCATTTCCCATACAAATTTAATTGCCGATAATTTTCCTCGTTAATATATAGTGATGCGATACTTGAATGATGGAGTCGATAGCCTTAATCGGAGCATCTTCTATGGTAAATATTATTTAGTATTATATTTTTGTTAGTAACAAAATATTTCACATTTTAAAGCATAATGCATCCTCTTTTTAATGTTGATCGCCGTTATAGCAATCACTATCGTCGCATTAACAACTGTTATGGTACAATATATGGGATGTGATGGGTTTGCGATCGGATAACAGCAACACTTATCTCAGTGATGATATAGAAATTGACATTGAGTTGTGTTGTTTTTTTTTTTTTTTTGCTCATCAAGCCAAAATTTTCATAACGGTACACGGCAACATCCATAATTAAGACAGCTTTTCGCATTTTTCCATTAAAAATTCAAAATTTTTAAAAAGAGAATCGCTAAATCCTTCTCAAATGTTCGCATGCAATTCAGCTGATTTATTTATAAATGAGCAAAAAATTGCTCAAAAAAGTAATTTAGTTGAGATGGATTAACTTGATTGAATGCATAATTGCAAAAGATGAATGCAAATTGCAAAAATATCTCTTATTGCATGTTCATATAGCGTGCATCATTTGCTGCCATATGTACGTGTATTCCATTATGTTTGATGCATGGGATGTGTCACATCACCGATTGTTCAACACTTTCCGCGTTGACCTTGAGTCAAGCCAGCCCATTGATATTTTGCACATCCCTACTCATTTATTACCACTAGCCAACCTCCTGCCTGGAAGGAATGATCTTTTATCTTTCAAGTTAATATTCTAGTTTTTCAACTTTTTTCTGATTGTGAGTGTTGTGGTATTGCATAGCTGTAACTGAAAGAGTACGGATAAATAAATTATTGCATCGAAAAATTGTTTTTTGAGAACTAATGATTGAATGGAATTCAGATATTGCTCTATATATCTGATTCAAATACATAATTCCCTTTGGTAATGACGGTTTTAAATGATTGGCATTTACGGAAGTATTATACTAAAAGGTGTGCATTTCTGTGATGTTCGATTCTGTGATATAAGTCGAGCAATTTACGAATGCTGAATTTCATTGCAAAACGACACACGAGAAAATTTACTCAATTCTATTCTTTCATTGTTTTCTAGTCGTAAAAGATTGTTAAGTTTTCCATGCAAACTAAATGAGCAATACGATAAATTTGAGCTAATCATATTATGGCTTTGTGGTTATTGTGACGTTATATTCTGAAATGCATTGCACGTGTAGTGAATATGGTTCATTGAATAATACTTTGGTGAATATAATCAATTAGAAGACATTCAGTAATTCATATAAACCTATTGCTTTAATTTGATTGCTTGAAATATGGCGATAAGACTTTTTATATGCAAGTAGTAAGTAAGTCGAATGCGATTTTCTTTCTGCTTGCCAACTTGAGTAAAATTAAATTCGGAGCGCAACCAAAGAGACGACAATAATCCAACAGCTCGACATTCCTATGGAAATTTTGAAGAGTAAAACTGAAGCAAGAGGAAGGGGACGCGCTATCAGATACAAACAAGAAAATGAGGAGAAAGCGAATTTTAAAATTGAAATAATGCAATCAAAAAAATGTCAAGCAGAAAGCACTCGGAAGGTAAACATTGTGCAAGGCTTTGACATTTTTGACCTTGCCTTAATCGGCATCGTTTGCCACATCCAATTGCCTTTTGAATGCTTTCTCTTCGAAATCGTTTAAAAATAATCTGTAAAACACAAAAAGTATGACTGCTTCATTTTTGTATACTTCATCGATGGGTAAGATTTTGGGCTATGCGCCATCCAGCAGTTGAATCCTCAGCGGGACGAAAAATTGTGAGTAGAATGAGCATGCTACTCTTTTTGTGAGGTGCTCCATTTTGAATTCGTTTCCTCTTCATTCAGCAGCTTTGATTTGATTTCGTTCGCCTTCTCCTTCCCTATCCTCCGTCCATGTTCAATCCTCTAGGATTGTGTAAGTTGTTAGATCAGTGTTTGCTTTTTTTTTTTTGCGTTGTTTATCCAGTTCATCTGAGGTTGCCATGTGGACAGCGATAAAAGCGAAAGTCTTTAAGCGTAAAACTAGTTTTTTTTTCAATGCTCTTACTGCTTCATACGGTAACGTGCATCGTATCGTCGTTTTTTTATAACCTCAATTTTCCTCGTAATTGCACATGCTTTTAAGTGTAATGGAGAACTATCATATTACCGAAATTGGAGTGTCCTTTTGAATTGAATGATGTTGGTCGATGTAACATTTAATGTTTGAGAATATTGCAACCATATAACCGAATTTTTTTTATAAGTTTTATATTTGTTTAGCAATTTGAATCGCAATGTTGTTCGATTCGCTCAACTCTTGTGGTGCTTTCATTGCACTTAGAGATCAAGTGGTGCAAGTGTTCTCTTCATATTTGTTGGTATCAACTTACAACATTCAAATTCTTAATATTTATTCATGAACAACCTAAATACTTGCATATCTTATTCAATTTTTCGCAACCGGTCTCTTCAAATGCTCTATTTATGCCGTCATTAAGATAGCATAGCGCTCTGAGCGGTTCTATGAGAGGCAATACCCATAATAAACTGTGATTTGCATATAAAAGGATAGTTTGTGGGACACAGTGGTGGTCCGTTTACTGTCGAAAAGAGCGTAAATTTTCAAACGATTTCATCGATACAACGTTTGTACGCTGATGGCAACGGCTTTGTTCAGCCGGATCGGATTTCATTCCCATCGTAACAATACTGCATACCTAATGCTCATTGGCCACGTTCTCTCCTTTCTGTCAGTTGTAATTTACGCCCTTATGAAACACTTTTTTTTTTCGAATTTACACACCTGTCTTGTTGGATTATTCAACGAAATCGTTGCATAGATCAGATATTTGTGTATTCGAACAACAATAAGAAAATCAATGTTTTGCTTGTCCGCTTATGTCAATATTAAACGATCACCCAAACATTTACACAACGATCATTTGAAGTTAGTATTTTGATCGATTTGCAGTCATATTTGGCATCTTATAGTGGCTTTGCTTTGTTGCTGAGTGTTTTCATTCGTCGCAGATGTGAAGTCAACAGTTGTGTTCACATAAACTTTACTCTTGCTTTTTTTTTTTCGAATCTAGTAACAAATAACGTTATATTTTACGTCGTAGATATTCTCTCCTTTTCTTTTTGCATTTCCTCATACATCAATTAATTTGTCGAAATCTTTAACCTTCGTCTCGATAAATGTTTATTTCATTTCGATTCATTGTTGTCTAAATTAACTCACTCCGTAAAAGCATTTCCGAATAATTTATAAGCGTTTCCTTCGAATTTCGAGATTTCTCTCATTTTTATTAAGTAGACCTGTAATTTCTTATGGTACCAATCCAAATCTTTCATTCCATTGTTATTCCCTCTGCGGAGTGCATCCATCAATTATCGTTTCTTGCTCTTACATATTAATAATAAATTCATCGTTCGAAATGGGTAATGTTCACTTTTATGTGAGAGTTGTATCTTCCGATTGCCTAGTCTTATTTTAAAATTAAATTATTGGAAAAATATGCTTGAAGAGCTGATACGATATGTGCATTTCTATCCGATTCACCTAATCAACCACTTTCACGAGTTATTAGCCAAAGGTAACTTGTGGAAAATATTGTCTTCAAATTTGAGGTGAACTGGTTGTCCACTCTTAAAGCGCATGCTGGTTTTTTGGCTGTTTTAAATCTCTTTATTTCCTATAAATGTGGATCAGTCTGAAATATGGTTGAGAAGGTTTATTAATCTTATGATTTAGACCGTAACTATCCGAATTTCGTGACCTTTGACTCTTGTCAACCGATGCCAGTCCTTAGCAGATATATGCGTACAAACATGGTGTATTGCTACAATGCATCTCAGCAGAGTAGATTTGACAACAGGTAATAAGAACTACCTCGGTTTATTATAGATAGAGGAGTTTTTCAAGAATTTTCAAATCGTTCAACAAGAAGTGAAAAGATGTAAACTAATAAATGATTGGTGAATGATTGTTCTTTATGCATCAACAACTATCACCAGCAAGAAGGGAATATTTTTTATTTTTATTTTTTGCTGAAAATTATTCTTTATTCTGTGACATTTTTTGCTCATCGATTGAATTTTTCTGGAACCGGTGATCACTAAATTGTATCGAACCTTTCTTAGATGTTTTTTACTTTTTTTTTGTCGTAAAAAACAACCGAACAATCGTTCTTCTATAATTTCCTTTGAAAACATTCCTGCAATCGTTTTTGTCCGATTTCATGAAGCACTTCTTGTCCTCGGTGAGCACGCGAAACAAGTGAGGAGTATGAATTCAGTTGAAGACGTTGAAGTGCTAGTTCTTCTGATGAGTTCGTGAAAGGGCCTTCACATGATCTACAATACCTTCATGAGTGTTTGCAAATGCCGAAAATTTGCAATACAACAATTTGCATTCCAATGCTGTTGTGGATTTTTTCAATATTTAAGCAAATTTGTGTTTATTCAGTCATAAAGATTTTACAAATGTTATAAAATATTTTGTTTTCCTTTATATGAATTTTCAATACCGGTTGTTCATCAGTGTCAAATTGGAAAAGGGGAGTTTCATGACAAATATTGTGCTGGTTCATTGCTCGTCGTCATACTTTCCGTGTCTTTCTCTTCCTTCCGGCAGCTTTCATCTTCTAATCTTTTCTTTTTGTCGTCCTTGGTTTGTAGTGTGAATGATATCATCTAACTTCTGTGGTTGAGATTCGTAACTAAATTTTTTGGTTCAGTCTAAATTAAATCTAATCCCGATCAAGTCTGGAAACAGAGCCGGAGTGCATTCAACTCTCCAAGACGAGTTAAGTCCGATCACCCGTTCCGGCCCACTTTGAAATAAAGCAAAGCCCGCCACTGAATCAAGACCATTCCCATGTCGTTTCGGTTTCAATCTAGGCCGGGGTAGCGATGGGAACCGTATTTAAAAAATACATTTTTTGCTGTTCGTTCTAGCGTTTTTTTTTCTGCATTCTTTGCAAAAATAAAGGTTTTTTTTTCTTGCAAATGGATGTTGTATAGGTATAGGTAATGCGAAATGATTTGTTGGCGTGTAAAATGCATCTACATGTGCGTTTGCGGCTTTTCAGTGTGCACACTAAATCGATTTCTTCCCATCCCGAATGTCCACACAGTTCTTCGAGCACATTCCTTTCTTTTTTTCACGCTCCATTTTTGCCTTTTAAAAATAATCGATAACCACATATTTCGATGAATACATTTTTTTTTCAATCGGTATTAAAGTTAAATAGTCATTCATTTCGAAAAGAATGCCATGTTCGCTTGCCTCTTTTCGTATTTATGCGCTTTCAAATGTTTTACACAAAATTTGAAATTATTTTTGTTTGTGGCTCATTATTGGACCGTCATTTATGTCTTATATATATTTCGTAGATTCTACACTACGTTTGTCCAACAAACAATTTATGCGAACATCTGAAGCCAATTTTATGAAATTTAGCAGTTTTAATGAATTTCACCAGTCCGGTGCTGGTCTTTTTCTGCGTTTCAATTCATCCGTTTTAACAAATATTCCATAAAATTTGAAGTGGACTTTTTGTTTTCCACAGTTATAGATAGTGGATAATGGGCTTTCAGACGAAGATTCGCACTGATTGTTGATCTCATAGGAAAGTATAACGACAGGCGTTCGTCGATGTTTTTTCAATTGTAATGTGAGTAATCGACGTCGATCGATGGAGCTGCAAAAAGCTTTTCTCGTTTCTAGGTATCACTCTCGTTAGCGTACTTCTTCGTCTTCTTAAAGAAATCGTTTTGCGTAATATACTTAAGAAATGTTAAAAGCTAGGCACTAAATAAAATGAATCTATCGATCACTGAAAACTTTTTCAATATTTTGAAAAAAAATTTCTAAGTTTCTCGCTTCTTCATTTATCGTAATTTCTTCTATTGCCATAATTTCGACCAACAACTCAGCCGGATGCTCTTAGAGAAAAGTGATGTCGCTGTTGTGGCAATTCATTTCGAAGGAGGAGGCAACTGCATTTAACTTCATTATGGGCAATATCGAGTAATTGCAGTCAAGGTCACAGACTCAAACAGTGATTAAAATTTGCCTTTCGCGGAACTTTTGAAATCTGAAACTTGGTAAAGAGCCAATCCTTATGCATTATTAAACCTCTCATATTGTTGCACTAGTGAAATGTTGGAAACCTTTAAGAGTAAATGCTAAAATAACCTAAGTATATGGTTGTAAGCGATTCGTTTGTTTTATTGGCTAAAAGCGTTGTTTACATAAAGCTTTCAATGAGCACCTCTTACGATCACGATCGTTTCCTATGATATACTCACCGTACAAATATTTTCTTCTCTTTTTACTATTATTCTCTTTGGTTTTTATTTATTACCTTTTATGATGTAAATATATTTCTTTCTATTTAGTAATAAATCGATATATTCAATATTTTTGAGGTGTTTAAACAAATTTTAATATAATTGAACCAGTGAGCGAAAACTTTTTCATAAAATTACGATAGGAAATTATGCTTACAAGGTCCCCCATTGGTGTTGAATTCGGATCTGTTATTGTAGTTACCATTCGAAATTCAACTTTTATAGTTATCTCAATGTAATCGAGATCCTACTTCTAAGTCAGCAGTTAGCATTGTACGAATTGGGCTTTGACAGGGAAAGAAACCAAAAATTATGAAAAAAAAACAACAGATAAACTAGAATAAAAATATAGTTATATCGGAAGTCACAATGCACTAAAATGTAGTGTAATAATAACTTCAATTAACATAAGAAATCATATCAATTTTGAGACTTTTTTTTGAGAAGAAACATCCTCAATAATTTGTACCTCTGTTATTTATTGGCATGAGATTCAGATAGATATCATAGGATAATAATTTTGGGTGTTCATTTTACTGCGGTTATTTTCTCTTATATTATGAAAGAAATTCGCCATATTCAAATAATTCAAATATTTTCGAACCCTCAATAAGAAGTGGAATGCTGGAGTAGAGGGTCGAGTTGATAGTTGTTTTTTTTTTTTACACCTTTCGACGGATGTTGTTGGAAAAGCAAGTGAATGACGAAATAGAATCGAGCGTATTTGCCGAGTCAACCGGCTGTCTGAAACAGAAAAGCCCGACTGCCTCAGAGGCCATCGTTCAGTATTCGTCCAGTTCATCTTTCACTCACTCATTCGAAGCCCTCTCAATGATTGCAACGAACAATTCTAAAGAAAAGAATTTTTCTTCCACAGATTGGCCGGATGTGGGCTCTTGTTTACAGTCGATTACTTTCATGCTTCTATCAAGGGTGAATTATTCTCAGTGTGAGCTATATTGAATTCAAAGTGTTTACGTTTACCTGTGAGTCTCTTCTGAATGCAAAGGAAGTAGTTGACGTGTGCGAATGAAGAAAATGTGCTCAGTGAATATTGCCTTTATCTTCGTTGCAATCATAATCGAACGTCGATAGATGTTTGTTTTGGCGCCGTTATGAATGTTTGAAGCGTCGATGATAAGTGCATAGCCGAAACACTTTCAGCCATTTCGCACTATCCAACTCAATTCAGAATTATTTTCCGCCTTCTGCACTCCGAAATAATGTTTTATGGAAATCATTCATTCCAATAAAACATTATTAATCGTCACTTTCTCTTCATGTCTGTGAATGTCATTAAACATAAATATTATATAGCTGAGGTTGTCACTAACGAAATGCACTAAATCGTCTATACAATTGATTAATCTCATATTACTTCATTCTCATGCATAGAACTTTTTCGGAAGTACAATAGAACAATATCCATAAGGATGTCTTGCAACTGTAACATTTATATATGGTCATCAATTATCATGTTCGATTTATCTATATAAACAGTCAATCTGTTAACTATATATAGATCAAGTCGCGTCTCATTGGTATTATTGGTTGATCTCTCTAAAAAAGTTGAATGCATTAACTTAATAAATGTTACAATGAAAAATTGATAAGAGTATTGAAATTAATATCAAATTATAACGATTAATAAAACTTCTTATAAATGAAATTTTTGCAATAAAATATATGCAAATTAATTTAAAAAATTTAAATAAGGGTAAAATCCACTAGAACAAAAATTCATTGTTGAAAATAAATGTTGCACACTCGAAATGTAGCATTTTTCTAGATCGATGAAAAGCGTATGAGAATTAAACACCCTATTCGTTATATAACATTGATGAAATTTTTTATTTCTTTAATTTCTTTCTCATGGAAATCCCTAATGCATTAATGCACATTTATATTAGAGTGTTTCGTTCAGAAATGATGCATTCTATGCAAAATCAGCGGATTTTAGATTAAAGAAAATGCAATAATTGCTGAAAATCTTTTCAAAGTTTCATAAAATTGTCGCATTCTTACCCACATTTTTCGAGACTCTACCCTTAGAAGAGCGTGTAAAAGACATTAATCCCCCATAATGTTTAGAAGAAAAGATTGAAATGGAAGAAACTAAACTTTCAAGTTGCTTGCAGTTCCTTGTTAAGGCTTTTTTGAAAATATTTAAGAAATATGTATAAAGTCTTTTTTGGAATGAGAGAATATTTGCAAAAATTGTTAGGCAAAGAGTGAATTGGTTAAGTTGATAGCAAATGTGACATAGTTGGCATCTCCTAACTGTAAGTTTGCGATGAAAAACCTTTCGAATATCCGCTAAATCATCGATAATACTTTAATGTTGATAAGCTAATTAAATAATTCCATATCTAATCATTTCTCAAATGCCAATTGAACAATTCCATTTGTGAAAGCATATTTATTGAAGAGTTGCCAATGCTGTTCCAGTCTTGCAACTCAAAATGTCTCTCTAATCAAATGTGACAGATAACGGCGATCAACGCTTATATTTGTGAAATGGATTCATAACAATTTAGGAGTTAACTTTATTGTTATGTCCTCATCTAACAATTGAAAACATTGTCATGAGGGAACATCTATCTCTTCAAGTTGAATATCAAACCCAGGAATCACGACCGGTCTGAAACATAAGATACCGTTCGCTTATATATGACTCGAGGAAGAACAGCATCAAAGAAAACATATTCATTGCATTTATACTCATCTGCCATCTTTTGTATTCATGCATTTGGAAGTTACATTCACATATAAAATTTCTTTCACGAGAGAGGTTTAATATTGCAATTTATCATTCAGGATGTATTTTCCTTCGATAGGGTGATGTGATTATCTCATACCTGATTGGCGCGTGATAAGCGTGGCGTTTATTTCGAATGTGCGTAATGCGTCGTTTTGTTTTGTTTTTTTTTTTTAGCTTGCTCGAGGAATTTATGTGCTAGCACACTTGCACGTCAATATTGCGATCATCACCTTGACATTCACTTCCTACGAGGATTACCATTTTGAATGTTTCTTGTGTATTAGAAATTTGCAGTGTTTTATTGAGAATATCACCATTTAACATGAACAAGTACTAAATAATGAGGCTATTATAAATCTCCCCGTAAATTTCAAATATTTTGCTTATGGTGGTTTTTCGTATCATATATTTTAGCCACCGGCATTGCTACAATTTGTCACCCTTCGTTCGCACTCTTCCCCCTCCCCCCTCCTCAGCTGTGAAAATCAACGCTTGAAAGCGGTAACTCTGTTTAGATAATTTATAGATACCATATTTTTGAAGATCAATTGTGATATCATCCTTTCATAGCAGTGAATGAATTAGACGGAAGTTCGTTTTTTTGGACATTTTGCATTAGCAATATTCATTCATATATGTGCCTTACTATGAACACTAGTCTCGATTCACAAGCAGTTGGTGCTGATCCAAATATCGTAGGAATCATTCTTTGCTTAATCGTTACTCCTATTTAATTGATCTTCTTCTTTAATGCATTTCCTATCACTTATATTGAATCGATATTTGTTTTTATGCTATCGGATGGTTATAAATAGAGACATCTAAAAGGATTTCTTGTTTTGCCAATATCCCCTCTAAACGGTAACTTCTATAAACCACTTTTTCCCGATTTTTCAAACCAATATAATATTTTTATGCGAGCAATTTTTAGTGAAAAATTTTCTCTTTTCTTTTTATGAAAATTTCCGAGAAAGAAGTTATCGAAGAAAAAGAATGCTATCTCTGCACTCTAGAAAAAGTGCTCACCACAGCAACTGACGTGCACAGTGTGTGCACTCGAATAACGTATCGAGCGGTTGCCAAGGACGGCTGGGAGAGCGCAAAAAAGCGATGCTGTTAAGCTGCAAGAATTGCGAAGCGCCCTCTTTCCGCAGTGCTGTTCATCTACCCGACTGAATATTCAAAGATAGTTTTCTATAAGAAAAAAGGCGTCTATTCTTCTGTCGGTGGGGCATTGAATACTGTCCACTTAGTGGTCACTATTGGTCAGTA
>QEWY01002778.1:902727-965271 GCA_006503575.1 Baylisascaris schroederi
AGCACAGGTGTTCAAAGCTTTTTTTCTCATATGACAATAAAAACTATGAAATATTCACATGATAATCTTTCTAATAATCGGTTTTCATTTCTATCGTTCATGCCTCTCTATGGGCTTTTTTCATTTTTTTTTTATTCGTAAATTATTGCTTCTTGTAGCACTTTTAATGCTTAGATAAGCATCATATTTGGTAGATAATGATGTGCGAGCACTTATCATTTCACGGAGATATAAAATATTTGAGAAATATCACGATATTTGTTTTTCGATATAATTGTCGCTTTGTGGAGACCACTTCATCTGGGTAACGTTTGAAAGCAATTGCAGAAAAAAACAAAAAACAACTGAAATTCGTTATTAATATTAAATTAAAATCACCACTGTATATTTCAAGAGCTGAATAAGGCGGCTAATGAGAACTCTACCAGTATGAGACTATGAATAAACTATGAAGATTAGATAGTTGATGCGAATATAAAAATATTTTGAAATAAGCAAATTGAAATTTCGCGTTGAAGTATAACTATAACGTCAGTGATCTTTATTTCGTTATTACTTCATTGTACCTTTCGCATCGACTAGTGCATGCGCAAAAAATTTGCCTCATAGCCTTGTTCCAATGAAATGTACCTCGACGCACTTCATGCTTTCCCTCAGCATGACGATGAGAGTACGATTTATCTTTGATAGCTTCAAAGTGATGATGGGATTCCCTTCATACAAATATGTGTTCTGTGAATTTTTTCCAAAAGAGCGAAATTTTCATCATTTCCTCTATGCGTTGATAGTTCGAAAGGGACGGGAAATCGGCGCTAGGAGGAGAAAAGTTAGCACAGAGTCGACGATCTTCTTCCTGCAAAGATGATGACTCATTCGTCGGATCTGTCACGGGGGGAGCTTCCGCACCGTGATTCAATTCATAGCGCGATTTAGTGACAGCATGTTTTGTTATATTGATTGTTTAGAAGTTAGAAAAGCTAACAGAAAAATGGCATGATTGAGGATTGAAAAATTGTATTTGTCTAGGATTTTACGAGCAAATCATGTAAATACCTCTTTCTAAAGAAGTGCCTAGGCCAATGAATGAAAAATCCCTTACATACGCAAGAACTCCATCTTCATAATCTCTTCACCTCTATTGTCGCCACCCAGTAGCACCGCTCCTCCTCAACCCCTCTCACACCTTCACGTTCTGATATGCGCAAGCAGAGTGACCCAACACTTGTACTTTTTATGTGTGCAATAACGACAATGATGACGGTTTTATCTGCTGGGTGAATATATATTGGGCGCGTTGCAATGCGTGAGCACTTTCTTTGGATGGTTGTCACCGTTGAACTACCAAACGCAATTTTGTACTCAATAAAATAATAAAATATTATATTTTGCTATGCGGCATCGCCAAACCGTGCAAACAAATTGAAACTTTTTTTTCTGCACAATCCTTATGATATTGATAAGTTTATTTATTTTGACTAATGAGCGGCAATAGGTTGAACTCTAACAAAATATGCAAATTTTTTTGGTAGGTTTATGATTAAGTGAACGGTCATTGGATAAAGTGCTACTAACTAAGTAAATTTTATAGGTAATGCAGCTATGAACAAACTTGATTAATTGGATCCTAACTAAATATGCAAATTATTGTTGCTCGGATACGGTCATCCCTTTTTTTGCTAGAAAAATTCTCTCATTTAAATTCAAAAAAACTTTCGAAACCGATAACCTTCATCAAACTGTAGAATCGACATTGGTGTTTTTTTTTTTTTGGAGTTTACCAAGTATTCATACTCTCATTGTTTTCATAACATCAGGTGGATTGTAGGTAGGGAAGCGCGAATGAGATGAAGTGAAGTAATAAGCGTATCTCTGCATTCTGATCTCTCTCATACACTGTGCTGATAACGTAGTGTAGAATTGTCTATCGAGTCGCCTGTGCGCAGCGGCAACGAGCTTTCGCTGCATATTCGCGTAGACAAAATGCACCGATAACGATGGACGTTGTTTCGTTGATGAGTAGTACTCTTTCCACGCTTCGATTACTGCGTACGTTGAGGTTTATTCAGCAATTCCCATCGAACGTTATCGACTCCATCAAACCTAATTTTTTGTTGAACAACGTTCTGTGATGCAGCCGATAAAGCATCGAATTAGGTGCACTGCACTTGAAGGTTTGATTTTTCTCTAAAGCAGAACCCTTTTTCTGCACAAATTTCTTTTCTTTTTGCACAAAAAAAGTGTGACGGTTATATCTGCATTATAAGTTTTCAGACCTCTTTTTTATTGCACAATATTTTTTCGCTAACATTAGAAATCTGATATGTTTCCTCGAAATCATGTTTTTGTAGAATTTAACTGAAATTCACCGTAGAATTTTATAAATGGAACGAAATTTGCAACAATATGTCGATAATGAAACACTGTTTGTTTGATTTTTATCACAAAAAAAAGAACGCATTTGCTTTCTTTAGATCACATAATAACCTAAAATTCTCTACGTTGTTTGACAAAACGAAGGAAGCTTGCGAAGAACGCATTTTATTAATGCTGCGTCTAAGCTAACATCAGCTTTTCCATTGTATGTCTCTCGATCTGTTAATTTCAACTTGACGACCACGGTAGTTAGAGAGAGAATTTTGCTGAGTGTATTGTATATTATAGGTGTCATTATACACTCATATGTCATATTTCATGTCAATCCATCAACCTTGAAAAATTCATAGATTGTGTTTAATGTTATGAAGATTCGCATGTGTTTAGCAGCAGTCAGATCTGCATGTTTTTTCAGCTGGATTTTCGATAGAGAGTTTGGCAGAAATGAAATCCTAAAGTTGTGTCTCAAATAAATATGAAAGCATCTATTCGCTTTTTTTGGTAGGTTTTGAAACTAGTTGCGCAGTTGAATGGTATGCAAAAATATAGGTCGTAGCACCTCTTCCAATACGATTCTCCACTGAATGCGATCCCTCCAGTTTTTAAAGTTCATTTTTTCATTCTCTATAAGCTTTCGTTCGCAAATTTGTCACAGGAAGATATCGTCAGCTTTTTTTTTCCAGGAAAGAAAATTGTATTCATATTTTGTGGATCATTCTATTTAAAATATATTTTATGAATAACGATGTCTACTTGAACAGTTTTTTGATGGCATTGGAAAATATTTTCGAATCAGATAGGAAACTAGAATTTTTTTCAACTTTAGACAATAATTTTTGAGTCAAGCTAGAGTATGGCACTCTAAGTTTTGTTACTCGAAATCCATGATCGTAAAACATTTGTTTGTATTGAGCTCAGACTGTCTTCACAATATTTTCTGTTGTATTCCGTTCCTCTGCCATATGGGCCTTTGCTGCTTCCGTCTAGGCAAGAATATTTCATGTCAAGGCAAAAGGTATAGTTGGTATGTTGAAATTGGAGGAAATAAAATGAATTGGGGGGAGAGATATGGTAGTGGCAAATATCTCAGCACAACAGATTGTTGTGAGAGGGGATGTAAAAGGGGGACGAGGGCATTGGGAGCGTCTCTTTCTGCTAATGGTTCATGTGCATCTTTGCAACTCTTCCACATAATCGAATCTAGCGCCGAACTTGTCTCTTCCTGCGGAAACTCTCCTCTAACACTCATCTTCACTCACAACAAATTCCCTTCTCAAAAAAATTTCCATACTTCGTCAATGGCAAATCAATTTCCCAATTCTAGTTTGCTTCATTAGGATATATTCGATTGCTCAAGATATTCTTCCCCTTATGTGATTTAGCATCCTATTCGCTTTAATGGATTTCCCCACTTAAAGGATTACTTAGCTTATATGATTGCTTTTTAATCTAATGTATGTCGTTTGTATTTATTGTGTTGATTTGATATAGAAGCTCATGAGATGATATATTCCATGTCACATGCATGTAATAAGGTGGTCACCGTATTTCTAGAACGACTGTCACTTTGCAGTGTGCTATTTCAATATGCAACTTGAAAGGGATGAATTGTTCGAATATATCGTGATGCTACGACAATTACACCTCCATTATTGAATCAGTGATTTAAGATTCTGGCTTACATCTTCATTTAGGTTTAGGCTATCGTCCAACGTTATAGTTAATGTTTTGCCATTAATCATTGCTGCTTTATCCACATTTTCCATTGCTATATTGTGTGTCGATTGTTTGGGATGCGTATATGATAATTAAAATAAGAGGTTTTATTATGTATATGCGCTATTATGTATATCTATATAGAGTGCGCTCAAGACGGCGTCATCGTGGAGGAAACGCCGCGGCGCGGGGGCAGCCGTTTCCCATGCGCCACCTATCGCACCTGCCTCCATTCCGTCCACTTCACATCAACAGCAGGTAAATGCAATTCTTTTTTCATTATATACACAACGGGTAGCTAATCCATCATCCCTCACATGGATAACCCAAAAAATGAGTGAGGAAAAAAACGAGAATTACTAGCAGACTGCCGCCTTTCTTTCGATATTCTTCACTCCCTTCCTCTCTAAAACTTTGAACTCCCTCTATCTATTTTACTGAAGAATTTCGAGGAATCGCCTAATGATTCATAAGAACTTCAGTTGGTTTCCTTTGTTTTACAAGTCTGATCTCAATAATCGCACTGGTAAATCCGTTCTATACTATCATTTTTCCGGATGCAATGATAGTCATCGGTTCGTTAAATTCAAGTAGACGAAAACTGCTAATGCATCTATGACCGATGTTCAAATTTGCCTACGGCAATAATGATTTCATTATTCACTTTCAAAGAAGATCGACCACCTAAATTGTTTTATTAAAAAAGCCACATAATGAACTAATTTTTCCATCCTCCATAATTCCATTCCATGTCATATTTCCGAAGGTAATTTTTAATCGCTGTTTGGAAGCTGCTCTAATTTTGAATTATATCACAACGTCAATGTTTCAAAGCTTCACATCATTGTTGAAATTCAAATTGAACGACAGTTCATATATCATCGGAAAGATCTTCAAATGTTTTTCCATGAAAAATAATATAATGTTTATTGAAATGTGCATTCCCACGTTTATTGAAATTTCTGCAATCACTCCCACAATCTGTTGCCTTCGTTATCACTAAGTATTGAATATAATCAGTGATATTGCAGCCTCATTTCGAATTGAGTCATGAGCACATGAGCATAGATGCTCTTATCCTTTACATTAGGTTAAATTTACAAAAGCTGAACATATCTGTGAAGAGCGCATATGAGGAAATTGTTGCACTAAAGGATATTAATTGCATCATTTCATTCTTTAGTTGTCATTTTTTCTTCGAGAGCCCATAAGAGAATTCAAAGTTAGGCACGAGAATTTGGGCTTCAAATATCTCTCTTCTGGAACTTCAGCATTCTTGTTGCAAAAGTTGTAAGGATAAGTAATCTGACTACACAGCTTGAATTCGTATCATAGATATCATTTGAAGTTTCATCAGTTAGGGCATATCAATTCTATAGGAATATGCCATTGAGTGCCACATTTTGGAGTATAAATCGTCGATTTTCGTTGCTGATAAAATATTTTCCTTAATTTTCCCCTGTAAATTATTTCATACGTAAACGTAAACTTGGCACAGCAGCTCCAAACATAAAGCTTTTTATATTACAAGTCTGAATCATATACTATCTGGAAGACCAGTCGGTATTCTTTTAACTTGTATGTGCTTCAATTATTCTTTGAGCTTATATCTTGCGAAAAGAATTGCACGAGCAGAGAAAAATTCTAAATTTCATTGATGATTCTAGGTTTGATTCTATAGGAATAGATGACAGTTGCAGAAATTAGCATCACAAACATTAAAAAATAATGAGAAAATAATAAGAAACAAGTATTATCAATTGCAACAAGAGTTTGAGAAAATTATGCTGCATGAGCGTGTCGGAGTGATCATTCAAGTTGGATGCTATTTGCTTGAATGTGCAAACTGATATTCGTGACAGTCATCTATCTTAGTTCCACACAATTATTAACGCTTTCATCGAAACTTTGTTCCTTTATTAAAATTGATATAGCGATCGTTTAACCAACGAAATTGTACACATTAGCTTAGCAATAATCATAAAATATGCTTGATTGCTTATGTTGATATTATGATTAGGGATCACATCAATGAATAATGTACTATTGCAGTTATTGAGTCGTTCGGTGGACAAAATGTTTGAAGAGGCCGAATTGAGTGGCGTTCTTATGTTGGCTTCTCGAAAATTGAAAGAATTCCCCTCAAATCTAGCCGTCAAATACGACATTTCAGATGTCATTTCTGCTGGTTTGTTGTTTCTTTTATTATTTTCTTTTTCTTCTTCCTTCTAATGAAATGGTGGCAATGGAATTAAAAGGGAAATTCTTTAATATTGCAAAATATGAATTATTCATTCACCAACAATATTAATAACATTTTTATTGCTGTCATTACAATTACTTTTAATATTGTTATTGCTACCGTTCCTACTAAGTTTTATTTGAATATTCAGATCATCGAAATTTTTTTACTATTATTCATGTTTTTAGAATTGGCAGTGTATTTTTTCAGTCGAAGTGAAAGTGCTCTGACGCTTGAAAATATTCAAAACTCTATGAATTTATATATACAACAGAAATAAAAATTGGAAAAAGTAGCACATAGTGGGGGAATATCATTGTGAAGGTGCTGACCTAATTTCAATCATATTCTCTTTTTAAATCCTCCATTTCCTATAGAATTCTTTGCCTAAAATTATTGGTTCCCGAAGAGATTATCTCCAGTAAATTGGAAGTGAAAAATGAGGCGACCTATATTTTAGTTTATTTCAATGATCAATTGACATACAATCCTTTGTGTATGAAAAGCAGATAGATGGTTTGCAATATTTCGCATAGTTTTTTTTCTATGTAAAAAACAATGTATAAAAGGCTTGAGCGCAGTTTGTGAGGCATGAAGAGAGCACTAAAAGAGAATGAAATAGATATGCTCTTTTTTTGCACAAGAAAAACTGCTGAGAAATTGAATTTGCCTATTAGCTGTCTGCAAACATAAGAGGTTATATGTATTATGTACCATTCTCCACCCAGTCAAATTCGACCCTGACATTTTCGCCGTTTTGCTTCCTTCACAGCTCTCATGCATTGTGACTTACAGCTGAGTGTCACTGACTGATCATTGAGCATAACAACCTTAATTGGCTACTTTCTCTTTAAAAATATGTTAAGGTCAGTGGGACAGTAATGGGAAGAGTGACCTCATTGTTGCAGCTAATGTTAAACTTCATAGTGTAATAGCTTATTGCTTCTGCAGTTTGTATATATGTTATATATATATATATATATATATATATATATATATATATATATATATATATATAACCTTTGTTTATATATTACGGTCGGGCGAGAGATATGTTTCCAACACTATGAAACGAATTCCATCCAATTGAGTGCAATTTCTATCCGTTGAGAGACAGCGTATAGGGACGGAGTCCACTGTTCCCAAGAGACTTGCTGAAGAGGGCGTTTCGCATTTGTACTTAAATTACTTACAGGATATGAATTCATCTTAAAACATACGCCGAATACTCCAATCAATGGTGTCGATCGTTTAGCATTTTAACCAAGAAACAATAGATTCAATCAATATGCGCAATATTGAAGCGTTTATTTCTCGAAGTTGCATACTTTCACTCTATTGCACGTCAAACATTTCGCCTTTTTAGAAATATCTCAGAAATTAAACTATTCGAGTTGTTAGGTCATTATATATGAGAGAAACTTATACATTAACATCATATTTTTGTATCCATCCTTAAACGCTCCAATTTAGAATGAAACTTCTGAAATATTTCTAAATATTCTGAGTGTTAGCACTGATTGCTAAAAAGTCCAGAAAGGTGATTATGCAAAAGGAACTAAGTCTGACTGTGTAACGGATATGGTAAATTTTGTAGCTAAGGTCTAGCAGGTGAAAGTCGGTCTCACCGATGACATATGGTCTCTTGTTGTCGTACAGAAGGAAAACTTTTTAGATGTAGGTGTAGTTCCGCGAATTTCTGCGGGAGTTGCTGCAGTTATCGGTACTAGAGTGCTAACGTCATAGTTTTGTTGTTCTTGAGCAGCTCATTATGGTAAACTAAGACAAAGCAAGAACTATCGTTTTTTTGGATGCTTATCAGTTTTTGACTTGGGATTATAGTCGTACGAATTTTGAGAGAAACCACTGAAAAATCGAAACAGCTGCGTTATTATAATGTATTACAAGGCATAAGTGCTACTAATTTTATGTCACATATTATGAATTAGTTGGCCTCTTCAGTCGGCGCAAAACTCATTAGCCAAAAAGCTGCATGGAGACAGAAAAAAGTGATTTCAGCGAAATGTTTTCGGCTACTCGACGAATTGCTAATATCTATTTTTCCTTGCAGCCATTAAATTTCAAATGCAAGCATCTATTATTCCCATTATACATTTCTTAGTTATGACAAGGATTTGTTACGATTTATGAGCATGCGATAATTGAGAGCATTCGTTAAAGTGCATTTCATGGAGGAACATCTTGCGATTGATACTGCTGATGAGGCATAGATGTGTTAGACCGAATCTCAAGTGCACAACGCTGTCCACTAGATTTATAGCTATTGTTTTTGCTTTGCGCACAGCGGGATGCTCTCTACGAGCAGCTTTTTGCTTTGCACCCTTTGGAGGTCATCCTACCGTGCTTCGCTCACATTGCTCATTAATCCTCCCTTACAATATAATCTCGACGGAGTGTTTGCTCTCAACAACAACCGTGTAGCTACGAGATGTGACCATTCTATCTCGAGATGAGATAAGGGAAGAGGGGTTGCCATTTAGCTAAATAAAATGAATTTTGAATGAATCGAATGTCAGGCATCCATTTATATGCAAGTGAAAGATTTATAACCTCTTATCAAATTTGGCTTGATCTTATCAATTTACAAATTTTTTTTAATCGGAATTCTTAATTTTCTCGGTTTATTCAATTGAATGAGCAAAATTTTACTCCCAAAAGTTTTTTGCCGTTCTGAAATTTCCCGAAATGTTGTCTTCGAATGGGAGACGGGGGCAGAGATCGCGGAAAACAACCTTGAATGTCGTGTTAACTTCTTTCTTTTTTTCTTTTTTTTCAGTTTAGGAGAAATAAGCTGGAACGACGTGGATTATGATAATGAGATAACGCCTTCCTCCACACTTTCTATTATTTTTCTACTTGTAATTCTAGTGAGTCTTGAACAAAACCATTCTAAAGTTCTAATAAGTCCTCAACAATGAAACTAAATAATGTCACGCCGACTTTATTCGTAAGAAAGTGGAATTTCATTCTGAGAACTTCATATGTGACGTTACACCGTTTTTGATGCTTATTTAGTACAAAGTATTTGATTGACTTATTCTATGAGATAGGTCGGCCTTGTAATAGTCTTGTAATTGATTGGCCTGAATGAATTGCAAAAGCGAACATCTCGTAGGCCATTCTAGCTTACTCTTCCTCTTGCCGAAATTATCAAATTTTAAAACGAGATTTGAATTTGGAGGCAAGAAATTTGCATATTGCAACATGGAAAAAAGACCTTCTGAAAACTTGATTTTGCTTGATTAGGGAAGCGGTCAACTAATGAAGAAATCTGACTTCAACTGAGATTCAGGCTCCGATTGAGATTACTTGATTTCTTTCATTCTTTCTGATTGTTTGTTTTTCTAAAAATAAACAAAACAGTTGCGGCCAGAGTATATTCTAAAAATAAACAAAACAGTTGCGGCCAGAGTATGTTATACAATCTTCAATAAGATTTCACCGAAATACCCCCTCCTTCCCCCAATATTATGAAGAAAGTAGCTGCTATAGAATTGAACCCAACATTGGATAATTCTGCATCACTTTCCCAACGCAAAGTTCGAAAAGACAAATAATTGTTTTTCTTGCCAAATTTTGACGCCTGTTGATGAGTGAGCAACTTACCCGAATAATATCGTGCTAAACTCTCGAAAACGTCGAGAAACTTTCCACACTTCCATCTCAGTTTCCTCGCTATTGTCGTAGATTCAAAAACTGTTTCATTTGTAAACATGAAAGTTTTCTGTGCCACTTACAGGTGGTGCGTATTCCGAATTCATTGCATATATTGTTCCGTTTATGTAAGAACCGTATCGTTTCGACGCAATAAATCGCTCAATCGTTCATTACGCCAAACCGATCGTCAAAAAGTTTATGGGTTGGGGAGGAGTGTCGTTGGGCTGCCATAAGTTTGTGAGCAAAAAAATAACGCCGCTTCTCTAATCCGTATGGCTCTGAATGACACCCATCGAACGCTCATCCATATGGCCAAAGACCACACCGCACACTTCTATAGATAGCATGCTGCTTTTCCCGACAATTCGAGAGAACGCACTGACTGCTCCACAAATGCAGTCGCCAACAACAGTTTTGATGAGCCGCTTTTTATGAGATTCATGTGCAGGGGATGAGGCGCTCGTGTTGTGTATTATAAGCTGACTTTAACCTAAATTTATGATAGAAAAGGTTGTGACCATTTTAAAATCTTTACGAGCTCGCGAGACAACTAATGGAATAAATCCATGACACAATTCGTACGAGAGGGGGCGGTTCGGGAGCGCAGGGGGAGGGGGAGGGAGAGGGCGGGAGACACATCTGTAAAATGTTTTGTTATAGAACGCGTTCCCTTTAAAACTGAGCTGGTAATTTAGCTTTCTACCACTTTAAACTTTGCCCGAGGGAATTCCTAGGGCTAAAGGAAACTCTGGGATGCCCCAATGAATTTGGAACCTTGCAACGCTGCTGATGCAAAATGAAATATGTGAAATGTAACATCGAGTTTAGTCAACACTCAAATGCATTCACAAAGAGATGCGAAATTTCAGTTTAGCTGTTTCGCAATTGCAAGAGTGAAGCCTCGCTATTACAACTTTCTCAACAAAAACCTTTCCTAAGAGGGAAGTTAATGAGGCAAATTGTCTAGACCCTTCCAGTTAATACGAAATAAGTAGTACCGGAGAGATGCCTAAATGCACATTTTTTGAGTCGTCATTACCCAATTTGGTCGCAATGATTGAGCGTCACAATTTCATCGATCGTATAAGTCTCAGTTGAATATTCAAAAATTCTACAATCAATTCTTCTAGGTAAAACTCATTGTATGATTTTTAGCATATAAGCCCGCTTGAGCTTCATCGAAGGATGGTTGATTGTTTTTTGCAGATCTCAGTGATAACCGTATGAATGAGTTGCCAATATGCATCTGCGAACTGAGTTCGATGGAGACGTTAAGGGTGCGTGCTACGGGTCTTCGCTCTTTGCCTGCTGCCGTACAACTGCTCGAATCGCTCACATACCTTGACCTGAGGTGAGTTGTTTGTACACAGATTAGTGTCAACCCTTTCTTTCGATTTTGCTTCATCAGTTGTACTGGGATTCTCATTTAAAGACCACTTTTCGACCTCGCTCACCTGGGCACTCGTTTATTGCAAGTGCCAGGTAGTGCATAGCATTAATAGTATGAAGTTTTTTGTTCGAGATGGTCATTCAAGAAGCTTTTGTGGAAAACGGTCATCCATAGCAGTTGACCATCAAATGATTTCTGTAAACTTGCAGCAACAATACCCATGGATATAGTGATCTAGCAGCTATTTAAATAACTGAACAGCAATTGAGGCAGTTTGTTGTTTGATACAATGCTTTTCGCATATTGCTATTTAGCATTCTTATTGTGGCGGAATCAATCATAATCTTCTCTACTACTGTAAAATTTCATAAATTTCACTACAGTTCAATTCTGTTTCTTATTTGCACAATTTCAATCTCATACCTTAAATGAATTAATTATAGATAAACTATGATTAATTTCAAATATTATAGTAAAATGATATAGAGTAATGGTGATCCACTAGTGAAGAGAGGATCAAATGAGTTTCGCTTAATTACGCAGCGGATGTATACGCTAAGCGAGAACTTCATCAATAATAGACGAAACGGAATCAGCAATGCGCTAAGCAATTTAGTCGGCTTTCAGAGTGCCTATAATCTCTGCGCGCTAACTTCAATCTTAGTGCAAATCTCTCATTGGGGATATTGCCATTTTATTGCCCTCATTTAGCCGCTAATATTATTTCTGCTGCTGCATCGAATATATTAGCTAATTTTAATACTTGTGATTTAGCGATATGATTAGCAGCAACAGATCTATTTTGTTTATAAGTTTCTTTCACTAGGGCCTAAATATCAACTCTTCTACATTTATTCTTTTATACTTGAAAATTTGCATCTGGAAAGCGCATTAAGGCGACGTAGAACTGTGGTGTTTGTGGTTATCTCATACTGAAGTACCGTATGATGGATGACTTTACTTACGAATTTTCGGGTCACTCCGTTTCAGTAGAACATATTGATCCTCCAATAAGCCCAAAAACATGCATATTCAACGTCACTTTATGGCCATTTCGCATAACGCAGGGAAAGTGAGTTTTTTCGTAAAAGATTTGTACCCATGATCGGTTTGCTTGAATCATAAACGAGTAGTTTTGCACTTATATAGAGCCCTTGATATCGATCAGTATGATAGAGGAAATTACAAAACCCGGTTGGTCCCAAATATACCACTGAGTTTCGATAACACAAATAGGCAATAAACATCACTGAACTCATCCCCTTCCCCCATAATTATGGCTGAAGTCGGCAATATTTTATACTTATTATCCATATACCTATGTTGTCCAATTCTTTGCGAAGGTATGAGTCAGGTGTTTCAGAGTATTTAAAGAGTGGCAAGATGCCAGCGAGTTTCGAATAGTATTCGTTTCTTGCAGTTGAACTCATCATATCAATTTGTTGCTTAAATATTTAGTGAAAAAAAAAATGCAAAATGTATCTTCGTAGCAATTTGATCGTCCCTGCAAATTTCGATCCGAAAAGATAGAATTATGACTTTATATTCGATGATATATAAAATAAATTTGCGCTATGATTTTGCATCAGACCGACCGGCAAATTTTTTAATGCATTTATCGATTTTCCACTATTTTTACGCAACAAATGAGGATTTATATGAGTCAGATTGTAGTTCGTGAATTAAACTTTCAGACGCAAACAAACTTAAAAAACTTAAACATACGGGTGACTCTTGCCATCGTAAGCGTTTTTTTTTCATGAAAAGCATATGAAAGAATCAACTATCATGATTGTCTATGAGGTAATTGGTTCACAATCAGACATAGACAGCCATGCAAACAGCACATTAGTTGAATAGCTTCAACATTGCGTTCAAGGTTCACGTATACTCTCGATCATCTTTCATCAATTTTAAGGCTAGTTTTTGAGTGACAGCACGCTTGCTTACACGTAAATAATTCCTCATTTACTCATTTTCTCAATTATTATTCAAACTTTTCCGCTCATCACTATTTTATCTACAAATAGGAATTACGTCAATAGTGACGATTGAATGAATGGACGGCCGCTCGATTGACATCCTACAAAATATGCAAATTTTCTCGCCGATTGGAGTGATTTATTTCGCGTTCGCTAGATGGAGTCGCATTGATTATACAATGGAAATTCAGTTAATATGGAGATAAGCGGAGAGGCTAATGCATGCACTCTTGTACGGATCAACGCTATCAATTATTATGCGATTTTAGAAGTTTGCTGTGCAAAAGCACACTCTCGCATGGCAATTTCATATGAGTGAATGTTTATTTCTTTCTTTATATGTATGTCTGCCTGTGCTACAGTTTCAATGCAAGAACCATTGAAGCTTAAATTAATAAAATTAGTGGATGCAACATATACAGCAGGATTTAACCTCTTACAGCCTATTTCACGTTTATCCATTAACCTTGGAAGCAGGGTTGAAGTAGGTTCAAGGAGCCTGACAATTTTCCATATCTTTCTGATTGGTCGGATTTTCATTGTACGCAGGTGGGATCATAGAAAAACGATTCTTTGATAGGATGTTTATGCGAATAGTCGAATTGGCTATTTGCCGATTCGACTATATAAAGACATTATTTTAAATGTTTTATTATTTTTGAAACTTGTTTATTTTTTTTTTTTTTTTGAATGCAAATTCCCAGGAGATACTTTTTGCACAAAATGATCGCAATAGAGGCGTGCAAAGAAAATTGTGTTCATAAAAAAAAAACGGAAATGCTCACAAAATTCACTGCTGTTGGCAGTTAACAAAATGCGCTCTCGAGGGATGTGAAGTTTACGGAAATTGAGCTATTTGCGCATGCAATAGAACGGATTCAAATAGGTCGAAATAACGACAAAAGTGCATCTAAGGGTTTAAATGAAATGCGCTTTCGAATGTTTAATAATTGCAGACCGACCGTTCATACAAATGCACAAGATATTCATTGGAAAAGCATAATAGTCGTATCGTTTTTGTGATTTAAGTTTAAAACCATCTAATCCAAATCGATGCAGATTGTGAAGATATCTTCACGGTGCAAGTGTTGTATATCCACAAAGAACATCATATGCTTCTAGCTATTATGATATAAAAAGATTTATTAATTTTAAATCAGGTAGAGAAGCAGCAATGACGTGCGAAACAATCGTCAAGATATGCAGCAATAGTGAAATTTTATGTGATTATGGGATTGAAAATTATAGACGAATGCGTATAGCGACTGTAACCGTAGGGGAATGGATCCAAGAACATACATAAGCTAATTGCTATAAGGTATTTTCAGATTCTCAACAAAAACATCAAAATAGAGGCTGTGAATGGAATATTGTTCGATTGAGATATTTTTGGATTTGAGAGATAAGTTTCTAGTGGATGAATGCTTCATGAATCGACATCATCTAGCAATTTCAAATTTCAAAATTGTTTTCTTATCATATCCTTCTGGTTTACAGCTGAGATGGGTTTTCACGAAGAAGCAAATATATAAATGCATGAATGCACACATTAATGATGGGAAGAATTATTGATTGCTGACAGATGTGTTATGACTATTATGTCTCTATGCGTAAATAATTTTGAGACTATATTCTCGCTCATATCGTTGCATTTATACATATCTCCTCTTATTGATTCGAAACCGTTCATTAGAATACTTCATAAGGTATTGACATTAGCAGTAATTTCCACCTACTTTTGCTGAATATCTAAATAGTCCGATGAGGGATATAAACTCTTATAATAAAGATAAAACCCTCCTATATGAAAGTGACCATGAAATCTAATCGCTTCATCAAAAATAGATGAGGGACGGGATGCTTATATAAGGCGGTTTGTGTCGAATATTTCCTTTGAATGATTTGCGTAGTAGAACTCAAATTCTTGGAAAATACTTTGTCGTTATAAATGAGAATACATGTTGGATAAAAATATATTTGCTAATGAAATATTAACATTTTCTATCACAGAATATACAATTTTTATTTTTCGAGGGGATTTTTTATCATTTTCGACATGTTTTACACACTGTGATCTTTTTTTTTTTTTGAACTCATATACTAGCAGGCAATCGTTAATGCGTTGTTTTCAGTGAAAATCAGCTCAGCTCATTGCCGGTTGGTCTGTTTTCAATACGTTTGCAAGTACTTCTACTAGCCGGCAATCGACTTGAAAGTTTACCGCGTGAGATTCGACAACTCGCCGGATCACTTCATGAGTTGGTCAGTTCATTAATTAATTTCACTCGAAGCCATCAGCGCTCAACAAAATTGGAATACTCATCGTCGTTAAGAAATCTTCTTGTTGGCATAAACCAGTGTTTATTATAGTCAACTCTAAAGGAGTTTTTAATTGAAGCAGCTCCTTAAGTAGTGGAATTCAGAGAAGTTTACCGTCTATAAATTTTAGCAAATGAAAGTCTGTGGAGTTAATGTCACATATGATCCCCTTTCACTCTTCAGGACATTTGTTTGCTTAGGTATAACATCAAAAACTAACAGGAAACGCTCAATAATGTTTCCCTGTATGAGAACGACTGCTTGCACTAAACCTGAACCAAAAAGTTTTTTGAGTAGTGCATATCGAACAGGTATTATAAACCTTCTCAAAAATATAGGTAGGAGGATATCGTGTGATGTAGGTTCTGTCCATCGTTTCACTGGATTAATGGTTACATTTTATTCAACGAAACTGATTAAGTATGAACGGAAACTTCTTGAGGAGGGGTTAAAAAATTGTTGATAACGAGATAATTGGCAAGGTGTGCAATGAATATATTGAAGAGAAGAAATGTCACTTCGGAAGCAGTTGTTATTATTGAGCCGCAAATGTTGATCAGACGAAAGCCTTAGTGTTAATCATGCGCAGAGTTCTCCAAGTACAGGTGTATTCACTGTCCAGGTTTTTTTTCCATGTAAGTTAAGGTACTGTTTTCTTCAAAATTTGCCAAAGTGGAATGACCCAGTGCATTTGTTGTTGTATATGAACTGCAAGCTAACAAGTTCGAGTAATGCGGGATAATAATTTTCGAGCCATTCCAAGGTCGGGAGTTGAACTGATTTTGCCTGGCGATTATGATAGATTTCCGGTGAATCTGCGAAGGGGACAGAAAGAATCGATGCATTTGTTTGCATTGCCAACGCCAGTTTTCATGTGTGCTTCTATCTGTATCACGTTGACAGCTGAGTGCAATATATGTGATCATCTAGAAGGGTGACATGTTATAGGGGCTGTATTTGCTTTATATTCCATTGAAAGTTTTCATGCGCACTTCTTGAGAGCGTTTGAAATTCTGGTCATCACCTTCTTCAAATATGGATGGAAAGTGAGCCTGATTGGTGCTCGAGCTTGAAAACGCTGCATTTATAAAATTTTAAGAGCCCCACATACATGGAAGGTCGGAACCAACAATTTCGTGCTTGAAACTTTTCGGATCACTGCTCACGTCACGCTGTTGCCAGATGTCGTAAACAACAGTATCACACGATGATTCCCTAATAGCATTAAATTTAAAAGTGCGTTGCTTTAACCTATTCCATTAGCTGTCATGATCTCAGGATGTAAGCTGTAATCGATTACGAACGATTCCGCCGGACATTGCCTTACTGAAGTTGTTACGAGTGTTGAATTTGCGGGATAATCGTCTCACACATTTGCCTTCTGGTTTGTCCTATTTTATCTTTTCCATCGATAATAAGCTTCATCAAGTTGGAAAACCTTACTGATTATCTTTTTGATCGATCTCTTAAAGTTTCTTAATTTTTGAAAGTGTTGAATTTACAGACGATAGAGATGCACATCAAAAATCGTTGCATCAACTTTCATTGCAGAAAGTTTTTCTTTGGCATAATGAAGAATTTATGCGATTAGTGCTAAGTACGGCTATGAGCACAAAATAATGTTCATATATTTCATGGTTGTAAGTGATTCAGTTATTCAGTAGCTGAGACGTCTGCCGATTAAACAGGGCGAATTTTTCTGCAATAAAAGCAAAGATTTTTGAGTAGCAACTAACTGCATAAAATGTCACTGTGAAGAGATTGTTGAAAGGTAAAAAAAAAAGTAAAAACCAAAAAAGGTATCTCCTGATTGAATATTGTTTTTCGAAACAAATGCATTGGTCGATAAAGGGAGCTGGCGGTGGTGGGGGGAGGGGAGAGAGAGACGAACGAGGAAGAGAGAGGAGGAAGGGAAAAGGAGAGGGAGGGGGGGGGTGATGGGAGGAAGATGAGAGACGCCTGGAGCTGTGCAGTGATGTGATTGATATTATAGAATTATCGCGAATGGAATTACGAGTATTGGACGTATCTGAGAACGAACTCGGCGAATTACCATATGATCTGCGTCATATGTGCTCTCTAATTGAGTTACATCTTCGTGGGAATCCACTCACCACACCACCGGCAACTATTTGCTCGAAGGCGAGTCAGTTCATTTCGATGCCTCACTTTTAATGCTCCCACTTCTTGAAATATAGCAAGCTTTATCTTATCAGAGGAAAGATTTTTTCTGCCATTTCTGATAATTTCTTTAATATCAAAAGTAGCTAGCTGTTCATTTACTTTTACTCAATTCTTTTTATTTGTTTTGCATAAATGGGTTGTGTTGATATTTTTTCGCTCTTCTTATGCGTATCTGCTTGCTTTTCCGGTATTCTTTAATGGCAAACTAGAACAAATTGTGTCGCAGTTTGGTTGATGTATTGTGCATTATGCGATGGTCTTCTAGCATCACCTTCTAAACTTTATTCATTCACACCTGATAACACTTAAATATTTTTAATATACAATTTTTATCGTGCAACTGATTGATTTCTCTCAAAAGGATCGATTAGGGGTTTGCATAACCTCTCAATTTCCCATAAGAAAAAAGCAATTAGGCGTTTTCTCTCTTTATTTACTTTTGGGTTAATTTGCATTTGCAAGCATTGTACAAGCGTATGTATGTGTACATTTCTATCAGCGCCTGTGTGTGTGTGTTTGCAGTTCTTTGAACCAATGAATCACACATATTAAAATTTAAAAATTTTATAGGATAATGCTGTAGGATGATTTGCTGTGTCATATTTCATGTTGGTTCTTCAATTTTGCAAAGAGTTTTAGCAAATTTAATTGCGTAAAAATTTTCCGGCTTTTTTTTCTGGTAAGGTTTCTATTTTATACTCTTCGGATTGCCCAAAAAGTGATTTTCTTTGCTAAAGATTTATACAAGCAATCGAACTATACGAGAATGTTAATATACGCCTTTTGCAATTTTACTAGTATATGAAACTGCTCGGTTAAGTGAGCAGGATGCAAAGAGCGCGGATCGTGTCAGCTTTTTTGGCACTTCCCTTCGCTTATTTTATATATTTGAGTAATTACTCCGTCAGTTGAAAGCAAATGCGCATCTTCTACCAAACGCTTTGCCACGTGCTCCTCCTTATTTACCTGATATATGACAAAGATGATAACACGGGCAAGCAGAGAGCCAGAAAGTTCCTCTTTCTTATGTCATTTCCGCACTCGAGGTGGAAATAAGATTTTTCTCTTTTTTATACCAGCATGTCAGTTTCGAGGCTGTTTTTCGGCTTTCACCTTTTACGGCTATTTTTAGGGTCGCGAGCATGTTTTCAAGTGGCTACGGGCACAGGTGAATGCCACTGAAGGAGGCTCGAGGCCACTTGATTGGTCCATGAATCGTCCGGTGACCATTAATGCAACTCTGCGGCGTGGCAGATAGTAAGTCCTTCGGATTTTTTGCATTTGATTCTCTAAGACAATCGATTCAATAGTCTGAGATGCCTTTCCGAGTTCCTTTGATATTTGCATCGTGCACTGTTTCTTCTTCATAATGACCACTTTATGAGGGCCTATCATATCGATGGTGTATTTATGCGTATAGTATGTTTGTCTAACCGTCACATTTATTTTTTTGTACTTTGAAAGTTATTGCACTGGGACCGTGTCATAAATACCAAAAAAAAAACTCACTTTAACTATTTGGCCTATTGCCTGTTCAGTTTGCCAAAACACGAAAGCCCCATAAAATTTGCAGCTCTCTTTTATTTTGCGAGTTGCCGAATTTTGTCAAAGATACATTTTAGCTAAAGATTTATATGACCGGTCGGTCGTCTATGCTAAAAGAAAACTTTTGAAGCACTATGAGACACTATCTTTTACATCTTAACATAGAGCAACCGATTGGGTTAGTGGGATTAAATTACAGAAGTCACATATCACGCCACCTGACTGTTATCCGTCCTTAATTACTCTTTCAGACAAATTGCATAAAATGAAGCATGCTAATATATATATACAGTTTAGCTTTTGCAATGATTTTTAAATAGGAAATAGTGGAGGAATGATGATTAGTGGAATGAAATAGAAGAGAGAGGGGAAGAGAGATGGCATACAATTCCAATATTAATTTATTAGAGCGCTCAAAATAATGCATGTGTAATTGCATAGTAACGATAACGGAATCGACACAGTGGCTCGTCGTGTCGAAAGGCGTTCTCGTTCCACCAGATTTAACACCCTTGGCGGCAGTGATTCTGGATATGCATCCACCGCCGATGAGCATCGCTACTCACATGAAGTAAGTATTACCACTGACAGTTTAACATCCGAGTAGAACAAACTTTGCGGAAAATCTCTGCGACTACTATGCATGTTTTCGGTCCAGTTTAAAAACAGCAAGATCTAGAAAACTTTGGAGGCTGGAGAAGCCAGTATTCAAATAGATGCTGCGGTTATCATCTCATAGTCGTAGTCCTATAAAAAAACCGTTAGCGGAATAAATTTTATGCTTGAAATAATTGAAGGTTTTGAAGTAATTCACGAAGAAAGGAATGAATGAAGCACCTGACTGTTTAGTATCATTGTAAATGAGATCACGCTGTTACTGTTATGGGGTAATCTTATATCAGTTAACGTAATACGAAATTGCATACTGTATACATCTCAACCTACCAAGATGTCATCGTTTGCCCTGACTACAGAATATTGCATAGTGACATCATTCTTCACGAATAAGATAATAGAAGTGCTGCGGCTAAAACATCGCTTCCATTCTTTGTATATGTTAAATTATAGGATAATGAAAGAAAAGCTACATCTAAATTAATTCTTAAGAAATGCATATTGTGACATTTTGTATTTGTCTGCTTCGTTTCATTCCACGCATATAAGTAGTTTGCTTATGAATATTTCTTTTGCATCACACAAGAGAATGCTAGATGTCGTTGTAGTATCAGACGTCAACGACGGCAGGCTGTCTGTTCGGTATAAACGAATCTCTTCGTTCTCCACCAGCCGGTCACGAATCTCCACCATATATCGACTATACGAATAAGCCGAAATGTTGTGAGGTGGTGCAGTCGACGTGTATAGCAACAACAAGTTCGTCGTCTGGCTGTACGGGTGGCCTTCTGAACGAAGTGATGAGCGCATATGCCGAGAAAGTTCGTTTATAAAATTTCTGATTACCGATCTATTCATCTCGAATTTCGCCCCTTCCTGTTCTAAATATTAATCGGGTGGCGCCTGCATAACTTCGCAGATTTTGCGCTAAGTCCATCTGCAGCTTACGCTATGATGGCAAACGTACTTGATGTCAGAATTGTTTCAAAGATAAATTTTATATTTTTTACGCATTTGATGAATAATTAGTACCCTTATATGAGTTAAACGGCATACGCTCATTACGTAAGCATGTTTCTTTGCAGTGATTTTTAGTTGGAATGCGTTGCAAGCTTGGTTCGCTTTTTGAAACTTTTTTAAAGCCACAATGATGCATGCCTTAGTAGGTTTCGCTTAGAGCTTTCCTTCCGTTCTTTTTTTTTATTGGATGGCTTCCTCAGAGTACAGTCTTGAAAATCAGTAAAAGTAGTGCTTGAACCCAAACTAAATTCATTCGAAAGTAGCAGTTAAATTATTTCAAGGAATACTTCATCAAATGTCGAAGAAATGTGGCACGATATGTGCTTTTTAGAGTAGAATCCGCTACACCGCTTGATCATAGAAAGTATTCAGCGTCAATGGCAAAGCACCTAACTTATTGTTTCGTATACGCTGTTAGGCGACATGACAGTTTACTTGATGAAACAAACCGCTGGCTTCATCATATTCCTATGCGCATATTTCATGGCGCTTCAAATTCCATAACTTGCCCTAATTTTCGTGCCTGGTTTCAAGTGTACATTATGTACGCAAAATTTCATAAATAGAACTTCAGATAGACATAGCGACACATCACTCAAACACAAAGGCACATACATGTAGATGCACATATATATACATGTCCTTCCCACCGACCTTCCCATATTTCTTTTGCATCACATAAGAGAATGCTAGATGTCGTTGTAGTATCAGACGTCAACGGCGGCAGGCTATCTGTTCGGTATAAACGGATCTTCCCACCGAAAAACAGAAGACATCCTGGAAACCAAAATTTGCTCAAAACTTCCCAATTGAATAGGAATGGCAGAGGGCTGTCTCATTTGAATGGAAGAGAATACTGTACTTGCGGCGAGGTCCAGCTCACATAAAATTTGCACAGCGGGCAAATTTACTCTATTTGTCATCAAGTTGCTTCAGCTGGAATAAATGAATAGGAGAGCTGCAATTGCATAACGCTTTCTAAGAAGAGAAGCTTGTTTAATACAAAGCAACGTACTTAACAACTCTGATCGATGGCTTAATAATTCAGTGGCATCCCAACGACGCTTCCGAAACTCCACGCAGTAACGATCATACCTCGGCACTTCGAGAATTCAAGCCTTCGACAGTCCCCTAGATTACCTGCCTCTCATAGCGCTGTTCATCAAAACGACCGAGCAAAAGTAACGATGCAAATGATATATGATAGTCGAAGCATGCACTAAACACCAAGTAAAATGAAAACTGCAGAATATACCCGATTCGTAACGGGATGATGGTTGCACTTGTTAGGTGTGTTTCGGGAGTTGGCCATAGCCACATTCACCGATATATTACATGATAATGAAAGAAAAACAAAGTGATCATGAAATTGAACGAAGCACTTTTGTATTGAACATAACGAACGCAAGAGCAGAATGCTTTGCAAGAGCATTACCGCTGCCTTAAGGATTTATGTGCATTTTGTGCAAAACATGTTCAGAAATCATGCAAAACCTGATATATACTATATTCAGGTATGCTTTTTGTTGGTTTCTAATTGAAGTTGACACCTCTCTACGGTAAAAGCTGTAGTTACAGATGGGAACCGAGTCGCCGCTTAGTCGAACCACACCTACGTCCACATCACAACGTACTACCATCGAACGTGCATTGTTATATTCGAATAGCAGCATCCTTTCCTCGTCATCTTCGTCAGTGTCCTCTTCCACAACCGTATCCCACCGACCTCAGGCAATCGTCTCACCAATGACGGCTGTTAATTCCCCTACAACAGATCGAATTATATCCGTGAAATCAACTGCCACTAAAGAAACCCTCATTGAAGGTGACGGGTTCAGGAAAACAGGAACGGGTACTTCAGCCACGTCGTCGGGCACTACCACCGTACAACTATCACCTCGAAACATCGATAAAGCAATGGATTTGAGCAACAATAACGCTGTGTCGAAAGATGTTTCTGATGCATACGATAACGACAAGCAGATGGATGTGCAGAGTTGTAACATTCCTCTCAGCACGACATTAAATATCCGCACATGTGATTCCCCGACATTAGCCTTCAAATCCGCTGAGATTGAGACAATCTACACGACGAACAAGCAAAGAATACCGACAGTTGGTGGAGCACAAGAGCGCGATCAACCGAAACTTCTTTCACCTGTTATCGAGGCACCTGTTGCACCAGGTTAGCCATATGCTCCGATGAACCACAATCCGAAAACTCAACTTCGAATAGAGTTTTACAGGGTTGAAATTTTTTGTTTTGTTTCTTGGGCTTGTCGAGAACTATGTCCAACGCTATATTCAAACACCTACGATGAGGATCTATATTATTAAATAACATCAAAATGTAGCTTAACTTGATGCTCACAGTTTTTTATGACCTCAACGGCAAACATTGGAAATACGATTCTTTTCGCTCAGTGGAGAAGATTCATGCAGCTAAAATATGGCACAAATTTGTTAGCTTTTTAACAACATTTCCTCTGCAATTGATGAAGCTAGAAGGAAATCGAAGTATTCTATATACATGCAGGAATAAACGTTCAGAAATGGGATATCATTGGTATGATAGCGTACGTTCGATAAGTTGGATGACTTTTTGCTTTGAGGGTTTTTTTTTCATTTCTCTCCTCACCTCTCAAACAATATGCTCAGTAAAGTAGGTATTCCCTCGTATCCTACAAAAAACTTTTCAGCGTCAGTGACAAGCACTGTAAACGGGAATGCGACAACAAATTCGAGTGCTTCGATAGCTGTACGTTCTTCAGTCGTACCGGAAAGTGCGTGCAGCGCTGTACGACCTGTGAATACCACCGCTTCGGTTTCTTCTGCTATTAAGGTGAGACTGTCAAATCCACCTCAGAACAATGCATTGCTTGGCGCTGCATACGGTGGCCAAGCAATTTTTCAAAAAAGAGCTGAAACATAAGGTTTATAGAAAGTGATATCTACGAGCTAGTTTTGCAGTTGTTTTGATTCCAGCTAAGTGTATTCTGTTTCATCTGTCTCACCTTTCGATAACATGCAGTGAATCCGCATGCGATTCTTGAGCATTTCCTGGAGTAGTATGTTGTAATATTTATTGAGGAGATGAAATTTTTTTAAAATTTAAAACGAACATTACTGTTGGAGGTGATCAAGCACATCTGGATGCAGTATTGTTACAGCGGAAGACAAACAACATCAAGGGGATAACAACTTCTAACAAATTTTACAAATATTTAATTTGGGTTATAGGAGCCAACTGGGCACCCAACTCGAACATCAGGAGGAAGTTCACGAAGTTCATCCTCACTGAACAGCTCTCGCTCAAGTGTTGCTTCATCACGTGCAATACCGGCACTCAAAAGGCCACTTCTGGCAACACACTCATCGACGCTTACATCAACAACATCTGCGAACACTACATCGATGTCAAGTAAGCTATCAGAATTATCATTTATAGGATTCTGATGCAGATGCCGACGATTCTGAGGGCTTACAAGTTTTAGTTCACTGAAAGAGCTGATGTTTCCTTTTTATTAGCCCTGTCCTTCAGAAGCACAGTGATTCTCAAGAAGCCCATATTCCATTTTGCTTCCTGTAAAGGGGCGAAGACATTGACTTCTGTGATCCTCATATCACCAACACAGTGATCCGAAAGGAATGAAGCATCTTGGGATTTTATGTACAATCTTAGCAAGACGGTACATTTGAAAGTATCAAATCTGCTATAATGGTGTCATCTCATCATGCTCTACATTCCACTTTCTTTGGTTATTCCTAATAAATTTTAGCAGATTTAAATTGATTTCCTCGAACTGCGCGAATGTTCAGTAACTGCGTTTCTTATTTCTTCATATTAGTCAAGCGATTATCTATGTAGAAGCTTTATGGCAATATTGTTTTCTGTAATGTTTAAATGCAAATGAATGCTTGATATTCGTATTGTTTATTTGTTTTTATCATTTTAAAGGCATAATGGATTGAGGTAAAACCCTCATGAAATAGCTCGACTGCTATTAACTGCTGTAATGTTGGGTAAATAACACTAATGTTGACTGAAAGTGCTAAACAAATTTTCGTTACTCGTCGTTTCTTAGAGCTGACAGATAACGACGACTATTGACAGCGCGATAGGGATTATCTGAAGGAATGTGTAAAATTAGCTGTCATGTTGTCAATCCTTCGGCGAGAGCGTTATCTCGTCACGAAGTATTGTGTAACACGAACTTTATCTGCTTTATTTTCGCTTACAGCAATACAAACCAACAATTCCCACATTATTTCTGCCGAGTTTACAAATGTTTTAAGCTGAGTTTTGCTGCACTATTCGACCATTAATATGTAATAAACGCTAGTTAACATTAATAGAAACTACAAATTCAAAAAATTAGATAAATGCAAAAATATTTGATTGTAACATGCGATCTTATAATGACAAAAGAGTGTTCTCACCAACATTATTCAATATGAACAAGAAGCACATATGCATTGATCTTAGAGGGAAATCGAACAAACGTTTCTCATTCCTTTTAATATGAAGCTTTTAAACATTTAAGCTATGACTAGAGGAGATGAGAAGCTTTATAAATGCCTTCACAAATATGGAAATTCCTCACTATCGATGCTTTCTTGTCGACGAATTAATATTTTCCTATACGGAAACAAAATGTAATCTTTCTTATTGTTGGCAATACTCAACCTTAGATGGAAGATGTTTAAACAATCTCATTTTACCTTTCATTGGAATGCGGCAATTTCTAAAAGAACTTTTGATAGATGCAATAGTCATCTATTTCAATTAGCAGTGATAAAATTCGCTTGTTGAAATTCCATTTTTCTCACAAATTTATGAATGTTGAGTCGATGATTGTTGTTTCATTGGGATTTTCTTTGATATCTCTTTGTTATTCATGTTTTTCATTTAATTTTAACTTAGAATTCAATGAGAACTCAATGCTTATAGACAAGCCATCGTTACCTTTTTATTACTCTCAGCACCGATTAATTATTGTTTTAATCGAGTTTAGCGATCTTTGAAGTCGACACAAAATCAAACAGTTGTAGAAATATTGAATTCGTAAGCAAACGTATTCAGGAACAACGAACAAATTGACAAAAACTCGTGACAGTTTGGGATTGGCTCGAAGCCAAATGAACGGTAAAGCAAATCGCAAGCCGACGAGTGCAACCAATGAGAAGCCACGGCTCATTCATACAAACGATACAAATCCTGTGCATACTACTGCTCGAACAGCTGTCACGAGCACAGTAACCCACACAACATCGGGTGTTATTGACAATATGCGTAAGGTGGGATGCTCTCTTTGTGATATTTAACCCGATCGCTTCAGGGGGTACATAATCAGGGACATTTTCAAGGGACATAACCAATTGCTCATTAGATAGGGTATGCAATTCATCAACGAGGAATGCATAATCGATTATTGCAAAGAAGCTTTCCAAATTGCAAATTAGCATTCGATGCTACTGCAAAAATGAACCAATAGTTTAATGCAATTTCGTCGACATGTGTGAATCAACAGAGTTTTTCGATTATCGCAGCAAATGTGCGCATCAATAATGTGCAAGAGGTAAATTGCAATAGCTGTTCTTATTTGCCAATCATCGTTGTTTTTATTTCTCATAAAATCTTCCTGTATTTATAGGCCGCAATATTCGTGATAGAGGGAAATTAAGCGCGTTATTTCCTTCGGAATAAATCACTAAATATAGTAAAGTATATCATTTTATATAATTTGGTGCTATATCGTCTATAACAAATAAAGTATATAGTCCACATATAATTCGTTGGCAATCAAGCACATTTATTTATGATAAGCTGGATTTAACAGCTATTTCAACTTAAATATCCTTTGATTTTGATCACAGCTGCGAATTCAGAAAAAGGGCCAGAATTCTTCGAGCAGAATTAAATGTATTATTGCTTGATACTGTTTTATTATTTCTTTCTGTTGAGATTCGCAGCCTAAAGCGGTTAAACGTTCAACAAATTGCTGTATTGTTGCGCTGCGAGAATTATTTAGAAATAATATTCGGCGACCGGCAATAATCAACGAATTTTTCATTGCAGGCTCTTGAGCAACGTTTAAATTTAACACTACCACACGAACGTGACCAATTGGCTGCATCATTAGCCGATGGTATTCACCTATGTAACTTTGCCAACTCGATACGTGCTCGCGCTGTGCCTACCGTCCTTACCGCTCCTTCTCCTAACGTAATCCTTTCTTTTCTTCAGTAATATTTAGATCAGCTTTTCACAAAGATTTGACAACTACAAGACTTATAGGAACGTTAACTCTTACACAAAGATTTTTCAATGGAAGTTGTTCAAAACAACCAATTATTGCTTCCTGTGCTTCTGTACACGTGTCTGCGCTTATGTATGCGCCTATCTGTCCGTGTCTTTAATAATTTTAACAGGGTTGTCACTGAGTCCTTGTTACAAAGTCTACACATCACGGCCTATCATCCAACACCATATTTTACATTGATTCATCAGCTTCAGATGGGACCACGGGTATTTGAAGGTGCTTGAAATTTTGCATCCATTTTATAGTGGTCAGACTATCTGATTTGGATCACGGAAAAAAAACAAGTCTTCCATGAAGGCCTACCCTACCATACGTTATTTGTTTCTTACAAAATATGAAACCGGTTGGTCACGATAAAGCAAGATAAATAAAAATTTTTCTCTCTTAGGCGTTGGAAAATAATTGGCCTATTGGTGACTTACTTAAAAATTTTTTGTTTTTTGGTGAGAAATTTTTCATTGGTTTATTTTGTAAGGTTTATTGTTATTTGCTAGCATTCAAGTGTGCGTTAGTGAAAATTGCAATCGTAGAGCACATTGCTGTGATGCTAATTGATATATAGCTGCTAACATCAAACAATGAAAATCCATTGGGCATGCGGCGTTTTTTTTTTTGTTTTTGCAGTGTAACGTTAAGAAAATTGCTTCCACGAGCGCATTTTGTTACACATTATTGCAATACGTTTTTTGTCCAGTATAAGAGGGGATGCAATAACGTTTTACTTGATGATCGTCTAAAAATTCGGCTTCAATACACGCGATTTCCTCAAATATTTTAAAATATTTGCAAAAAATTCTCAAATTTTCCACGAAATTCTTTTGCAAAATTTCATCGATACATCTACTAAATATTCTTCTCCAAAATAGGAAAAATAGATGAGCTTTTGGAAGAAATTGTGGAAAATTTCAAAATTTTAATGTTGCATAAAATAAGGAATAGGAAGTAAGAATTGATTTTTCAATGCTAAAATCAATCATTCTCTAAAGTTGAGCTGAAGGCGGATGAGATGAAGGCGGATAAGTGTAAGATCAAGCGATGAGCTGAAATTTGATAACGGCAAATATTTTAAATGCAATCATTTAACCAAATCAGATTTATCTGCTCCGATTGATGTGATAGTTTTTATTAAAATGTCGAAAATTGTTAGTTTACATAGAAAAAAATTTTATGATAGAAAATATGCAAAGATAGTTTATTAATCAATAAAAAAAAAATGATTGTGGAAATACAGATGAACTTTTTTATAGTTTCACTTCTTTTATATCTTCAAATTTTGAAAAAAAAAACATTCTACAAATTAGGAGTATTCAAATGCATAATATTTTCATAAAAGTATTTATAGGCTCAGTTATCGACTCCGAAATGTCGTCGAAACGTTGAAAACTTTCTGTCGGCCTGTCGTCGCATTGGTGTTCCTGAGGTATGCTATTATTTACTTCTATGCAACAACAGTAACATAAAATAGTTGAACAATGAGCATTCTTATCGATGGTATTACATTCTCTCAAACGATATAAAAGAATTTGAAGTGTTTTTGCATTCAATATTCCTCTTATCTATGAGAGTTCAATGAGAAAGATAAACTTTAATGCGCTTTTATCTATGGTTAAGTTGTGAGACACAGCGAACAGAAATATGCTCATCAACTTTTCAAATGTTCAATGTAATGAACAGCTAAACGAAACGTGAAATTCTTGTTGAATATTGCTGCAGAAAAGAAAACCAATCAATTAGTTGTAAGAAATATGCATAATATGTATAACATTTTAGTAAAGTTAGACTTTAATAATAATAAAATTAAAAACTTTACAAAGAGATAAATATGACTTTTTTTCAATGAAGAGGCAATACTTCTAGAGTTATCGCTATAGTTCAAAAAAGTTTTCTGGAAGATGTAGGATTCCAAATAGGGAACATGTGGAAGGGGGAGCAAAACACGACTTGAGCTGTTGTTTTACTCGTCCGGCTCTACAGCGGGTGTTGCAGTTGACTCACAGCGCGGGGCAAAAATCACAGACAGGAACTTTTTTAGGCATTCTGCTTGCTGCAAGCCTTGTTATGCCCCATTCGAAAAGCATATCCCATGTCCTAGTCGCTTTATACTTCCATCCACATCAGAATATTGCACACGTTTCAATGGTCGAATGCTTTTGTCTTATATGTATTTTTTGTGCTCTTGAGCTTCATTTTCTTTTGTGTTCCTCTTTCTGTTCTTTTAGTGTGATCATTTCTTGCACGTTCTTTCATTACTGTGATCTGTGTATGTGTTGTGGGATTTTTTGCTGATCAAAGTTTGTTTTTTACGCTTGTCGTTCGAAGAAGATAGCTGCTGATAGATGCTGCAATGGCGATGACGATTTCGAAATATCTAGATCTATGTGCACTATGTGTTGTGCTTGTTGCATTGTGAAGCTAGTTGAAAGGCGCTTAACGAGAATGTTAGTGGCACGTAGAAGGATGAGTGGCAGGAAACCTTTAGTATGCCGAAGCAATTGCCAAATCGAGGAATCAAACCGGTAAACGAGGTTAAGCCAAAAATATTTTGATGTTTCAGAAATGTGCTCACTGTTTTGTGTCGCACATGGTCAACCCTCACCCACCTGTTATTCCTCTTCCCTGTTTTCCTTGGTTATGAGAGGATAACATAGCCGCAGATTTCGAGTTTCGGGAAGTGACTAATTCATAATCGGACGATAAAAGGTCACCTAAATTAAGAGAAAATTTGACAATCAGGAGGTGAAAAGCACATCATTTGCATTAAAAAACAAATAAATAAACCTTTTCTCGGCAGTTTCACCACTTAACTCTGAAATTCTCTATATAAAAATGATCTTTGGCAGTTTGTCGATCAATGAACGAAAATTTGGTCAAGAATAAAAATGTGAATGCATGCATGTTATTATATAACCATTACCAAACATTGTGAATGTTGCTTGCATTTTGCTTTTTTGCATTTTATGCAGTTTGCTACAATGCGATGCTTTAAAGCTGCATTTTTAGTGAATAGTGATTAAAGCTTAATAAATTAACGTCATTTAAATTTTGAAGTGATCAAACGATTGCTTCTCTTTTGTCTTAGAGACCGCAAAATTCTCGTTAGTGATACGCACAACAAAGCAGCGTTTCGTTGTTATAGATGGTGATTTTGGAAACTATATGCAGTTGAAAATATAGAGGAAATGAAGGACCTATTAGTGCATAGGAAATTTACCTTTTAAAAGTTAACGGAGGAGGAGGATAGAGCATTGAAGTGGTTAAGGTTATGCTGCTGAATAGCACGAGAAAGTAGATTAGTGTGCTATTCGTGGAATTTTTTATATTCCCGTTAATTTTTCATGATGTGATTTTTTCTTCCTTTATAGCGAGAAGATATTTTATCATTAAATCATTTGTATTTATACCTCTTCGTATGCTTTGGTTCCCTTAACGTTTAATTGTTAGGTGACAAAAATCCTTCGTGGCGCACTTGTTTTGAGATGAATTGCTTTCCCACCTTCCGTCGTCTACTTTTGCAAGGTAATTATTGAAAAGACAGAAGTGATATTTTCTATTTCGAATACCGAATTAAAAGATGCTAATTTCAGAGTAATATTATCTTTCTTACCTATTCCCCCTCCTCAATCGGTAGACGTGGGAGAGATAAAAAGCAAGTAATTACAGCTCTAGCTTTGACCATGAACGAACGAAACTGAAGTCAAGGATTGAGGCCCCACCGCCGACATAATATTTTTCTTTCCCTCCCTTCTTCCATATATGTAGAGAAAGGAGATTTGGGGTCTGGAAACAAATTCGTGAATGATTGTATAGGAATAAATTGAATATAGTAAAGCTTCCGAAGGAGACAGATTGTGCATTGTTTGGATGAATGTATTATTTGAGTAGATTTGATTTTTAGACTTAACCTTATTTAATGCTTTGCTATTTCACGCCTCTTTCTCGTAATTGAGCATTTCTACTAACCAACGATGATTTGGCTCGCTTTCAGGTGCTGCGTCGAAACGTTGAATTTAGTGAAAAAACGCTCGCCAACACACTCCTAACCATCTTCGTCGCTTTCATCTGCTTCACAATTCTGTTTCCTATCTAAGGTGGCACTAACAAGAGTTTTACTTTATTGTTATTGATACGCCTACGGGAAAGAGGCTACTTTTAGCAAAAATAAAAACAACGCATTTCTCTATGACTTTTTTTAGTGTGGAAAATTTCAAGCTATTTTCTTTTCGATAAAAATTCACGAAAAAAGCTTATTGAAAGCTTCTTCACCATTCTTTGTTTCTGTTTGCTACGCACTAAACTTGAGATCATTATGTTTGGCTTATCTTTCCTGCAACCGCCATTGCTTTCACGCTTGTTGTATTTATCACTAATCCACGTTTTGTACCTTACAAACCGATGTAATTCACTGAAGGTCAAGCATCTTAGGAAGTAATCGTACCCATTATAAATGTCCAGTAGGTTTATCAACCTGTCGAAGGTGTAATTTGCACCTGAACAAACAAAATGAAGATTTCGTGAAAATATTTTTATTCACCAAGTTAGCTCACGTGCACCAAAATCGGAAAGAGCCTCGGCATCCATCCTATGCACCACAAATGGGGGAAGAGCGCAGATTTGCATAATAGTGAACCTGTCCACATAGATAAAAAGTGGATAATCTTTGCTGAAGTTTGTTTTCATAAAAACAGATTAAATGAATCCCTCAATTAGATCAGAAAGGAGCATAGAGCTGAGCAATATGTATTATCCATAAACATTGCATGTTGCTAATTCTTTTTGATTTTAGCGTCAAGTATTTCGTTATATCTCTTAGACATTATTTTCTCTTCTCTTATAGATTGCTTATGCAATATTCGTCAACCTTTTATCTCTACTGAGGTANGTGTACCTAAAATTGCGTACGTAATGAGCTGACGATAGCGACTGCGTCTCAATTTACATTCCATCATTGAGATAGGTCATTTTATAATTGCATATAATGGAATTAGAAGATAAGGTGTATATATAATTTTCCTCTTCCCGTATGATACCTGAGCGAATCTATATCGTTTGTTAATCACAACCTTTATGAATGATGAGTTAACTTTTATTGATTATTTCAGGCTTTTTGATTTAGTTTATATTGTGTTATTCTCAGTGATTTCTTTTTTCTTATCATTCAATGATTTTCTTATTATCGCTCATTCGTTGCACTATTGCTTCAACAAATCCTCAACGTTATATCGTTATAGACGCTTTTAACGATATAAACATTTCATCTTTTAACAAATAACATATCTGCATTTCTATACTATACGATTTTTATACTCTTTTGATAACGTTCTATCTATTAGATTTCTCACCGGAATGCATTCTATGACATTAATATTGGCGTTGCTAAAGTATTCGATCATTTCCAGTAAAAAAAACCACATCTTCCTATTTTGTATTTGAGTATATATTAGCTCAAATTTTTTAATGCTTTCGATAAAAGAATATACAACAAAAGAAATTTTGGTGAATCCTTAGATCTGGCTGTTGACAACCGTATTTTGTTCTTGTCTGTCTGTTTGAAAAAATAAAAACGTTATCGCCTAAGTTCGACCGTGAAACCGTTCTTTTCCGAACTGGGATTTGTACACCTGGTAGTGGATGCTTTTGGAGAGCGCATCATGAGGCATTTTCCTGTGTTATAGCAAATTTGGGTATGTGATCGGACCGATAGGCTGGAAATATAGGGAAGAGAGTAACATATCATGGCAGCCTCTTTGAGACACTTTTTATTCGCTTCTAATTTACCTGTGAAATTAATAACCGTTATACCTTTCTAGTTACTTTTAGGTTATTTATGGTATTAATAACTACACACCTATTTTGCTCAAATGCAATCTATTGCTGAAAACAATAACAACATAGATGCTTCGGACAAGATCTTAGCATTTGAATGGATATTAACTATCTAAATGGGAATTAAGTAGAAATTAGTGTTTTAGAAGTGGCCAAAATAAACAAATTATTTCAGTTGTCGTTATCGTTGTGTAGCGATATTTTGGAACGTCGTAATCTACAGCAAACAGCAAGAACAACTCTCGCACTTAACAGAATCGCAAATGCTGCAAATAACGCCACCGTTCGTCTCTCGGAAAGTCGTCGCATCACTAACGTCTGATTTCTTTGCGTTTCTATGCCGATTTGCCGCTCAAGAATGTTGTGTAAATATCAGTTATCGATTGAATTTCAACGAATTTGAATACAGAATGCAATAAGAAGGAAAATAATCGTATTCGGAATTAGGGTTCGTTTTTTTTTCCGAATTTTTTTTTTTACAATACCCGGAATGATGGACCCTTTTCGTGAAAATAGCCACAATTTTCCTAAATTGTAATGAAGAAATTATCGAATGGATCTGAGTAAATCGTTTTTCATAAAAGTACTCAATATTTATTTCACCTTCAATTCTATCATTATGGCTGATTTTTTTTTCTGCTTTTTCTAAAAGTAATTTCTGCAAACATGAATTTTGAATATGTTTATAAAAAAGTGCATATTTGTACGCATGAACTGTTGCCACAGTTCATATCGAGTTGCACAGTGCAAAGCGCTTTTCTTCAACACAAATAATTGACTTCTGTCATTCCCATTACTTCTTCTTCGATTATCAGTAGCTTATGAAAGATATTAATTTACTTACGATGAACGTAGTCGGTTTTTTAGATGGGAGGAATTTTTTATAAGATCTGTCAATTTTAATTGTTGAGAATTCAGAGAGAAGGTTTGCTTTTACATATTGAGGGCTTTAATAATAATGGTCATTCGTTTTTTTTCCCAAATTGAATTGAAATTCTCTACAGTTTATTTCTTCTTCTTCATTGTTATGACCAGTAATTTGATGACTCATTAAGATTGTGCTTTATAAGAACTAACAAGCATTAGCGTTTTGCAATATTTCTAAATAAATTCTATCCTATATTCGATTATGATTGTTGCATAGATGTTTGATTCTTCAATTTTTTTTTTTATTATAAATTCCCATCTATACGATGCGTTCGTCATCTTCATCTTAATTTCTCTATGTGAACAATTCCATTACTTGCACAAGCATCAACAAACATTTATATTTTATTCCAATTCTTGTTTCATTTGCTTAAACAAGTCGTAATTGTGCCGCAATTGCTACAAGCAAAAAGCGCTTCCTTTAACTATAATATTTTCATATTTCAACTAAAATCATTGACGTTGAATATAATATATGGAAGTGAGTTCGTTTATCGAAATTATGCATCTCATCGTTATCCATCGGGTTTTTCAATAAATCCCTCTTTTGAAAAGCAATAAAATGTTAGGAATGTTATATTTGCTTTTTTTTTCCAACGATTAAAACAATTTTTTCGCAGTTGAAGTCGATACTGCCATCGTAGTTTGTGTAATTTTTTAGCAGTTACTGAATGCAATTTGTGTGTCGTAAGCTGATCAAAACGTCGAGTCTTGCTTTCATCGGAAATGCTTTTTTACTTCCAGTTTTTATGAATTTGAGTTCTATATTGTGTTTGTTTGTTTTTTCTCACTGTAAACGAATAGAGTTATGTGAAAACGACCGTCAAATGCGATACGTTTGTCAATGTGCACATATAAATACAGCAGTTAGGGATGTTCACCTGTTTGAATGATGTTTTCTGTCTGTTTAGTATGCCTCCCTTCTAATGAGTTATTCAATTAAACTCCCTACCTAAGAAGGTAATTAGTCCGGAACTGCACTAATGATACTTGTGAATTTTTTAGATCTTTGAACGAATGTGATTATGGTTGGATAATTCAAAAAATTTTTACAAGCATAAGTTTCCATTGTCTCAGAAAGAATAATGTCAAATTTACATACCAGCGAATATATATTTTTGAATGATTAGGTAGTATGAATTTTTCTCGAGATATGTTCGAATTTTTCTTTTTGCTTAATTAGAAAAAAAAATTATTCCACCATCTTTTGTCTATTTTGGTCTTCGCCTCTCTCATATTGGTTTATATATGAATTTTTATTGGAATATAGAGTTGCTATGTAAAATACGGCGAAGATTTTGTCACAGACTTCGATTAAATATGCCAAAAATTGCAACTGATAGTTTTCGATTTCAAATTATTGTCTACACGACAGGAAGTCGATAAATGCATTTCTAGAACAATTCAATATTATCTCTAAGAAACGGAGCGATACAAATCAATGGAGTGGAGAAATTCTGATAAAATTAATTAGTAGGGTACATTAGTCAACAAAGTTGATTGTTTTCAATCAATAGGATTAATAAAATAAAACTTATTAATGGGTCTGTGACAGAACTTCTTTCGAATCTACTTTTGTTTTATCTCATAAATAAGACTTGAACAAGTATTGAAAGTATATCGTTTTCGATTGCTCACTACTGTTATTTTCAATAGGTATATTTTCGATCTATGATTTTAAATCCCTCATTATTCAATTTAATTTCTTTTCATATCTCTTTGACATCCTTATTGTAAGAAGCAATTGAGGGAAAATTTTATGGAATCATAGATATACAAATAAGGGCATCAAAAAATAAAAACAACAATCATTTCCTAAATTTTGATTCTATTTCTATAATTTCAATCGTTTTATTCATAATGAGTTGTCGTACGCAGGATTCTATGAGTAATTGAGTAATTCCAAATTCATATACGATAGGTATATAATAAAAAAAAAGCTGACATTTATATTCCATGTTGAATAGCAGTCATTTTTCCACGTGAATCCTATATGTTTCACATTATTGGCGATTATTTTCGAGGCAATGATCATAAATGAATTGAGTTAATCATAAAATTCGCTACATTAGCTTACTGAATTACGATACATCATGGTTCGATCAGGTGGAAAAAATCTCCATATTGTTGGTGGATACTTTGTTCAGCTTGTACTTTGCATGATTGCATAGCCGCTCAGTGTTGGCTGACTGTTGTATGGTAACCACTGCCGAAGGTTTAATTTAACCGGCTAACTATGGCATACTCGAAGTTTAATGCACTTATTACACCTAATTCTAAATACGATGAATTACTGCTCAATTTTTGGAGGAGATCTGGTTCATTATACACTTATACGGGTTCCTCGTTCAACTATTAGTAGTTTATGGGTTGATACCTGTTAAATAGAATTGCACTTACTAGTGCATTAACATGAAATTATTGGCATATATTTTGGGTAGTAGGTATTCCAATATAGCCATACAATAATTTTTGTACTTCGGTTTTTTTGCACTTCTAATTAACCAGAGTAAAAATCAGTGGGATTATTATATTTTAATGTTTTCAATTCACAATAGTCGTACATGATAGTTGAGGAAACATCGAATCGATAAAAATTGAAAAAAACAATAAATAGCGAATCAATAGAACGTTTGAAAAAAAAAACAGCGAACATTCTTTTTGAATACTAGAACATCTAGGTTATAGTAAATTTCAATCTTGCTAGAAGTAATATATGCAGCGTGCCTCGGCTGATATACCGATATCCTTTATGAGATGATCCTATCATGCACATTCGCTGCTTTGTTATCATAATCGGTTGTTGATTTAATAAACTTTTCTTTCGAAATAAAACGAGAGTTTACAATCTATATTTGAATGTAATTGCAATTGTCATTCGATGTCGATCAAGCTATTTCAGGACGGTGATAAAACTATAAAAGCAAAAGCATCAATGCGAAACCATTTTTTCTATTTATTTATATCGATGACTTCAAATGAAAAAGAGCTGCTAAATATATGATGATCTTGAAGAGAAAAATGCACACATAACTTGTTCTTTCTACCTGAGTAATATGCTGTCATGTAATTACTGTGAACCAGTTTTTCTTACTATGTTATTGCGATGTTACTAGCCGTTACAATATTCTTCCGGTTTATATTTTTTGGTGGGTTAAGATGATTCAAGCTATTTTATTATTCAAGCGGTCGAGTCTGTGTTGTGTCTTTCCTGAATTTTTTTATTTTTCAGTTTTTTGAGTTTGTAATGCAGGTGTATTGCGCTTCAAAAACCCTCAAAGACCTATTGCATAGAAGAGCTTAATGGAAACAAATGAGTTGACGCACCGAAGGGTGAACGAAAGCAATGTTTATTACTGAACGAAACACAACCAGTAAGTTATGATATGTGAGCAGCCATTTTCCTCATGGTTCCTACTATAAGACAAGCCGCCAGCAACTGCCGGTTTTCCAAGAATTGCCAATCGTTAGGCAGAACTATCCAATATTTCCGGATGTATTCTTGTCGCCGGAAAAGTAGTTTTGGATTACCTCGCCAAATTACTGTAAAAAACGGTAGGAAAGGATTTCCACATAGGGAAAGTGAGGTCTGATCTGGATATTGTTGGAGAACATAAGTGAGGAGGTCTGATCTGCTGAACGGTACAAGTAAGGATATTTACACAAACGAGGAAATTTCCGCAAGTGAGGGGATGTAAAAATAAACCAATGAAGCAAACAAGCTAATGAATTGTTACAGTGCAAATTAACTGCAATCCAATAAACAATTAATATACGACGTGTAAAATGCATACAAACATTTCATCGACAATTTCCGCAACAAAAATTTATAGACAATGATTTTATGTGTGAAATATATGTCTATCACATGTCTTTCTTACTCAATAGGGGTTACTTCGTGTCAGTATGCAGTTTGTTAAATCCCTCTCAACGATCGTTGAAACAGTGGAGGATACCCTTATACATTATGCATAAAATCACACACTTAGATAACAAAAATGTGGTACATACTGTTAATTCAGGTGATCTTCATGCTATCTATATTCACTTCAGCTAGCCGAAAGCGTTTGGATGGTTGTTTTGTTCACGACATAACCGAATGTGCTGTATTACTTTATTGTGATTGCATGGTTCCTCACATACTAATGAGGTGCTTGTAGATGATGTTGTTGAATGCTCTTAAGGAAAAGAGATCAGTTTGGTGGTATGCATTGATTGCAATCTTGTGTACTTGGCAAATAGCCTTCGATTTGTATTGTACTTTCGTGCACACCGTATCGATTCCTTAGCATAAGTGTAGTTGTCCTGAGAATATGTTGTGCGTTGCATGATTCGTTCACCTCTAAGTGAACACTGATGGCTACCTTGTCGAGGGTTAATGCCCAAATACGCAAATCATGTACTTTACGTACTCCTTCGATGTTCTCCAACGAATCGAATACACTCCGGAAGTCGATACTCGATGGCCTTCCTCAAATAACATACTCTTATGCAATAATCCAATCCAAAAATTTGCATTTCGATGCAAAAAAATTGATGAAAGAGATCAATATTTGTGTAATATCGTAGCAATACTAAGAAAAACAAACAATTCCTCGTTGAATTTAGTTGCCTTCATCTTCAAAGAGATAGCACCCTTACGATGTCTTTTTCTTTTGTTTTTTTATTCTGCATCATAACTGTAAACTTAGAGAAAACTGTTCCAGTATGAACGATTCAGAAAGCTCCTATTCGGACCCAAAGCTAGTTTAACGGAAAATATGAATATTGATACAGGGATTGCAGATCATGCTACCGTCTATTACTGAACCGATTTGCTAACTAAGCCAAATTAAGCAACCTATGTTTCGTGTGAAAAAAGTAACGTTTGGAAATTACCATCTTTACTTAAATTACAACCCCAAAGGTTGACTGACGATCGTGTTTAAATTTTTATTCCCCTGGCATGACGTCATTAGCAGTGCACCAAAGTATCTAACTTTCAGAGGTTGGATTTAAATGCAATCCGGCGTTACTTGCTTCATGGCGATTTCCATATTCGTGCTCTATCTGATGACACATAAACTAGATAGTAATACCAATGGCTATTAGAATTTCTTCTTGTAAATACTCAAATTTAATGGTAATTTTTTGTAATATTCCTAATAGTCTTTAAATTACCTTCAAGAAGTACAACGAGAGCATCGCGAACAATATAAAACGTTGTGCAAATAACGATCACTGAGAATAGCAGTGTGCAGATCGGATCCACTATTGACCAAGTTTCCTGAAAAACGTAAAAATTCAATGATAGATCAGCAAACTTTTCTGAGATTGATCATTTTTAAGACATAAAACTGTCATATATAATATCAAACTGTTGATCCGGAAAAAGAGCTCGAAAAATGAATATTAGATGGATACTTAGTGAATTGGTGTGATTCCTGCATCTCCTTATTTTCAACAAAGATGGTAATGCACACTCAACAGATCATTATTTTGCTGCCATTTTTTGCTGCAGTTGGAATGTAAAGCAGTGATAACAAATTTTTAGATAAAAACTCAATGTAAAGCACAAAAAAGTTCATGTAAAATCATTGCCCCATACATCATTTTTATTGAAAATTCGGAGACACATCTGAATTCACCTATTCATGAACAAATGTATAAGCCTATAAGAGGATTTAGCAGAATATGCGATTTTTTAAATCCGTTCTCTAGATCAGTCATGTCCACGGATTGCCAAGAAATAAAGGATTGCAATTTTACAATTCAGGTGATTCAACCGCTCATATAAATCCATTACATAAAATTCGTCATTTTTGTTATTCGATCGATGTATTGTGGAAATCAACTGAAGTGAAATAAATGCGAGTTGTTAGGCACTTTTATGGTCGAAAGTTCTTCCGGAATTAAATTCAATTTGAAAATTAGTATAGAAGTTCATTCTAGAATATAAAAATACACTCGTCGATTTTTATAATTTCAGCTCGAATTTTTTCCAAGCTGCAACTACCACACAGAACAACAAGCACACATATATTTACGCACAAACCGATATTCACGCATCTATTCATATAGGGACATGGGATTGCGGTGCTGTCCAAATTTAATTTTGAAAAAGCAGATTGCAAACGAAAGATTCACATTGAAGAAGATGAGAAGTGCAGCTACAAGTACGCCGACGCTTTGAATAAGATCACCGAGTACGTGTATCATTGCCGCCCGAACGTTAATGTTCGGCTGCCCTTCTCCATCCGGGCTATGTCGACCTGTTGTACCATGCGAATGTGTATGACCTCCAAAATATAGTAATACTCCCATCCTGAAAAAAACTGCTTTTTAAAACAAGGATACGAAGAAAGAGTGAACCTATTGCTTTATATGAACACATCTAAAAGGCAGTGCTGAGTGGTTCGTTCAGAAAGCTGTTGCTACAACAACGACGGTTTTTTGTAAGGCCTCTTTTGGAAAGTTATAGCGTTCGTTCATTCAAGATTTGATTGTAGGTGCAGAATGGGCATTTTTGAACAGAATACTGCTGGATTCAAACCTTCCTTCTAGGTAAACTGCTATGCACTGAATCAGCGTTGGGATGATCGCTAGATCAGCTTATACAGTCGCATATTTACTTCAAAACTTCCGAGTTAATTGAGCTTAGCTGCAATAAAAAATATTACTAATGCAAAACAAATACGCCTGTATAGGCCTCTAGACATATTTCTAGACGAAATTGAAATAAATAATAAACAAACACAATATTGACAATAACACCGAGGCTAGCAGTGATTGCCATGATCGGTGCATCGATATCGTAATCAGCACGGATAATTCGGTCGATTGCCAAATAGACCAGAATGCCGGTGATTATCCAAATGAGGAAAACGGAAACAAATGCACCCAAAACCTCTGTAAATTTTTAGATGAAAGTAATCATCTACAGTGAGTACTACTTAATGAGTGAAAAAATCTTGTGGCATGACGCTGTAGGTGAAACTACGAGATACAACTCGTCAATAACTGATCACTTGTGGACACGAGCCTGGACTAACAGCTTGTATTTAAACGTTGTATTTCGGTTTAGACTGGGATTCAAATTACTGCATTCAGTTTGTTAGACTCAATCACTAATAAACGTTCGAAAGTCATAACACTGAAAGTATATTTTTGAATGCTATAAAAAACACGGTTGTTTCGCTGACATATAATAGTCCCTCCTCGTTTCTAACATACACATAGGCCAACAGTTTGTAGAAACCATCACTATTGCATTTGCTCGTTCAGTTAATTCACTGAAGAACAATGCTCTAAAAGGAAAGCGGTAATATCTTACCTGCACGATGCCATCCGAAGCTCATTCGCTGTGATGCGGGTCGTCCAGCCAAATAAAGTGCAAATAACGAAATAAGCATACTCGCAAAATCAGTGAGCTGTAATATAGGTTCATATGTTGATTTCGACAATCGTTACCTCTCGTTATGATTTAGAGTTGATAACTTTTTGGGCATTAAATGAAAGAAATGATATTGCGGATTTTCAAGAATAAAATAAGGAGAAAATATCCGAAAAAATTTCAAATTATATAAACAATAATATCGCATTTATGTGATATAATCCTATGCAACAAGTGAGGTTGGTAACGTATTGTGGGTGTATATGCGTTGTGAAAACTTTTGCTGTTGTTTAAGCTTAAAAAATGATTAATAAAACCAATATTTGCAAAACTCAAGTTGCAAGAGAAAACGAGATTAATAAGAGAAAAATTGGGAAGCATTAACAATATGAGAATGAATAGCTGCACAAGAATCATTTAGGGAAGGAAAAGAACACCTACTAATTGCAAAGGCCAACGAGTGAAAGGAGGAATGAGTGATTATGTGACAAAGGGTTTGAGCGAATGAAAATAAGATAGAGTTTCTGTAGTGATTGCAAGTGAATGGAAAATTATCCTCATATAGGAACAACGAGGCATATGAATGTTTAAAAAAACTGCGATAAGAATGGTGTGAAGAGAGTGAACGTCGAAGTAACCAAGAACGAACGAGTGACGAGCACAGAAAAGAGAACCTTACTGATTATTTTTGACAGGGGGTGTGCTAACCTCGATCATCAAGATGTTTGTGCAGAAATAAAACATTGGAAATAGCGACGTTTATATTGCTTGAATCGCTTCAAACCAAGCGGATACTAAAACCTTATCAACGCACTGCCGATGGAACATGAAAGAAGCAGCGAGTCAGACAAGACCTCATTATCTCAGGATCAGATTAAAACTGCGCAAGGCGCATTTCTTTTATTAGATAGAAATATTATACAGGCAGTTGTGGGATGGTCGGGTTACAGTACAACTTCTTATATAAATATATGAATATATAATTATAAAAATTAATATATAAATAACTAACTAACTAAATAAATAAACATATGTATATACATGTATATATACATATATATATACATATAAATATATATATATATATATATATATATATAGGCACATATTTTCTGCGTGTATATAAGTATAAATGTAAGAATAGATTTAAACATAAAGAAATGCCAAACGTTTTTCGCCTCGAATGATGCGCTGACAAAGAACGACTAGATAATTTTGATGTAATGCAACCTCTGCTTTTCCTCTTTACTTATTTATTAGCGGCACTGGTTGTTGCCCCGATTCAAGCAATTTCCGTGCATTAATTGAAGTGATGTTTCTAAATTCTCCTTGTCTTACCAGATGTGCTGCATCGGTGATGATAGCCAGCGACTGTGCTAAAAGTCCGCCGATCACCTCACAAACCATAAAACCAAGACATACAACCAGTGATGCCCAAAGGACACGCTTAGCCCTCCTGCTTGACGTCGGTGCATCAACCCGTTTATCGTGACAATGGAAATCGTTCAGGTGATCATCCGATGAACCATAATCTGGTTTTCTGAAAGCATAAACATTTGAAAAAATTGTGCAGGATTCCGATGCCTATCTAAAGTTCCATTTTCATAGTGGCATGCTTGTGTGGGTTGAGGAGTGTTCATCGATAGCCCCATTCCAGCTTGGAATGCCGAAATTTCAACTTTTTTAATAGTTTTGATTCTGCTTTTAAAAAAAGTTTTTCGAACTCAAATCTAGTTCATATATTTCACTCATTCGTGAGCACCCATGAGCGGCCTCCTCTCGCCGGTACTGATTCAATTTAAAAACCAGCGAATTTCTTAAATCCTGCCCCCGAAGGAGCATATCATCCTCCAATACCCGTGCATGAAATCCGCACCCATTTTTTGTGTTGTAATGAGACGGTGAAAGTATGGAGGAATTTTAAGTGGTTCACAAAATATGTGTCAAGTGCAATATTTTCCCCGTGCAAATATTCTATAGAAAAAAAAAGAAACAAAACAAACAATCCAATGGAGAAACTAGCCAGAGAAACTAGCACGATATGCGCTTTTCTAATTCACACCACCTACTTCCGGCATTAGCAGCTAGTAAAAAATAAAATGCAAGCAATAATGCATTAATAATGCAACTGATGAGACCATTCTACAGTGTTTTACAAAATGTTTATGTGAGTCAACCGGTATAAAATAAGAAGGGAACTGCTGCAAAGTTGCATGCAAATGTTTTTAGCACTATGACCGCTTAACTCGTCTCGAAGGTTCTGGAATTCAAAGGATTGATAAGAAAATGCTTTTAGAGAAAGACCAGAGACTAGATAGTTTTTAAAAAGCTTGAAGTTTTAGCAACGCAACCATTATCACTAGTTTTATAGTTGATGAGGGATGTTCTTGGAATTAAGAAATTTATACCACTTTACCTCCACGATTAAGCTGATTGTGTGCTAATTTCGCATATAAATATTGTATGTAAATTTTGCAAATTTAACAATAAGTTTGTTGTTTCAACTAGATAAGGGGATTCAAAACTGGCTCATGTAATACCAATTAGTGCAAAGATTTATACAAAGGAGATCATGTGTGCGCACATTAACATAGTGCTTCATCCTATATTAGGTGCTTTGCCCACATTTGCATATTGCATAATTCTACGTGACCAGAAGAGTATGTTAACACAATGATAAAATACATAGTGAAGAAAAGAATGAACTAACTGATCGATAAGCAAGCGCTCGTCTTCACTCATTGCAAGCGGACAGCAATATCGAATGAGCCGAAGCACTCTTATCAGTGATGACCGTTTGAAACTGCAGCAAAAAAAAAAGTACAAAATAACATAGTATTAATTTGCTCCAACTGCTCTCTCGTATAAGCCTCTGAGAAAGCGATCTCCAGTGCGACCTTGCTGGTTGTAGAATGCGACCTAACCGGCTGGAAACGTATGTAAATTTTTAGGCAAATTTAGGCCCATTTGATCAATTATAGTATGAATCGTGATTGCTAAGTGAACCTGAAGGTTGATGAAAGTTAAATTTAGTTTGAATTGCACTTACCGAATACCGAAGCTCTAGCTTCATGGCTCCTAAGATGCAAATATCCCATAGATGCGATGAAGATAGACGAACAAGTAAGTGCATACGATATATACGTGCAGACAAATGCATGTAAGCACGCAAGCACATAAGCATTCCAACACATACAAACACGACGTCAAAAAAAAGCGATTTCTAGATACAAATTGACAGCGCATACCTCGACGTAATGAACTGTAAAGGGGGAAAAGAGATGAAGTGGCAAAATTGTTTTTGAGGAATTTTTGAAGGAAATTCTGAAATACTCAGCGTTTGAAGTAATGGTAATCATGGTTCACGATTGAATATTATGTCGCAAGAAGTCTTTGCTCGCAGATCACTTGTCTTTCAGCTGTGACGAAGTAATTCCGCGATTTGATGATCATGAAACAACAGAAAGCTTCGATTTCAAAGTAACTTCTCTCGTGAGGCAACGGATATAAAACAAGCATTATATGGGTGTTTTTCTACAAAACTGTCAACGTTTGAAAAAGCCATCCGAGTTTCCATCCACTGATGCGCTAATGTCGCTGTTTTAAAGGTAGCAGTGTCGACTATATATTGCCTGATTGCAATAATGTTGGTCCCTACTCTGCCCGTCTACTCTTGACCTTTCCATGAAGAACTTGTGTCACAAACTTCTTGCTTGCAGTCATTATACCTCTTATATTTCACTCGATAAAATGCAGTGCTTTCTTCAATTTTAGCGACTCCTTAGCCATGGCTTAATTTTGGCTTTGACTCTAACAGTCTAATTTTTTCTTATAGGGGTAATTCTTTCAGGGAGAATCCTAAATTTGGATATCTCGACCGATTTTCAGTCACTCCCGAATAATTTTTGGTCTCTCTGATCATGGCTCATCTCTGACCGCCCTGGCCCATCTTTAAATTACTTGGACCTCTTTTCGCTTTATCATCTATTACGCAGCAGTCTACGTATGACTATGCAGCTAGCAGAGAGGGACAAATTTTTGCACCGTGTATTGTATTGGCACCTCAATGATTTTTTGGTCCTTGTGGCCAATTTGTACGTTTGCTGCGACTCTGTTACACAGCAAAGCATAATGAAGTTAAAATGAAAGTAATGGTGACAAAGAACAGCGCCTAATGTAATGAGTTTAGACTGACGCATTATTGATAGAATATAGTTGGCCAAATACAATCTTCGAGTCATTATTTAGACTCATCTTAGCAATAATCCTGATTTCTCAAAAATTAATTTCGGGATTATTTCAGAATTTCGAAGAAACATATAAGTAAATCGGTGATATCCATTCATTCGTATCCGTTTGATATTATATAAGTGAATTGTAATGCAGTAAACAAATATGGTTAATTACAATTCCTCCAAAAGAAGTATGTCCTGTCTGCACTGACGATTCGTTATTCATTATTTCTCGATGCACTATGTCACTCGTCAATAGTAGTAATCAATGATGTGACTTCACTAAGGCCATATTTCAGCATGGGCAGCTCTCATTTCATCCCATTGCCTCATTTCGCTCTTGAACTAGTTATCAGTCGCCTTTTCAGTACCTTTTTTTTGTTTGATTCCACCCCATTGTCATCACTTTTTTGCTACTGTTGGCACTATCACCCACCGCAGGAAAACGACTACAGTGGCGTCTATTTATTGCTATTAAATGCGCAATGGAAGGCTATGTAATTGGCACGGTCCGCTGTTTCGTACGAAATTCTTACAAAAAATTCCGTTTATGTTCTTTCTTACATGTAATATTTTCACTTCCAGAGTAGAGGTTACCACGGGAAAATTTGCTCAATATTCAAAAATAGAGTTGAATCGACAGTTGAAAATTTCAACAAGTTACAATCAAAAATATAGGATGTGATTAAGTATGTAACTGTAAACGAAAATTTTGTGAAAGAGGAGAAAAAGTTGCGAAAATTGTGAGTTCATAGCAGAATTCTGAAGGCACTTTTGTGACGCATCATCGATAATCAACCATAATCGTCGCACAGTGGTCAATTGCCACTATGATGGTCGTTACTTTGACTTCTTTGCATTCTATTGACGTCATATGTAAATTTCCTGTGTGCTTCAAGCCATGCTGATGACTGTTTCGCCTGATAGGATGAAATGTAAACTGTTATTGTTGTAATATCTTCTCTATTATTTAGTAGCTGTTATTTTAACATAGCTTGGGAATGTTGAAACTTTTTCCGATGACAACAACCACGTGGCGAATTTTTCAACATTAAACGGTGTAGGTAGTTGGGGATGGGGAGGGGAGGGGGGGGAGGGAGATGATAGTGGCTTCAATGGAATTTAAGACTTTAAATATAAATGAGAAATGCGCATGTGAATAACTTGTTGTCCAACACAATGTTCATACTTGCCCAATGCCTCCCTTTTTCGTGCACGTCACATTTGCTTATCGAGTAAATGTGAGGTAAGAAGTCATACTGTCCTCTGAAAATACGACAACAATTCAATAATTATGGTTTGATAGGTAAAAGTAGCGTCAATTTTATGAGGAAATGGTGCTATATGAATATAAATAACTCTCAAATAAAATTACAACTTCAGATGCAAAGGAAAAAAGAGGAGTAAATATTAGGAATGGAATGTGTGATGAATAGTACGGTGGCATTACCGAACAGTACATATCTCTACATTCCAATCATTTCATTCGTATTCGGATTCCCGCTTCTTGTTATTGCTATTCTTTGCATTATTCAATATCGAAACGGACGTCTTCAGCAAGGGGACAGCGAACGGCTTCACAATCGTACACCGTCAACGTAAGTGTTTCTTGAAATCACTAATTCTACATCACAGAGAGAATTTCGTAAATATGAATTCCAAAAAAATTACACAGCGGAAAACGAAATAATAGACTGAGTTGGGCGAATGAACTGCACGATGAAAAAGATTCTGATAATCATGCATCATCATTCACATTAGAATCGGATGTTGGAGTCATCTTTTATAAATTCGTTTGCTCTGATAAGAAACAAAAATTCCAGCATTGGCCAATATGCTTGCTAATGGTGCTTCGACTTACATTTAGATAGTGAAATGAAGGCAAACAAATAGCGAAAAACGTATGGCGTGATGTTTCATATGTTGCTGTCCCATGCCGCCTCCGCAAACGTCATATTTGCTCATCGAATCATACACATGACGCCTGCCTGATATCATTTGTTTGCCACGATCTCAGTTGATTTCGGGATACCCTAAGGCAGTAATGCCTGACTTATGCCACGGATCTTTGTACAGCAAAATAGGGTGTTTTATCGTTGGAAAATTAATGAAATGATCCGAGAGTGCTAAAATATAGAATCCGTTGGTTCTCGATTTAGACTTCAAAATTTTATGGAAGGTTCAAAGGATCCTCTAGCGCAAGAGGACAACAGTCGATGAAGGCGCAAAGGCATTAGTGTGGCAAACATGTTATATAAATGGCTGAAGGTTAGGCAGCCTGAAAGGTTCATTTGACTGCATTTGATCAAGGGTACAGAGGGGAGGAGGAGAGGACGATGGGCTCAGATTTGATCGTTGAATTTCTACACTGGAGGTTGAAAATATGTTTCGAGCAAAACTGCAAATTCTTTCAGTACTACAATCAATAATACAACCATCTATTTGTTAATTTGCATTAGCAAAAGAATGCCTTCTTATGAGAATAAATGGGGAAGAAGGAAGGGAGGATTAGGAGGAGGGAGACGGAGAAAGAGAAATACGGAAGATGCGGAAGTGAAGACAACGAGGTTTCGCATTTTACCTTTGGATGCTTTCTTGAAGAGTTCTTATGAAATGAGAACCTCGTGACAAACAGTTGGAACGTTTTGCCGAAGTGAATCGATGGGAAACTAACTAGCAATGTATGTTAGTAGACTAAACAAGGCTGAAGATTGTGGAATTTCAGACAAGAGGAGATTTGCTTTTTTTTTGCACTCATAGCTTTTTTTTTTGCGAAGCGGTATACTTAATAAAAGAGTTTTATTTGCAGGTACAGTCAGGTAACGATCTATACCGGCATAACGACTCGAAGTAGCCGCTATGAAGGCGGCGGAAAATGAATCAGTTTACCGAATGCATTATGCTTAGGTGGAAACTCATTATAACATTTTCGTTTATTCATAAATGTTTTATTGTTTGCAGAATATCATTGAATTGCACCGATTTTTTTACTTACTGCAACATCGATGATAGCATTTATTGAGTGTATTTCAATTTCGAAAACATCAATTTTTCAAAGAATATTTTATGAAATCATAAAAATTCAATACAGAATAATTGTACGATTATATTGTTTGATAAAATTCATGCTAGTTTTAGTATTGCAAAAATCTTTTATTAATTGAACGATCAAACGCTTCATTGTAGTGTTCCTGTATAATACTAAAAACCAAGAAAACATTAAAAATCAAGAAAAATTGAGCAAAATCTTTTATAACGAGAAAAATATGCAAAAAATTTGGATCTTCTTTTTGCCTACCCAGCTCTTCCCCCATCCTCCCCACCCCTCGCCCACAACTACTCAAATGAGGGGTAGTTTTTGAATTTGTTACAACTATGCAGTGTTCGACGTCTTCAAAATTATTCAATCGAAAATTGCGTATTTCTCACCGAGATATTTTCTTAGTTCCCAAATATGAAGAAACGATTGAGCGTTGCATTTGTGGTTGGTATAATATTGACGATAGCGAACGTCATGAATGCAACAGCAATTCTTCCGTAAAGCGAACAATTGTTACGCCGTTCAGCTATGCGTCTTCCTCTCTTTGAGACAATAGACACATTTTTGGCTATACTTTTGTTTACGATTCCCCGCTTGGTCTATTCCATAGGGGAATCTCATCCAATGCAAAACGGTGTTTTATCGGCAGAGATCCATCAAGTGAATTTGCTCATATTCATAATATATACAATGCACCAAAAGATATAAACAACTTCATTACTAAACAGTAAACAATTCGTTGACTGTGAGATTTTGCGTTGAAAAGTTGAACCCTTCAAATAGTCGACATTAATGATTTGCAAAAAAATTGAGTGCAATAAAACAGCGATAGCTCTTTCACCGCTGAGCTGTTCCGCTACTGCAATAGGGAAACAGATCTAGCAGAGATAATATGAGATGCTTGAAGAAGCGGATTGATGCATTTTGCGTGAACTGGTCCGGATAGCAATATATAAATAAACAAGATAAGAACAGGATGCGAAAGTGCACTAAACATATCTGTCTGCTCATCAAAATCTGACGGCTGCATTATCTGCTACAAAATTGCGAAACCTGGATCTGACCAGGTAACGAATACTCGTTGCGAAAAGATATAAAAGCGACGATTTCGAAAGGACTCCGATATGAGACAAAACATTTTCCTGAATGAATAGTTTGGAACAAAAACCTTCCATCAAGGACCTATGATTCAAACCCCAACAAAAGGCTTTCTTACCACATTCATCCCACAAGCTATATTACCTTTGCCATATCTTGAACATGCCTTCACGTACATCATAAAACTTTAAGGCTTTATAAGTTTTCCAATAATGCATAATTTACAATAGCGAAACTCAATTTCGATTATGCGACTTAAAGCAGTTACATAATGCAATATCCTCCATTTCTCTCCTAAAAAAATCATCGAAAACTTAGCATATTAAGTGGAGGGAACATATCTGTGTGAAAAGTTCCATAAAGAATTTTCTTTGCAGAACTAATTTGTAAAACAATGATTGTTTGAAATGGCTTATGTAGTTGCATACTAAATTGTCAAAAATTGCTTAATATCTCATATTGCACATCAACAAAGCATTTAAATCTTTCACGCATTTCACGATGCATATTTGCGTGATATATGACATGTGGAGCCATATAAAGGAAAAAAAGATGGAAAATTAGAGGTATTTGATGCGAAAATGGAAAAATGAAAGGAATCCCACTGTCTTTTTTATGGAAAAAGACAAGTTTCTTCAACGAAACGAAACTGGGATAGAGTGTTTTTTCGATGTTTTTTTAAAGGAAACCTCGATTCGCACACACGATAATTCTTTACTTACGTTCACTGAAAGGAATTTTGGCAAGCTCCCTTCTAATGTTAGCTAGAAATTTTGATTCATCTGCTTTTCAGCACGAGATTCACTCAGAAACTCATTGAAATGGAAGCTTACGGCATTTTATGAGATTTATAACTACTAGCTTGATTCGGCCTTTTCCTAGAATTATTTCCCGCTCCTAATAATGCAGCATTTTGCAAATTTTCGTTGAGGATTTAAAAGCATCGTGGCTTTATCGAACACCATAACGATTATTATTGACGCCAAAAAGTTTTGACGATTCAAACGAGTGGTTCAGCTAATCCGATCATTCAGCTTCTTAAAAGTGAATATTTAGCAAGAAACCTGTGGCATCCTGTACTAACTGAAACATGATTTCCAAAATAAAAGCTTAGTGAAGCGAATTTACAGCGTTTTTTTTTTTTTTTTTTTTGATGAATTGTCTCCATGGAATTCGCAAAACGCATTGATCGAACGATAAAGACTATCAAGGAGGACAGCACAGTGTGTGCTTTTTGTAATTCCATTTATTGAGCAACATGTTGCGCAATCATTCAAAAAATAATGAATGGGCATTAATTTAGATGCATGAACTCATGTAGGGAATAATAGAATGGAAAACAATCGAGTTAGGCTGTCACACTATTTTTGATAATGCATGTTAATTTCGTCGTCAAAACTTCTGCGATCCATGAAATGAAATGCACGTGGAATAGATAGATTATCTTACACGTAGGTACAAAGCGGCTATTTATTGAACAATAATAAAAACTCGCTAAAAAAATTGAAGCCAGCATATGATGCAATCCATACGATGCACCAATATTTTCTCGTTCAACTTGATCAGTCCTATTTAACTTTAGAAAAAAAGAGGGTACCAGTGTTGCTGGCAAACACAAACAGCAATGTATAAGAAAGGAATCATCGAGAATATTATGAGAAATGGTAGTTTGCACTTGATATTCGGTCACGGAGCCGCAAAGAAACCCTGGAAATTTCAGAAATCAAACAGTGCCCCTAACCCATAACAACTCATTGAGCAATATAAAATTCCCATTTTAACTGATTGTCATTTTCACACTGCAAAATTCATTAAGCAATGCATACAACATTTTGCATGAAACTAATCAAATTGATTCATGATTTACGGTGAATTTTCATCGAAAACGCAAACCGTTTAAACGATACGGAGAATTTCGTCCAAGTGTCGCGAAGAGTTTTAAAGAAAATGCTTAGTCGATTTGTCTATCAGACCTATGAAAGTGTTTTTTTTTTGAATATGGTTCGTCACCAAGCATGCTCGAAAACCAAGCATGCTCGAAAATGAAGAGCATGAAGAACGGCGACGACCCATCGTTTCCTTAGATTTCAGGCTACGATGCATTTTTTCATTTGTATTTTTTCCTATACAGAGAAACATTTCGTATTCCAAACAATAACGCTAAAATTTGTATGAGCGTAAATTTAAGTTGGGGAAATAATTAGATATTATTACTTAATCAGAATTTGTAAATGATTAGATGATTTAAACGCAAATTTGCGAAAATTTATTTGGAAATGGTTTTTCCATTGCTATCATTTTGTATAATGAAGCTATTTTTGCAGTCATTCATGCTCATTGTTTCCTTCTTTTATGATCGCATATTTTAGTTTCGATCTGTTCGTTGTTCCCTTCAAACTGACAGCAAGCTGATGCTAATAAAATGTTTCAGCACTATATGCGCAATATTTGAGGTGTTTCTTCACTAATAGTTTTTTTTTTTTTCCAAACGGTGTCCGAGAATGTGCTCTATGCTTTTTGAGCACGATTATGGGGCATCAAAGTGGTCAGATCAAAATGCGTTGCTTTTTTTTTTTGCTTTCTTCAGTCTATCATGCCCTCATTTCTCCTTCGAAAATGGCTTTCAGATGCAAAATATATGCAAATGAAACACAATGAGTAGGAAAAGTGCCAAAAGTAAAGCACAATTATTTGACTTTATACATCTCAGGGTCACTGCAGAACGATTACAATTCTTTGACTAGACGAATAGGTAAATTTTAACTCAGACAACCGTTTTTTTTTGTGGCTAATTTTGATAGCTTCCATCTCCCTCTATTAAAATTTTTTTGAATTGAATTTACGCCTCAGAAATTCTCTTATCTGCCGTGTTGAATCTTATCGAATATAGAGAAGATACATTCTCCCCACTCTCATCAACCATTTCACATTTGGAAAGATCAGCAGCTGAAAAGAGTGGATTTGGAAGTGAAAGAGAGTGCAAAAAAAACGATGGCGACTCGTGTGGACAACCGGATTTTAGAGATGTATCGCACCACATGGGTCTTTTTTTGATTGCTGAAACAATACGAGCGTTTTTTAAATTCCATAAATCGTTGTATGGAAGATAAGGAAGAGAAACAAAATGAGCTGCAGTCGAATCGAAGTGAATTTGATTTTCGATGCAATTACAATTCACTTATAACCGCTACGAATCGAAATTCAATTCAATCAAAATTGAAGTAGGTTTATTGCGCATGTCCGTTCTCTGAAATAAATATAACCACAAATTTGAATTATTAATAACAACATCTGTTTATTTAATCATTTCTATCTAATATTTTGGTTTTCCAAATCTTTTTCTATACTCGGCATAGGCAAAATTTCTCAGCAAAATGCTAATTAGTGGTGCTAGAGGAAATCGGATGCAGCATAGCACTCCAATAATAATGCATTGGCTACCACTATAATTCCTCGTTCGAGAAAACTTGGAAAACATAAAGCCCTAAGCATATGACAAGGTGCTTTATATCATTAGTGATCCTAGCATTAAGCATAGGTACAGCAATTCATTTTTCATACCATTATATTGCGTTATTTAACTGGAAAAGCACGCATTGTATACGTCTTCGTAAAGGTATCTTGCACACTATACGAGCTTTTTTGCAATTTCCAATATCGTTAGGGAATTAATAAAATTTTCAATCCTTCCCAATTTCTACTAGCACTTTTTCGTTTCTTTTCTGTGCTCATTTGTCGGCCCATTGCAACTTAGAAAACTGCAAAAATTATTTGCTGGCATCCACAGTCGGTTGAAAGGAGCTAGGAAAAGTGGACAGGGTGGGAAGTGGAATATGACGGATGGGGAAGGGAGGGGATCGGAAACGGATTGGATAAATGAGGAGATAGCCTGAAAGAGAACGTTCATATGCGGACGGTTGACCATCTAGAATCATATGGAACTCGAAACCCGCCAATCATCGTTTAATGAATCTTGTTGATCGTGGTATACTATGCATTTGAAAATACTTTTTGCAATGCCGATGTTATTATCTCTTTCATTTTTATAAATACAGACTCGTTACCTTTCGAAGTTTAAATGCAGCAATAGTTTCCATATCACGCGTTTTCGTTCATGAATTGCATCGAAAGCGGATGTGAAAACAATTTATTTAACTCTGTATATTCATACATATCACTTATAGGAGTTGTGTAGAAGTTGGTAAATTGAAGAAAATCTGAATAATGCAAACGTTTTGTCTTTCCTATCTTGTGCTTTTTCTGATGATCGCAAACAATCTCGAAGTAAGAAGAAAGGCTGCATCCAATGAAATCTTTGTAGACCACCTGAAGCAAAACAAAAAAACTGAAGTTGAAACGTTCAAAAATGAGTCAAAAATGACAAATAATTCCTTTTGCGCTAATTACTATAAATTGGAATCCTAGTTGAAATTTACTCTCCTTTCTTCTTTCTTCTCATTTCCACGTAAAAGTCTCCAGAATACAGACAGGAAACGTTAGCAGAATTTTGCATCAGCACACAAAGTTTTCAAGCAAACTTTGTAAAAATTGCATTAATTTCGTCCTTTTTTCAATAAAGTGATATTTGTGCGGTGCCTTAACTCACTATGCAAATCATATCCTAAATATCGAGACTGAAATTTATGTACAGACGAAAATCAGCTGACTATTCACTGCATCAAAAAGTGAGCAAATGTAAGAAACTGTGAATTGCGAGTATAAAAGATACACAAAATTGTGCTTCACCGAGGTGTTTAATTCACCAATTCAGTGACGTTCAATCCCACCATTTTTAAAGATTCGAATAACTACAAAGCTATGTGGCAATTGAAATAGAAGATTTATCATTCTTAAACACTGCAGATAATTCAGAATTTCTTTGAAGGAAAACAACGCATTAACCATATCGAAATGGAATTCGGAACAGAAATTTTTCCATGAAAACATGCCATAAAAAATTCTTGAAAACTCACAAGTGCAAACATTTCTAGCGAAGTATTTGTGTATGTACGAAATGAAAAGATTTATGTTGGATATTATCGTTTATGAATCAGGGCGCTTCTTAAGTGAACATGAATGAGCACTTATTTCGTTGAATTCAAGTACAAAATTTGAATAGTTGAAATAAGTAAATAATGAGTGAATGTTTACAGCTGAACTTAAACTCATGATTTATCAATCGCAGCGAACCGGCTTTATTTCAACCAGTTTCATAATCAGAAATGTGTTTTCAAAAAGCCTTCAACTAAAACGGTACCTTTACGTATCTAAGAGCAGATGATAACGTTCATATTTGTGCAGTCGCAGCATGCAATCACGCTAAAGTGGAGATCTTTAGAAACTAGAACAAACAGTCGCCATAACTTGTCAAGAATACCGCTGAGAATTTCGAGAACGTTCTTCCGATCTTCACTCATTGATAGTGCAAAATTAGTTAGAAATTAATAATTTATGCAAATCTCATGATGCGAATATACACATGCTGTAAGTGCAGGTGGACTTGCAGTTTGCAGGTGCTTCAGATGGCGATCCATACGCGGCACGAGTGGTGGTTCGCACAGATGGAACCGCAGGAGAAATAGCAAGTCTTAAAACAGTCATACCAGCTGAATATAATTACTTATCTATCAGTTTTTTCAGTAAAAAAGGGCAATCTTTATGTCAAAGAGTGGCCTTCTACTCAGGGATAGCAGTTTTATTCTCCAAGCCTTTATCCCGGAAAAACAATTGTCCCAATTCATCCAAACAAGTTATATAATGAATCCTAATTTTCTTTTCGTGGGAGTGTCGAGCATCATTAAATTAAGTGAGAAAAAATTGTTCTCTTTTTCGAGGATTAAAATTCAGCAAACTTTAATCTGTAATAGCGCTTGTGTTCTCGGCTCGACATGCATCCAATGCAGTGACACGACAATAAATTTAAGCTCTTTTTCTATTGTCCACTATGAAATGCTATATCGAATTGAAACACCTTCTGATGCTTAGACAATGATCACAATTAATAGGACCTGGTCGGAAACAATACAAATATGGGGATAGAATTGATTGAAAACAACATCAACGTTTGTATGTCAGATGAACTGAGCAAAAAATACCTAACAAATATGGAATGCAGTATTAAATGTTGTTTACATATAATTCGAGTGGAACAAATTATAGATTATACTTTGAGACGATTTCACGAGAAAAAAAAAATTCACACTTACATGGAATGGATATTGTGTAATATTATCAGATAGGTTCTCAATTCTGAATGGGCTGCAAATGATCGGAGATGATAGCTCATAATAATCACATGAACTGAATATTCAAATAACCTCTTCTGTATGTCTGTAAACTTACACTTATTTGTGAGGAATTGACCTCTTAGGTCACATCTGTACGTACATGTACGCGAGTGTCCGTTTGTCTGTGCATCAAAAAACTACACCTACGAAATTTGGTGCTTATTGTATACCGTGTAAGTTGATCTGCTATAGCACCATTCAACTTGATCCATTTATAGTAAGTTGAGGTTAAACAAAAAACCTGAAAAATTTCCAAGCAATTCGATCATTCAAAAATTCAATAGTATCCGGGAACCGATAGGTTTGTGTTTCATGTCGGCTAGGTTGGAAAACAAGAGAAGTAACACATCAGGGAATGAAGAGGAATATCACACACAACAGAAAGTGTTCGCAGTTTTACAATTCAACTCAACAGACGAACCCGTTTCATAAATAGTCAACGAAACATTAAATTCTTGCAATAATGCAACGTCACTGTTTAACTCATCTGATAGCTATTACAGAATTAGGTGGGCAATACGGTGAAGTGCTGAAGGAATGAACTGTAACACTTAACACGCTAGCGAACATGCGTTGAATCGTATAAAACATGTTAACTTGGCTAAGGTGACAGCTGATGAGTGAGAAAATCAGTTTAATATTACTCTAACATGCAATTATTCAGCTCAGCAATAACCAACGACACAACTGGTAAGAGGCAAGTTAAAAGAATTTATCCACTCATCACCTGTCACAAGCAATTATCCCACTATGCAGCGACATTTCGCGCTCGTATCGAGAATAATCTTGAAGCAGTGCAAGAATTGAATTAAATTGGCATCAACTGATCACCTGAAACTCAACGATATATATTCATTCCTTCCATTATGTGAGCTCACATACCTGCAAGGTGTCGACCAAAGAATATTCGGCAATAGTTATTGCGAAGATAGCAATCTAAAGCTGAGAAAAAAAAACAGCCCCCAGAGTGATTTTTATTCCTGGCTAAGGTTTCTATTCAATCGAAAGTATTAGAATCCATGAAAATATGCATCTAATAAGCATCCGTTAATATTTCAGATATTGTTTTATAAAGTCGATGAGTGCAATGTTTGGTTAAATTTGTGTTTCAAAATTTTCAACTCTCATGCGATACTGCAGTGATTGTGCTCAACAATAGTGGCCATATGCTACCTATCCAATATCATCAATATGGATCACCAAACACAGAATTGTTTAAATAAGCTTGGATAGACTCGTTGAATGTATTCAGATTTGTGGTTCTTAATTGTCGAGATCACTTCTAACAATTCTCAGTAAGCCATCGCGAAGCAAAGTGCGAATGGCTTGTGTTTTCTTGCTGAGTTAAAACCATGTGAGCAAATCGCTGAGTGGCAGAACACACGAACTGTGCATTTTGAAACGACGATCGTAAGCGTTAGGTGAATGGCAGCTGGTTATCGGCTGAATGCAATATTCATACAACCCTTCGACAAGTCAGTCAGTCAGCCAGCCGTGTTTTCTCGGATATAGGCCGCTTGGTGCGGCTCATGTGAGCGTTGTGCTTTCACATAGTTCCTTACTACTGTTTGCTGGCCGTATGCCGCAGGCAGTTTAGCGGATAGTCGTGAAAATGCGAATGCGTTTGTGTCAGCTGTGAGTCTCGCTCGCCCGGTTGTAATATCGCGCCACCAGTGCCGACTCACTGTAAAGCGCAAAACGCATAGTCCCGCTGAGTAGCATTCGGACTATCAGAAGTGTTGGCCGTTCACATTGAGGCAACACAAACTTCCGGCCTTAGTATTATTGTATTCAGCCTGGCTAGAAGTATCATCATTCGCTAGTGCCGAGTCGAATGGCGCAGAGTGGACGGAGCTGTTGCCTGCATCAGCGTGTCTAACTGCTTGGCTTGACTTGTTACTCTTGCGAGTCAAATTGTGTGTGCGTGAGTAAGAAGCACAGGCTGGTCTACGAGATTAAAAGGGCCTAGCCAGCTGGTTTGTTATTGTGCATGTGACAAGCGATAACGCAAAACGAAGAAGCGCTACTGGCACGAGAGCGCGAACTTCGAGAGTGCAGCGAAGAGGCGTGCCTTACGGCAAGTACCATAGCCGGTATCGATTTTGGTATGGTTGTGCTGGACGTATAGCCGGCCAACCACACTAACACACAGAGGACACGCATTTAGCACAGAGTCTCGGCCGGCAGGCACTCAGTCTCGGTGCCGTTCGAGCAGTTGTCAGCTATATAGAGGCAACACAGCCCAGAGGCAGGCTGAGCCGTCGCGTTGAGAGCAGCCCCCGCCTCAAGCTGCTGTCGGCGGCGACACACCAACCATATCGGAAAAACGCGCATTTACTGGACAGTCGCCGCCCAGTGACGCGCCTCCTTTCTACGCTGTGACGATGAGCGGCGGTACATCCGAAGTGCTGATACGAACGACTGGTGGAACGAACTCGACTGAAGGGGGTGGTGGCGGTGAGAAGGTGCGCGGCACGCTACCTTCTTCACTCATACAGGTTGCTGCTGCACAAGTCGACAACAACTGCAACCTCTGTCCCAAATCGTTTCCTAATCAGAAACTGCTTCAGCAGCATCAACACATGTTCCATACAGAGAAGGCATTCATCTGTGAAATCTGCGGAAAAGCATTCCGCTTCCGCTCAAATCTGGCGGAACACCGCTCCGTTCATACAGCCCTCAAGCCATATGTATGCAAATTCTGTGGCAAATCTTCAAGACTTAAAGGTGAGTGAATAATTATTTTGGCCGTTTTTTTTTCGTTGCTGTTCCACTAAAAACGCATCCTTATGATGGAACTATTGTAGTAATTTGTTTGCATAAATATTTCACTTTTTCTGAACATTTTCACTAACGATCCTCAGACTTCATTTGCTGTTAACTTAATCGCTTCTCTGAGATTGGAAAATGCGATTAGTTAATGAAAGATTCCAAGTGATATGATTTTATCCTTGCAAAACTGATGCGTGCATATCGTGCCTGACCAATCTTTAATATCAGCATGGTGCAGATGCAGTCTGGTGTGTTCCCTTAACGTCCTTGCGCTCTATGCTTTTCCCATTCTCCTTTCATTGCATCAATCTGTACATATTCGTTAAGCTCCTCTCAAGCCGCCTAATGAGCAGTTGCGAGATTGTCCATGCGAAGAGACCATATCCACGCATATTCGATCATGAAATCACGTTAGCAATTGTGCGCCTCACAGATGGTAATTTCACCGAAATTCATTATTCTTTAGTTCACTTAATGCATTTATACTCGTGAAAATGTCATAAACCATATCTCAGAATTGATTGAAGTATTATTTTCGTTTGCTTTTCATCGATCGAAACATGTTTCTTCGCTTAAATTATTCTAATTTAGAGCTGCAATACATATACATATAGACGTGAGTGCGCCAGGTGAACAATAGTATCGATTTTCGATGTTGACGATAGTTGATTACGATCGGCTCTTGAATTGAGACCTTAAAAACTCTTCTAAGAAAGTAACATGATTATTGGCCTAGTAGCCTAATTGCATATTGGTCACATTTGGCTGCACTATTGAGGCCCTCTTATTGTGCCACTCAGCATGTCTACGCTTCCGTTCACTGGATTCGTTCGTTTGCTAATATTTCCTTTTGAAGTTTCTCGCACTTCATATATCGAAGGTATCTACCCATCATCCACGTTCTATGTGACCGTTGAATTTCATCTGTTCTGTTTACACAAAATTGCTCACTGACTATCAGATCTGTTTTTAAAATGGCTTCCAATATCATCAACAAAATTCTATATACTCTAAATCTCAGAACGTTTCCTCATTACAGTTTACCTCTTTCATTAAGCCGCACAGGTTATTACGTTTGTGGATGAAGATGCGTACTTCTCAGTGCAATACAACAATTCATATCATAACGTTAAGTGTACATATGATCAAGCAATTGTTGACATGAAGAGGCAAACAATGAAATTCATCGTTTCTAAGAATGAGCATATATTCATAGAAAAGTTGTTCGAGATCGTTTGGATGAGCGAGTTTCCTGATCGCCGTCGCTTCTTCAAAATCTCTTGATGGGTCTTGCACAAAAAATTGATGAAAGAAATGTTGGCAGTCTTTTAATGTGGATATCCTTTAGCGACTGATTTGTTAATAGCGCAGTGAGTATGGTATTAGAAGCATGGTTTGCACTGTTGATATGAATCCACCAAATCAAATCTACATGCAAATTCTGCCAATTTTGTTGTGATTCCTGTTTGCTGTGGTCGGCTTCAGCATTCGCTATCGATGTGATCCTGTACAGTGCCATAGAGGACGGGTTTTGCGCTGTGGTGGACTTGAAGTAGCTTTAAAAAACTCGGTGAACTTGTTTATAGTGCAGTTCGCTTCCATCTTTTGATGATGGAAATTCAACCAAGCGGTGCGGGCAGGTATGAACGAACCGTTTTCGATAGAATGTGAAAAGGCGAAGGTGACAGTTTCAAATGGGAATAGCGATCATGAAGAATGCAAATCAGATCATCAGTATAGGATCCATCAATGTTTCGTCAAGCGTTCAGTGATAGTGCCACATGCTAACACTAGCTTTCTGGTGTGCTTATGTATCGATTTGCAATGTATTCGTGGTTCGTTGCGAAATTCTCGGAAACGATAATGATGCTAGAAACCGGAATGTGAAGCAAACATGCTCAGATCACAGGTTTTCCTTGTAGGTGGAAGACAGCACTCTCATTGAAAGTGCTATCACTTTTAAAAGGAATTTATATTGTTAGAAATGAGAGCAACAACCAAAATATTTATGGGATGGATGATCGCCGAAATTCTCTACATAAATAAGTTTAATAGACTAAGCAGCTACTTAGAGTACTTTCATTCAGCTAGCATAAGTCGATAGTGAAGTCAAAGAGGCCGCACTGAAAAGTTGGCAACTTTCCAGTGTTCATCACCTGACAATAGACAACATAGAGAATTTTCACTGAAGAAATTTTAAAGCGGCACTAGCGTTATTCGTTTCAACAACTTCGAAGCACTCTGATATGTGTTTGACTTGTCACCATAATGCACTCATAGTTAAACAATTTCAAGTTTTATTTCTTGCTTTATTTAAATTAGAATAATAGCTAATTCACAAGTACCACTAAAACCATGTTCATCATATCGTTGATATTCGATTGCAATGTGTGATATCATTTGGGTCGAAATGTGTGTAAAGAGTTAATGAAGAGAAAGGAACATTAGAGGTTGAATGACAACAGCATATGCTGAAATTTTTCTTGCAAAATATAGGATGATTTTTACACTCGAATAATGTTGACTCTTTAATATAAGAAGTATTGTTTCTTGAAAAACAACTACGCCGATATGTTCTAACAAAATTTTATCTAATTATATCGATGTGACTTGCGTTTTTTTTTCATTTGCAAAGATTTTTATGAGATTTTTAAAATGTTCTCAAAAAATTGTGTTAACTTTTCAAAAACGAAAATATCGATGTTGCCAAAATCATAGCTGCGTAAATTCTAATCGAAAGAATGATTTTTGAACTTGAAATAAAAGGAATCTTTTAAATACAAAAATTCTTTTCCGTCAGTAAAATTCCCTCATTAATGAGTATTGTATACTGGAAATATTGCTACCGTTGCGAGACACGACTTCAGTCGCTCAACGAGTACATCCAATAAAGCTATGCATATCATTATACTCACCCTCTTCTCATCCTATATATGCTTTCATTCAGCAATCTTATCCACAATCACTCATTCTTATTCACATATCTCTACATTTCGTTTTTCTTTGCTCGATAGATTTTGTAAATTCTCAAGGGGATGTGTTTAATTAATGAGATTTTATTGAACTACCGCGTTTATTGTAATTTGTTCTATGTGCTTTGTATTATTAGCCTTCAGTAGTATGAGAGTTTTGAGATTAAAAGAGCATTCTGCATTCTCGAGAATTTGAGAAACATTATGCGAAGAGAGTATGTGAAAATATGAGCTTGCGTGAAAACGAAATGTTTTCATTAACACTTCTATTTTGACACCTTCTCTTTGTACCTTCATTTATGTTTGTACCCATTTGTATCAAAAATGAAAGAAAGCAACTCTCTTTTCATTTATTACATCGAAATACTGCAGTGGAACTGTAATTGTAAATCCGGGCATATATAATCAGCTGACCTGAGAGAATCAGAAGACAAAGGACCTTGCACTGTAACAAATTATCTGAAATTCATCTTTTTGATAGCTTCAAATCAGAAATCTTACATTTCAATAAAATATTTGTAATCAGTTAAATATAATGCATACATATTATGCATTGATAATATCGATGAAATAGTAGGCTATTTTCACTTCTGTTCTCCACTTCTTCACCGAAAACCGACCGCATAGCTAGTGG
>QEWY01002778.1:965716-1060050 GCA_006503575.1 Baylisascaris schroederi
TATGATCAATAATATCTAAAAAAAAGCTGCTCTACAATTTTATTCATACATTCTCTCACGAGCGTGGCGGCTAGAAGCAAGCTTTTTCATGATCTGCTTGAATAGTTCGATCATGGAGAGGATAGCTTTTGAGGTATTACTTCATTGTTTTCATATCTTTTTTCGCATTCACTCTGATAATGTCTGCCTATTTGTATTTCTGTCTGCCTCTTCTAGAAAATCAGGGAATTTGTAACTACAAAATTTGATAGATGCAGCGTAGGTCTTAGAGAATTCTACAAAACCGGCTTTGTTGCATACCGTCTTCGATATGCGTTATCATCGTTTGAAGATGGCACCGAATTTATAAATCAGTTCTCTCCGTTTATCTTCGGTTTGATTCAAACACGAACTCTTAGACGAGCACCTATACAGTCAATGTTTTGCATAAGAATAGGTGATCGAGTTGATGTTTTATTCTTTCTTTAAATTTAGGTACAGTGATTAGTTTCAGAGGCGTTGTTGCAGAAAGCCAACGTATCCATGCTAGCCTATCTCATGGGTGTTCGCACACATTCTCCATTCAGCAATTATATCACCTATTCGGATTTGTCGTCACAAAAACCGACCGCATAGCTAGTGGGCTTTACAGCTCAATATTGCCATCAGATAATAGCAGTGGAGTTGCATGAAGTGCAATTTCGACGCGCTTCCTTATAATCGCAGTAATATAATATATGAAATATTTCTTTCTGCAATGAATTATCTCACTGATGAAGCTACATATCTCTGTTTATTAGTCCACTAACAGCCCCTTTCCCCTTTTAGCATTCTTTTCATCGATTCGTTGACCTTTCCTTTTGATCTTTTAGCATTCAACGATTTTCCATATCGTACAAACGAATAGGCACTATGATGATAGTATGTTTTATACGAATGTATTCGCTTATTCTGATTTGCCANCTGCCTATTTGTATTTCTGTCTGCCTCTTCTAGAAAATCAGGGAATTTGTAACTACAAAATTTGATAGATGCAGCGTAGGTCTTAGAGAATTCTACAAAACCGGCTTTGTTGCATACCGTCTTCGATATGCGTTATCATCGTTTGAAGATGGCACCGAATTTATAAATCAGTTCTCTCCGTTTATCTTCGGTTTGGTTCAAACACGAACTCTTAGACGAGCACCTATACAGTCAATGTTTTGCATAAGAATAGGTGATCGAGTTGATGTTTTATTCTTTTTTTAAATTTAGGTACAGTGATTAGTTTCAAAGGCGTTGTTGCAGAAAGCCAACGTATCCATGCTAGCCTATCTCATGGGTGTTCGCACACATTCTCCATTCAGCAATTATATCACCTATTCGGATTTGTCGTCACCTGGGATGTAACCGACGAATTTTTTTTTTCTTCATTCCGTTGTAGATGGGATTTTGTGCTGCTTTATGTGGTAAAGAGTTTGGCACACAAAAATAGGCGCTTCTAAAAAGGCACCATTATTTATGGTATCATACGATTTTCGAGGAGCTACGAAACAAATCGCCCGCGGCGAGAGCGATGTTATTCAATGAGAAAAAAAAATAACGCAAATTTTGCGATCTCATACATCCTTTCACTGATTTTAGTGAAGAGTGGCCATTATTTGAGGCGAAATGTTGTTCAATTTTTTTTTTTTTTTGCGATTTGAAGAGAAACTGAGTTTCTTCGTGTTTCATTTTCTTTATGGGCAATTTTTAGCGTGTTGTATTGGTGACTGTCTCTCTCTGTATCTCTCCATCAATGGTAATCGACGATCCATCCCATCTATAGATGAGAGTCGGTAGTAAACATGAGATATATATAGAAAGAGAGTGCGAGCATACCCGGTAACAGCGAATTTACAAGGGAGACGGTCGTTTGCGGAGACGTTAATTTTTGCTGTGTTGTATCCGGTTGACGATGCGGGTGACAGCAAAATGGCACAGATATTAAGTGCTGATTGCGAGGCAATTGTTTGCAACACTCTTGAGACTGTTTCGGTAGTGTTACGAACGTTCGCTCACCCACCGGATCAACGCCCACAATAGATAAACGAGCACCGAAGAAAGAGAAACAAGAACCTGTATATGAGGGGAGTGATATATGCATGGCATACATGTATCACGACCAAGGTAACTACCACCTATTCTGCTTATTCTGCTCTGAAGATGTCATTGTTTCAATAGTCTGAAGTGATGACGCATTCTGGAATATAGCTACAATCCTAAAGGAAGCAGATTTTCAAAAGATGTGAGACTATTCTAGAAGTTACCACTAAGTGAACACTTGTGTGGTGCAACATTAAAAACCGCTTTGATATCCGTATGACTGAGGTGGCAGGTGAAGAAGCTGCTCTTAGATTGGTAGTAAGCATTGCTAAGTCACCATTCCTATACAGAAAGTAAAACCATCCCGTTGCAACACTGACATATACCATTTAAATTTCTAGTAGCGGTTCCTGACCTCTCAGTTTATAATGAGTTCGCCAGCGAGTTGCAAGTTGATTTAACCAGCAACCGCTTTAGATTAGTGCAATGTATATATGCCGTATCTTTATATTGAATATAGAACGTCAATCTCGCCAAAAACGATGATGAAAATTCCATTTGCGCTTTTACTAAAATATGAAGATGAACTAACAACAACAGAATGCAATCAAGAAAATTTTCCTCACAAGAGTAGAAGATTATTTCTATGATGTGACAAATGTTTGCAATAACGTATGCTCATCGATTGCGTTATTGTTGTAGTTTCGAAGAAAGAGAAATACTCAAGAACCTGTATATTGAAAATGCACGTAGACGTACATCCTTTCTTCAAAATTCGTACGTATTTATTGCTAGTGATATACATTCCCCCTGAGAAATATTCATTATAAATCTTCTTTTTTTTAATTTACCTCGTGTCCTCTTTTCCGTTCGCCTCTTGTATTGAGAGGATTCTGTGATGATTTTTTTATTTGTTTTATCGTTTATTCTTTTGGAAAACTGTTAAAAATTTTCTCTTTGTTTGATGGAAACAGAAGGAAAATTTGTATGTCATCTTTTTTTAGCAATCGCTTATTTAGCGAATATGAGGTGTCTTTTTGAAGAAGTAAACAATCTCTATGAATTCTAACTGTTCTTTAATTTTTCTTTGTAAAACAAACTCATAATGCTGAGATGCTAATGTGTCATCCAGGAATCTATTACTTAAATATCTTGGATGACACTGCTTATAGAATCAGTTGCTTATCTGTAGAATAAATTATTATAGATTACTTTGAGAGTACGTGAAATTTCTTAGTAATTCAAAATATGAAGGCAACAGTATGCGTAGTAACGATCTCGTCGCTTTTGAACATCGCTATGAAAATTCCTCGTTTCTAGAAAAATTGAAAGAAGCATCTCGACTTTATATGAAAACCATACTTTTAAATCATTGCCATTTCAGCATTGAATGTTATTCACTACTGGGTGACCGATAGTTCAAAGAACACACGCAACGTTTTCTTTAAGTCCTTTCCTTACATATTACCTTACTGTTCTCTAGGTGGTTTCTACATGTTATTGTACCTATCAAAGAAAACTATCACTATAAATCCTTTGCCATAACTTCTTTCTTTCTTCATAAATTCGATTTTATGCTTAGTTTCGGAAAAAGAAGTATACTTTTCACACTTTATATAATTATATATTCGAGTAATGTATCACTTCATGTAATAAAAAATACTTTATTCAAGTGGAAATATTCTCTGCAAAACAGTAAAATTTCCTGCTAAAATAAAAACTTTTGAATTTTTGCACGCAATATTCTTTTTTCTCCGTTTTTGTATAAATTCTTTCGTGGCGCATTTCACATCCATCATTCGTTGAACGTATAATATCAGCACTAGCATTTGCTGAAGCCTTTAAGTTGGCCAATGAACAAACTATTGAACACTTTTGTGAATGTGAATTCTTGCAAAACTAATGAGTATTTCGGTGTGTTAATTGAAGTTATCTATTGTTTTGTTTATTTCGATAGAATGTCATGAAATATTTATACATTATAGGCCTATAACATATTTGAGGAAACGTTCATTATCGTTCTTCTTTCATTCGTTTTATCATCGGAAGATTTGTGCGTTTTTTGCCAAAATTTTTAGCAGTATTTGTATTAGCTGTAACAATTATCACTCAGAGTGTTTGAGTTTTAATGAAATATTCAGCTAAAGAGGAAATTTTTCGATTGCATAGCCCAGATACACCCTATATGCTACTTTATTTCTTGAAGCGACTCCATCAACTATAACCTTTCTTGCTAACACCTTTCACCGCCGAATCTCCACATATATTGGCAACTTGCTTTTTCTCGAGGTTTCTACAGTTTTCGAAAGAAAACAACGCATACTGATGTGTCTGTCTACTTGTCGGCACGTATATCTACCCGTCAGCCTGTTCGCTTGTTTCTATAGCCGTCTGTTCATCTGTCTGTTTATTCGTCCGGTGATCTCAGCTAACGAACTATGAATGCTACTTAGGGGAAAATTGGCCGTTGTACAAGTGTGCAACAAATTGAATTTGCCAGGTTTCTCTATAGTTCAAATGTCCTATTGCTGACTTATCGAACTATCAAACCAGCAACAAATTCGATCAATTCTTCAGATCTCGTTTATCCATATTCTGATAGAGATGATTTTTTAAGGTAATTTGACGAAACATATTCTCAAGCATCATAAGAAGGAGCAGGACGCATATATTGGCAAAGACGATATCATTATAAAGAAGGTATGTTATCTTTTTTATTCAGCAATTTGCATTTTTCGGCACTTCCAACGCCCGCATGCATCTTTTTTTTTGCATTTTGCATTTTGCATTTTGCATCTATCCTAGTTGGCTCCTGTTCAATTGCGAACGCATATTTAGTTGTTCGAAATGTTTGTCCAAGTGAGTTCCGCTTGTATCATTTAATCCAATTACTGCACTCACTATCAAAGTGGAAAAAGCTTCTGAAAGTCTTCATTGACACGTCATTACGTTGCAAAAATGAAACGTTGCAGTTAGCTCATGTTTTGCAGTTGATTTTGCAATACCATTTCATGAGGAAATGCGCTTATTTTGATCGTAAACGTTGCACATTTGACAACTGCACATTCACGGGTGTATGATTTTCATCAACGTTGCATGCAGTTTTTGTGCAGTGCTATCGAGAAAGGCAAAAAATTTAAATTATTATGCAGTGTATAGGATACAGTATATGGAATATATATATATATATATATATATATATATACAGTGGGTATTTATGACTGTTATTCTTGAAAAAGTTGTCCCCTTCTTCATCCTCACATTGCATACAAGCGCTGTGCTAGAGTAGTGGCGTCAATAGAGGCTTGCACAGTATTAAACGTATCATTTATCGGCTTCTGTTGCTTAATGAATGTAATTGCTGAATTTTCACCTTTCAGTATTTTCGAAAAAATAAAAATGAATTGTCGTTTATCTCAGCAACATTTTATGGACTGAATATTGTAGAAATCAGATATTCAAGATAATAGTCATCAATACTTCATCACATTTCTTCTAAAGATTTTTTATATCGCTATTCAACATAAACCCCTGAGAAATGCGATAAGTAATGCTGCAAAAGAACCAAATGACACCTCATTTTGTATATTTTATATTTTGTAATTTTTATAAAATGAACCAAAAAAGTGATCATATTCCTGTTTATGTCCACATCTGATCACACCTCGCTGAAAGAAAAGTTTTAAAAAAAAGAATGTGAGAACAAATGTGATGTAGTACGGGTTAACGAAAGCGAATGAGGCACATAAATCTCGGCCGTCCAAGTGTCACCATTTTACAACATTGAGATGAGTAAAGATAGTCAGCTAACGTCGATTTAAGCTCATAAATAATTTCATTGTAATGTATATAAGAAAATATTTTTGGAAAACATTGATTGATTCGACTAAATGAAAATAAAACACTAAATAAACAATGATGTGGATATACGTCGATGAGAATGTTAGATTTAATAAGATGCTTATGAATGTAAACATGAATTTACTATTATTTATGGCTGCATCATATTTGCATCGATATGTGCTTGCAATTTTATGCACTGAGACCATTAATGATCGTATTAGAAACAATGAAATATTGAAAGATTGCAATGCCCAGTTCTTGATTGAAAACTTTTTTTTTAAATAAACACACTGACGAGGATTATTCGCTGAACGAGAGCAAGTTCCTAATTGAAGAGAGCGATGATGTGGCTGTTTTCGCCACTTCCATACTTTAGCTTATGTGATAATGCTGCTGCAGTAAGCGGATTTCTGACTTTATAAATATAAATATGAATATAAATATATACATATACTCATCTATTTATTTGTCCATTTGTTCGCTTATTCATATTTGTAACTGCATATTAATAATCAATCGATTCTTATTTTTAAGAAAGTATAAAACATATGATTTTAGTCATCGAACTTAATGGGTATCTGGAAATTTTTCAGCGATGCCCTAGCATTCTGTCAGTGAATGAAAATTCTCCACAAAAAAGTGAATGCACTTCCTCATACAAATCGATCATTGATGTTCTTTCTTTTTATTCTATCCTGCTCATACAAATTTCGAAAAAAAAAGAAAAAATAAATAAATGAAGCGATATTTGCAAAAATAAATGAATATTCGAATGCTCTGTTATGGGGAAGCATCGCAAACGTACCTCTCAACCGCGATAACAGTCGAAAGCAAACGCAGTGGTCACAAATATCGTTAATTATTTATTGGTCAATTTGAAAGCGTGAATACAACGCTACAATTGAGCAATTATTGTCTTCAAAATTTGTGCATAAAATTTGCATGTCGACTTTGAGACCCATCGACGAGCATGTCCACTTGAATTAGCATTAGCACCACTGCATCTCATTTCAGTCGCTATCCATTTAAGCACTACAGTTCATTATTCCACTATCATGAAAATCAATATGCATGCATAGACCTATTGTTTAATGATTTCATCGACTGAATATACCTCCAACAAGTCATATGAACAACATCTGAGAAGATTTGATATTGGTGATTATTTATGTTCATAGCACAATCTCAACGTTAACGGCTACTTGTAGTGACCAGTTGCTAAATCACATCTTTAAAACCTCATGACATTTTTCTAGTGTCGAATCGATAAGTCATTGGCATATGCATGTCGAGGTGTTCCTCATGTTCCAAGCGTTTCCTCTTCTCACCTCGCCTACTTCTGCCGTCTTAGCAACCCTTCTTTATCCACCTGACATCCAATTTTTATATAACAATTTTGGTCGGACGTTGTGCTGTCAAAGACAGCAACATAAGGGCTCAGTGACGCATAAAACACTTTAATAACAAACATCAAATTTTTCGAACAATGAGTTCTTATCCCGTATGACTGTGGAATAATTCAAAGTATCCTTCATTATCTTGCTTTCTCCAATCAACGGATTTGCTCATCGTTAGGATTACTTGTGTGCCAATGGTACAGTTAGTGTCGTTATGATTTGCAAGGAATGAAAAGGTACTCGCATAAAGGAGCGTTTTTTTGTTTTTTTTTTTTTTTGGTAATTGTTGTAAGAAATTGCTTGCAATGCTATGAAACAGAACAGTATGCGCAGAATGATACAGTATTCCCGATCGAAAATGAATAAGCAGATAAGTTTGCGATTGATTCAGGGTAAAAAGTCGGTGAAGGATCCAGCAGCGGTGGACTTCCTCGAAAAGTCAATGATCGTGCTCACAGCGAGCCCGTCCGAAAATCCACTCAGCCTAATACAATCAAAAGATGTGCGTATTGATTTATTGCTTCATCGAATTATCATTCATTCTCCAAGTTCATTCTTTTGCTCCTCATTACTTTATAGATATTTTCACTGTGCATAAATTGGAACATTTGATCTATTGAATCGGATCTCATGCCATGTTGGAAACTCCCATAAAAATACTACATGCTAGAAAGGTGTTGTATCGCTCAGAATAACGTCGCAAAACATTTGCAAATGTCTTACAATAAATGATCACTTTTGACATATATCAGTAGCAGAAATTCGCTTCTAATAGTAGTCGAAGTGGCATAAACCTGAACCTTTCAATAATATAGGGCATTTGACTTTGAAGATTGCATCTATTTGAGATGATCAAAAGCACCCTATTTGAAATTCGCACTCTCACATAAAGCACAGAGCAGTGTTATGGAGTGCCTCTTGCTGTCCTCACCAGCGTGTCCTCTCTACCTTTCGTATCTATTATTTATTACGTTTGCATGTCACTAGCAATTGCTAAAAGGGAGTTTTCATGACTTGAACATAGCAATAGAATCCACCTTCCAGCTATTTTTTTAATAGAAAAACGCCAGTAAATTTTACGCTCCTCAATAAGGCATTTCTTGAAAGTTTGCAGAATGTGATGCGTAAAATTTGCTTCGTAATGTAGTAATAAATGAGAATCTCATAGTGTCTGAAGATATTCGCTCTTTATGTAGATATTTTTTGGCAAGAAATTTCTAAATGCTTTCAGGAAATTCTGGATGATGAAAGCGAGAAAAATCGATCCTTTTTTATGTCACTTGGTCTTGACACAGGTAGCATGGATTTGAGGTCAAATTCACCTGAAGAGGACAGTTCAGTACATGGTAAGATTTTGTTGTTTTTTATGTCGGTTTCCATCCTCTATATCGATTTTTTTTCTGCATTTTTTAAAATATTCTTTATCGCTGACAATTATTCTTTGTCGTTATCGAACGTTTTCAACATTGCACAACATTTCGTTTTTACTTCGTTTTTTTTTCGTCAGAAAATCGTCATCATGATGGATTTGCTGATTTCAACATAGCTAGATTTTTAATGATGCAACCGGAAGAATCTTGTGAAATCATTCGATCTTTCATCCTATTTTCTTCAATAATCACCTCATTCAGCGATAAAAAGTAGCAATTCACTTATCAATTCCTGTAGCTTTCATTCGAGTTTATTACCTATAGAGAATGTGTCATATTACAAAGCGTTTTGATGCCAAGTCTTTCTTTATAACAATGATCTCTGCTTTGAGCGTTTCCCGCATTTCTTCGAATGATTTTTTTTTTTAATTTGATGATATCCGTTTGCACGTCATTAAAAAATTGCTTTTATGATATTTTCATTGAAAAAAAAGAATGCATAAAAAAAGTTTTTTTGGTGCCTTCCTTTCCGTCAATTGCATTTGCTATGGCGTAAAGATCAATAGAAATTTTGATGCAATTCGTGAAAGATATTGTGGTGGCCTTAATAATGCTCCCATCGCAAAGATTTTTTGCTGATAAAGTCAATTTCTTATCTCATTCAACAGTGAATCATTACAATTATGTAAATTATTGCAATTATATAAGCTTTTTGCTATTATGTAAATTTCTTACAATATCACTTCGTTTGATATATTTGCCAGTCTTCCTTGATGCGAACTAAAGAATATGCCAAAAGGGACAATTTAGTAATCAAAGTTTTATTATTGCACATAAAATGTTCTCTTTTCTAAGTGGCTAATTTGACACTGTTTTAAAGTGTTTCTATTTATTGACTATCCTCGTAAGTATTCTAGGCAAGTAAGAAGCCATAAGTTGTCGATACCTCTGAAATATCTTCCTAAAACGTTTACATCAACCAATAAAGATGAATTATATATAGTTCATATATGTCATCGTATAGGAAAGAATTTAGTAGTTCGTCTCATTGAGAGCCATATCGATTTAGTTGGCTGGGATCGCTATTGTAATATTGAGGAAAGTTGTAATTGCCTTCACTCAACATCTGTGAACAGTCCGTCACGTTGATTATAGTGACTCATAGTTATTGTAACAACTCGTCTTGTGTTCGTTTTCCCCCTCCCCCTCAATTCTATATAATCGATTACAAATGCATCGATTTGCTATAAATGAGAGAGCATCCCACGCTCTCGAATACTTCAATGAATCTTTTTCACTAGGATCGCAATTGCACGTTAAGACAAGGACAATAAACACAAAGCTTGGCAATAGGCGAGAAGAACACAGCTGCTATTCTTTAGCTGTAAATTGTTCAACAAAAACTCATCTTCCAATTGATCAAAGCGCTAATCATATATAAACGCATCACTCGCTGTTTTTCTCTAAAATCATTCATAGGGATATGAATGTTAACTATTTGAAGTTACATTAATGGGGAACATTTTAATTGTTCATATTGACAAATGTTTTCTTGGAATTACTGATGCGAAAACTTCTCACTTCCTTCAATTGGTAATCATCTTATATAACAGGTTGTTGAAATCCCTCATGCTACCTTTTCACCTATATAATATTTATCAAGCGTTCATATGCTCCTAAAGTCCAATCAATCGTCAGCCCACCAAATTTGCACATTTAATTAAACTCATCCTCACAATTTATTTGGATCACGCTGAATTCAAACCTTATAAACTTGTCATTTTAACTATATACCTATGACTCGATAACCACTTCTCTAGGCACTTTTTGTCGACGATTTTATTACGTTGTTATTGTCATGAATTGAATGCTGGAGAATTTGCTGTGGGAGAAAAAGAGGTTGATATTATAATGAATCGATTGAGCGTGCAGTAAAGTCAATGAGGCGATAAACGAATTTCAGTTAAGTATGCTTATAAATTTGCATAGTATTCCACATTCAGTGATTGTCTTCATGGGCATACAAGCGCCACAGCTTCACTTTCGGCTTAACCTGGCACTTTTATGGGCATTTGTGCTCTTGAAATATGCAAATATGGTTCTCGTTGCAAGTACGCATGCAGTTGAATTTGTGCCCATCAATTAAATGCGCTAATGTTTACATGTGGATGCGCAGGAATGCAGACAGGCATAAGCGAGTAATTATTAACGGTTGCACGGTTATGCTAACGAACAGTCATGAAAGCAACTTTCAGAATTTGTCCAGCCAACCTCTCAGCTTCTTTTCGTCTTGGCCTACCGTCATATTTTCTAAGATTTTTTTGCCAATACACATTTTGGAGAAGTTAAGTCATATCCGCATATATATATATAAATATATATATATATATATATATATATATAATATACGTATATGCGTGTGCGTTTAAGTGTATATGCAGTTGTGTGCGTGTGTGTGCATATGTAAGAATTCGCTAAAAGCTTGCACTCTCATAGGTCTATTTGAATGCAACGAGAAATATGACGGTTTACTGTGGAAGTGAATGAAATTCTCCGTGGTTAGCGTCTGTTGGTTGAGGTGTACGAGTTGCGACCAGTGGCAGCTGTCCTCGAGCACAAACCAATTTCCGGCTATGTTTACAATTGCGATCCATACTAAAGCTTCTTGCACCGTTAGTGGTGCAACACTTTGCCCTGCCTGCTTGGCCTTTCCGCTCAACGATTCCACAAAAACGGTTTCACAATCAACGTCCCAAATTTGCGCATTCGGGAAAATGCGCTACCAGAACTCGAATCACATAACCAAGATCACCAGTTACACTAGAAAGCTCATTGCTGTAAAACGACGCGCAGCTGTTTATTGTCAACTCTTCTTTTCTAAAAGCAAACATTTTGTTAGATTCACTGAGTTGCAACATAATTTCGACAGTTCAGTAAGATGCAACCCTTGTGTTACTGCATGGCATATGCAGTATGCGGATGAATCGTCGAGGAGGTTAATTATTGCTCCTGAGGAAAGCACAAGAGAGTTTTTTAAGGTAATCACTGTAAGTTGAAAGTAAACACTGCATATGCATTTGCTGGTATAACGCAATCACGAGCACCGGAACTGGTCTGTTTTCTTGCATGGTGAGAAACACTGGTCATGGACTGACTGCATGGCTGAGAAGACGTTTTATGAGTAGCGAGTACGATCTCGGACTTTCAATATGGAGAGATATCTTCTTGCACCAACTCCTGATTTGGAGCCTTCTTCAAAATGTGTTTCGAGAAGTGTTTTCTTTAAAGGGGCAGCAATACCACAAGGACATACGTCTCATGAACCTCAATGTAACTGTTAATCAGTATCCTTCTCTCTCTTTTTCTCTCCCACTTTTTCTCTCACTTTTTTCTCTCTCCTCAACCTCTATCTTTCAATCTCATTAGCCATTTCAGCATCATATTTCCACGACTTCACCAGTATATGAAATTCAACCACTCCGGTATTATATTTTAATCCACGGTTATTTTCTAATGAGACTCAAACCGAAATTCAAATTCGTACTTCTGTGATCACATTTATTCGTTCACTTGAAATGCTTTATTCTGCCGTAAAAGTTGTCAATTACTTGAAGTATTTCAACATATATCATAAATCGAAAAGTTAGTCGTGATTTCCAATGGATCTACGATTAATAATATACCATAGTTCCATTTATTAGAATATTACCATTTAAAGTGTCCTATGCATAAGGTCTATGAGATTTTTATCTAAAGAAATGATAACGGTAAATTTTTTTATGAATTGTGTCAAGCAACGACCTCAATAACGGATTTTACTGACCAACGAAGGCTAATAGACTAGTAATGCGACACATTCATTGATTCTGCCAATGGCATCCTTTTTCACACATTAAATGTATGTAACAGATAGCACAGAGATATACAAAACTCTGTACAACTCCTGTAGAGGCATATACTGCGCATCATCGTAGATTGCTAGAATAGTTCAGAGCTGCACACTGCGCAAACGGTAATGAATATTGGCTACACGCAAAATAAATGATAATTAGTGGGATAGGTGGGGGAGTGAAAAGATGAGATATTTTGCCTCTTGATCCACCATTTTCAAAAACAGATAAGTTTTATTTATAATTCATGATAACTTGTTGCTTTCATTCATATCAATCGTTTCTTATCTGGACAGGACGCGTTTTTCAAGTCTTATCCTCCTACTAACCTGTATAACTTCATGAGGTGCCGCTGACGGGCTGCTAGAAAGCGAGAGATTATTCAGTTGCAGTTTTGTGATCTATGTCTGAGATATTGTTGACAATTATTTGTAGACACAGTAACAAGTTTCAAGAGCATATGCTTGCGTGAATACATGAGTGGTTTACCCGTTTTCCAATCAAGCTTCGAATCATGTTCGCTTGAAATGCTTTACGGCGATGCATCCAGTGATAGTAGAATGAAGAGGTGGAGTGACGCTGAAGGCATTGCACGCATCTTGCTAGCTCTAATCATTTGTGTGCATCTGACGGTTTTGTTGAGCCCTCCGAGCAGACAACTAGCTGCATGCTGCTTTTACACAAACCAAATCGAAATTGCGCTCTTCTAACGTGAAATGACACAACAGCAGCTATCTAAAGCTTCGCCATCGCATCGAATCAGCATGAGAGCTCTTATACTTCTTTGCATATCGATCGATGCTCTCATGCCGGAAAACCTCACAACAGCTACGCAAAAAGGAGTGTATAGCCCTATCTTGTGGCTAAAAAATGCATCAAACTCATTTCTTGTCTTGAGAGTCACCACAAAATAGTCCTGAAAGATAAGCAAGTCAGGAGTTAATTTAGGATTCTTTTAGCGGCTAATCAAAGCTTCGAATCATGTTCGCTTGAAATGCTTTACGGCGATGCATCCAGTGATAGTAGAATGAAGAGGTGGAGTGACGCTGAAGGCATTGCACGCATCTTGCTAGCTCTAATCATTTGTGTGCATCTGACGGTTTTGTTGAGCCCTCCGAGCAGACAACTAGCTGCATGCTGCTTTTACACAAACCAAATCGAAATTGCGCTCTTCTAACGTGAAATGACACAACAGCAGCTATCTAAAGCTTCGCCATCGCATCGAATCAGCATGAGAGCTCTTATACTTCTTTGCATATCGATCGATGCTCTCATGCCGGAAAACCTCACAACAGCTACGCAAAAAGGAGTGTATAGCCCTATCTTGTGGCTAAAAAATGCATCAAACTCATTTCTTGTCTTGAGAGTCACCACAAAATAGTCCTGAAAGATAAGCAAGTCAGGAGTTAATTTAGGATTCTTTTAGCGGCTAATCGGCCTCAGAACAGTGAATTATGCGGGAAAATACTCGATGTAAAGGTGCCCAAAGCGCTACTTCCACAAGCAATAGAAGTTGTTGAGGCAAAAAGCGGCTAGTTAGGCGCTAGGATCAATAAGATCGTGAGAGAAGCGACGGATGGCCTGCCGAACAGGGAGAGCCGAAAACAAACGTGTACCAAACGCATGCTTTCCAGCCGGGTGGGTTGACTACTGTAGGCTGTGGTGTGCCGTGCGCATGCTAATCGCCCCCATTAGCGTGCGGCAACTCTAGGACGGCAACATCATTTCGCACCGACATCCTACAGCTAGGGATGTGATTTGTTGAAGCCATCCTCGAGTCGCAATACTAAATGATGCATAACTCAAAACAATCGTGTAGGTTTTGCAGTAGACAAATTACGTTCGTCGTTTCCAATAATGCAGAGATCTTTTCCACTGTGAATGCACTGAAAACGGGAACGATCTAGCCATAAATTTCGAAACGAAGGTAATTGATTTCAAACGTTGCAGGACCCCGTAGAGTAACAAACTTATGGGGCATTATTCAACAATATGCAAAGAATTTATCCAATCGATACTCCTTTTGATATGAGCAAAATTCAACGATTTCATTACAGTGAATTGCGCCTTTGACAATACGGTTGAGATGGAAGATCGGGGAGAGGTGCAGAAGGTGTAGAGGTTCTCTAAGATTCTCTAAGACTTCATTGCGCATTACGAAGGAAATATGTTTTTAGTATTACCCTCCCCATAAAGATCTCCCATCCACTCTGATACCGGCTATGCAATACCTTCCTCTTCGCAATTTGTTTTTCAAAAAACTTGCCATTTCTATCGTCATTGAAGATTAAAAAACTCAAACATTTCACCTTCTTACCTAAAAAACTTCTCTGCTACTTTCGCCACACAAGGTTGATGCCAGTAAAATCGCTGAAAGCTGTATCGCTTGCTACTTTAAATCTAGAAACGCACTTTTTGATTAGTTAGGCCTATAAATTTTCACTTTTCGTGATCAATATTTTTTCATCTCGTTTCTGCTCAATCTCCATCTTTGAAAATTGCGATAGGTTCTTGCTTCCATGATTCTCCACACATTCTCTGCACCTTTATTGGCGTTTTAGCATCATATACTCCTTCCAAAACTGCAATTAATGCGGCAGATAACAGTGAAGTGGTGATCTTCTCAGCTAATTTTATTCTCATGTTGCTGTTCTCCAATAAATTGTTAAAATTTTTCTCTTACCGTGGCGCAGATACTGTTTGCTGTAAACATGGCATCACTAATGAAATCTGTGAACAAGGCCCCCTGAAATTTACTATTACCTCTTTATTTATATATAAATTGTTGGCATAACGATCATAGCAATAAAAGTTTGCAATGAGTAGTTGTAGAAAACTGTACTTTTATCCGCAAAGCAAATAAATTCCACCTCAGTAAATCTTTGAACTGTGGTGATTTCAAAAAATTTTGTTACGGTTAGATAGCAACTGATCACTTGGCCATCGAGTCCATCCCCATCCTGAAAGAAAATATATTGCTACAAATTTTGATCAATTTCATGCAATCTTCTCTTGAGAACAGAGATGTACGAGATGCTTCCAAAACAGGTTTGGATTTTTATTTCAAAAGCTTTGCCATAAATTTTTGCATTTGATTTTTGAAATGACATAAATTTGAAATGCATTAGGCTTTCAGCAATAAAATGCTTTTGTGAAATCATTCAGTGCTACATTTTTTTATACGGTTTAATACGATAGGTTCGCAATACGATCGTGCTTCATGAATAGGCTTACTATAATTGATAATACGATAGGTGTATGACCAAGTTGCTTCGGTGGCCTCATTAATTAAGGTCAGATGAAGCATACTTTGCCAAAAGTTCACTCACTCATCCGAGCGTGGTATGTTACCAAGTATTACAAAATGTGCTGTTTCACTGCACTGATTCACGAATTGCCCACCTCATTAATTACCAGCTGTCAGCCGAGCTGCTGTTTCATAGGTATGCTGCTAATGTAAAGCTTTTGAATATAATTTTTCATTTTTTAGCGTTACGTTTATGGCATGGTAGATGCAGCGGTGCATATGATGTCACTGTGAGTTTCGCAGAAACTTGCAGAAGCACGGAATTTTATTTGCTGACATCTACTATTTTTTAAAGCTTTTGAGCCAAATACGATCGACAACTCGCAATTTAAACGTCAGCAGGAAGCTGTTGGGTGGATATGAATTTCTAGTGATTATTCATGCAACAATATTATCAGCTAGTAATTAGTCAACAACTAGCGTGGACCCGTCAAAGATAATGAGTGGTAGTAAAGTTCTGAGATGGGTGTTTAAATATGCAAATTTCGTGAATATTGATAGCCGAGTAATAGAATAAGCAGCCGCTCAACTGAAATAATATTCGAAGTGGAATTTTTGTCGATATAGCAGTGAAGTGAAAGACCTGACCACTTTATGGCAAATATTTAGCTAGTGGATGCTCACATACATAGATGTATGCAGCGAATTCTGGCAATTATTGAATTGGTCGGTATTTACAGGTGAAAGCAGGTTGTATTGGAAATTTTTGTACTCTGATATCCTTGAAAAAACTTGAATCAAACGAAAACGCTTGAAGTTTAATACTTTTCAGATGAAGATTTCGTGAAATTGCTAATTTGATTATATTCAATGCAATCTCTTTTAACTGCAATACCAATATTATTGCTAAGCAAAACATAAACGAACCATTTACTGATTATTGCAATGCGTAAATATCTCAACTTAGGAATGTAATTCACTCCAAGAGATCAATTAAGAGCCAGATCAATGTACTTAATCGAACAGTTGTAGTTGTGGCGATGCCGAAGGCGTTTCTTGTATTCGTACAAGTATATAGTAAATAACGATGAACATCAATTGTAGTAATAATAATAGTCATCAGGCAGATCAATGGATATTTCAATTCCACTTTTAAATTTCTAACCGATTTTCACATTCACTCAAATACGAAACGATTGAATTAAGAAGCAATTGCCGTCATAGATTATCTAATCACATTGAAAATAATCGTTTATTTTAGGCGATCTTTTTTAGCGTTTAAGATTTTATTTATAAAACTCGAGTGTTTGAAAACGTTTTTGCGAAAATTGTGATCAAATTGCTTTGTTGCATATATTCTATTTTCGTTGACAACTATCTACAAAACAAAAAAGGCAGCGCAATATTTTCGTTTAGATAGTAGCCTCGCTACAAATATGTAGTGGAGTGAAAGGAGGAGGAGGGGGGCAGACGACTGATTTTCGTCAGCTTTTATTTGCCAGTTTCGTTCAAAAATGTTTATTTATTTAGTTACCTATTTATCTATCTGTTTATTTATTTGTTTATTTCTTCATTCATTCACTTGTAAATTTGCTTTTTTTTTCAACACCTTGAGATGGAAAAACAAGCAAAACATGTTCAAGTAGTTTTTTTTAGAAGTGAAAATAACAGTCCTAAACCATATTAGGTTTTACCCTCAACAAGATATCGACTCCTTGAGAGTTTTATTTGGCGATCAGCGAGTTTCTGAAATTTGCAATATTTTATTGAACAATATGGATAGCTCACATTTTGTCAATAAGAAAGAAGAGTAAAAAATTGAATTGTTGTGATTTATTTTCTGCAACATCAAGTGACCTTTGTTAGAAATACGTCTTATCTTTAGTGATTACAAATCTATATTCTTGACTGTATCTCTTCGGTATGAGCACTACTGCAACTTAATCTTTCACATAATGCAAATGACATAAATAATATTGAATGAATAAGCAAGTAGTTAATTATGCTTACTGAAACATTTGTTAACTTATTCATGTTTATGTTGTTAGGTTGTGACGATGAGAGTTTTTGATGCTACATCCTCTGCCTAAATAAAACGCTGTAATTTTATCGACCAGTGCAAATGTGTATTATTGAGAGGTCGTTTGAAATTCTAAATGAAGGATAAGGGAGATTCTTCACGATGACTGTGCACTGAAAAAATGTTGCGAGGCATAGGCGTTGTGGATGTTGTGCGTGTGTGTGTGTGTGTGTATGTGTGCGTGTGTGTCACATGTGAGTTGATTTCTGAAACGAAGCGTTTGTCGAGGGCGGTCATGTTTACAGCATTTTTCGAACCAAGAAATTGTTCGAGAAGCTAGAGTGCTAGGCTAGCTTATGTCCGTCGTCCATAAGGGGGGTCTGCGTAGTCGTGTCCTGGATGTTGACTTGAGCCAGCTTGTCACAATGAATGCTGTAAACACAATCAGTGTACGGCGAGCAGGCAGCACAGCACGTTGTGTTTAGCGCACCACTAACCCCTGCTGACAGTATCCGAAATCAATATGAGCCCCCCAGCAAGAAGCAGCCGCGCTTGCCTCGCCGATCTCATCGCACCCACTTCAATCCCACTGTATTAGCACAAGGGCAGGGTAACTTTCCTGAGCGTGAAACTCAATTTATAACCAACTTACATTCAAGCAAAATGGCAACAAATTTTGAATATTCATTGTGTGCGAAAAACGGAAGCCACTCATCTCTGGTTTTTAGCTAAACGTGCGCATTGATGGCGCATATATGTATCTTGAAAGGCATATCCACCGGGCGCACGCCGGTGACGGCATGTCTGTGTATGCGTATGATGTCTGCGATTATCTTGGGGTCTAGCGGATTCAACTCACAGACCGCAGAAACCATGCCAAATTATAGACGATACTTTTGTACGCATGCCACCTTCTCTTGCTCTTTGTGCGCTTTGTAAATTTGTTCCGCAAAATTGTATCATGGTGACGTCGTGTTTATGAGCACATACAAGTGTGCCTGCATGTCCGGTAGTTTCAATTCCGGAGCCGTTGAAATTAAAATCATAAAACCTGAGGAAGCGAATGTTCGCCTTTGATCACTTATACCTATTTCGCAACGACTCACACTGGCATTTAAAGGTGATAAAAGATCTATTTGCGATTTGTACCAATCACGTCACACAAAAGCAGATCTTTCATGGGTGAAATGTTGTGTAAGAGCTTGAAGGTGGCTATGACGTTGGTTGCGCTTAAGCTGACATTTGAGTTCCTTTATGAGTGGTCGCTTCAATTGCTATGCATAGCCTAATAGCATGCAAGAATGGTTGACCAGCTGGTGCTACTGAAAAGCACGTATCGTGCCAATTTCATTAGTACGTTTCATTTGACGCATATTACCAACACTGTGCTATAGTGTATTGTAATTGAAATCTAAAGTCGAAATGCGTTTTCTCGGAAACCTAATCGATGTAATTTATTCATTAAGCGTAAATTTGCGTGAGCAAGCCGCATTAAGAAGGTATTGTTGAAGCTGCGATTGTGAAGCTTGATGGTGTTAAATTGGACCTTAGCTGAGATCCTATCACCAAATTTAAGTCGATCTATCGAATTCTCAATGAATTCTGAATGATTAAAGATAGTGAACATGCTTAGAATTTGCAGATATTTCACACCTTCAGCTAAAGTGTGAGCGCATATGTTTTATTATTTCTTTTACGAAACTGCTCTACTGGATGAGCAGTAGCCGATTCCTTTTCAACTGACCGTCTTTTATATGCATTGTTTTGCTCAAATTTACTTTATAACCGGTTATATGCAGCTTTTAAAAGCTTTCACTTGCGGAAGTTGAGCACTTTGAGGAATAGCATATAATCCATTTTTCATTTTTCTTTGAGTTTTAATTCAGCCATTTGGCTGAATGACTGGAATTGCCATAAGTCCACTTCATGCAAACTTCATAGCTCTTTCCTTTCATATTACAAAAATTCAAATTAGTTTTATTCATGTTTCCCAAAGTTTTGCTCTTAAAAAATAACAAACGATAGTAGTTAGCTACCAGTCACTCCTAGAATGTTGATTTTTGCCTCCAGTATTTGCAAATATTAATGATGAAATTGGTCGTTTAATTTCAAAGCATTGCTTTATTTCTGTTCGAGTATTTTCTGGGCAATTAGATTCTCTTCGTAGGCCTGCTTATTTCTGGTTTTATGCGACTTTCTAACTAAAGTGCTCATCATGTTATCAAATTTCATCACAAGCGTTCGTTAAATTAAATTTCTTCATTTCGATGTCGCTTCAATAAAAGAAAATCCTTTCTCTGCTTCAGATGATGAAGGAAGCATGCTAACATCCTTAAAATCCTCCCATAAGTGCGTAAATTTTGCTTTTCTTGCAAACCTTTTCCAAAGCTGAAAGTTTCATAGGATCGTGTTTTATTTAGTTAACGCTATTAGTTGGAACTAATAGATTTATATAAAATAGAGGTGATAGAAAGCAGTACAGGGTGATACAAAGTGGTATAGAGTAATAGAGTTTCAAATTATATGACAATATGATGTATGAAAAGTTTTATAAACATTTCGAATATCTCCTAAATCATATTGTTTTTGACGGCACCCTGCTCCTAAAAACCCATTGTTTCCGCTCTATTCGCCTTCAATTTGAAAACGATATGCTAGAGACGTCGTAGAAGATGCCGCCTTCAACTGAAAGTTAATCTCCACGAACGATGCGATGTGTGCTTCGAGATGCGATTGGCAATATCGGTGAAGCATTCATGCAGCCATTCGAACGATCCTGAAGGGGGATGTAATTTTGTGAGAGGTTCGGTGTTTATGTTAGTGTGACACAGCCGCAATTAGACGACGTGTTGTCGACATGACATACACACAGCCCCACAGGAAACCATATCGGGTGCGTTCCCATCGACCATCAACCATCTGAGAGCATTAAGGTTGACGGCTAAAAGCGTGTCCTATATACACAAATTCCCAAGCCTCGCATATCCAATGTGACATAGGGCTACCACTTGTCTAGCTGTCGCACTAAAGGCGTGTACGTTTAGTGACTAGCATGATCGCAGCTACCGAATGCTTTGGCTGCTATACAAGTAATGAATTGGCCGGCTATAAGCAATGCTGTGTTTCTGTGTGCAGTATAGGCCAAATTTCTAACCGATTTTCACATTCACTCAAATACGAAGCGATTGAATTAAGAAGCAATTGCTGTCGTAGATTATCTAGTCACAGTGAAAATAATAGTTTATTTTAGGCGATCTTTTTTAGCGCTTAAGATTTTATTTATAAAACTCTAGTGTTTGAAAACGTTATTCGAAAACTGTGATCAAATTGCTTTGCTGCATATATTCTATTTTCGTTGACAACTATCTGCAAAACAAAAAAGGCAGCGCAATATTTTCGTTTGTCAAGGGCTGTCATGTTTACAGCATTTTTCGAACCAAGAAATTGTTCGAGAAGCTAGAGTGCTAGGCTAGCTTATGTCCGTCGTCCATAAGGGGGGTCTGCGTAGTCGTGTCCTGGATGTTGACTTGAGCCAGCTTGTCACAATGAATGCTGTAAACACAATCAGTGTACGGCGAGCAGGCAGCACAGCACGTTGTGTTTAGCGCACCACTAACCCCTGCTGACAGTATCCGAAATCAATATGAGCCCCCCAGCAAGAAGCAGCCGCGCTTGCCTCGCCGATCTCATCGCACCCACTTCAATCCCACTGTATTAGCACAAGGGCAGGGTAACTTTCCTGAGCGTGAAACTCAATTTATAACCAACTTACATTCAAGCAAAATGGCAACAAATTTTGAATATTCATTGTGTGCGAAAAACGGAAGCCACTCATCTCTGGTTTTTAGCTAAACGTGCGCATTGATGGCGCATATATGTATCTTGAAAGGCATATCCACCGGGCGCACGCCGGTGACGGCATGTCTGTGTATGCGTATGATGTCTGCGATTATCTTGGGGTCTAGCGGATTCAACTCACAGACCGCAGAAACCATGCCAAATTATAGACGATACTTTTGTACGCATGCCACCTTCTCTTGCTCTTTGTGCGCTTTGTAAATTTGTTCCGCAAAATTGTATCATGGTGACGTCGTGTTTATGAGCACATACAAGTGTGCCTGCATGTCCGGTAGTTTCAATTCCGGAGCCGTTGAAATTAAAATCATAAAACCTGAGGAAGCGAATGTTCGCCTTTGATCACTTATACCTATTTCGCAACGACTCACACTGGCATTTAAAGGTGATAAAAGATCTATTTGCGATTTGTACCAATCACGTCACACAAAAGCAGATCTTTCATGGGTGAAATGTTGTGTAAGAGCTTGAAGGTGGCTATGACGTTGGTTGCGCTTAAGCTGACATTTGAGTTCCTTTATGAGTGGTCGCTTCAATACTGAATTTGAGTCTCAAGAAGAGAGGAGTACAATGGTATTGTGGCCGCTAATATCTTCGTCATTCAAGTATATAAAAATCTTCAGCAAAGCATCTAGTCGAACATGTGCACTCTTCAAAATCTCTCTTCGCGTTGTTTGTATGAGGTTTTCCTCTACCTGCATAGATCAATCAATTTCACCAGGTACAAAAGATAAGAGGAACAAATAAGTTTGCATGAAACCTTTATTAACAAAAATGCTGAAGAAAACTTATATTCTTCTGTTACGTTGAATAGTGAATTCGACAGTTTATCGAGTACCAATATCGCCGAGTAATGAGTAATTTTAACCAGAGTTGATTCACCGACAAACACATTAGTTACACCATCACAATAGTACATTTGGTTTCTGAGGAAAATAAAGTATGACATTCAAATACAATTAATTTCAATGAAGATATCGCCTAATTACTATTTTCTATACCTTTTAACATTGGTCTCTCTAATTATAAAAGGATTGTTTACTGAAGTGGAAGAAGATAATAACAGGTTCATCGCAATTGTAGAGTTATGCCTATTTCACTACTAGCAGTTATTATCTTCGTTCATGCATTACAAAGAATGGTTCATTAGTGTAATGCACGAATCGTAAACGCTCGTTAGCGAGTTTGCGTTTATCGTAATGAAACTGAATCAGGCAAGAATTCGCTAAGAAACATGTTTACCATCTGCTTCTGTGTGAATATAGCAATATATTAGTTGCTTCGACGCTAATTAATTATTCAAAAATGCACTAAATGTAAGCTTAGGTCGCGTGTCTTTAAAAACGGTTGAAAAATTATCAACGCACTAACTGCCTAAGGACATCATCTGAACTTTTACCACATCAGAAAACAGTTGCGATTTGGAGATTAAGAAATTTGAANCTGGTATTTGACGATTTGGCCATCATCTATTCGAGATCCCCTCAAAACCGACTGAGTATAATCAACGTCAAAATATTGCTCCTCCAAGGAAATTAATCCATATTCCTCTTTGACTGTTAAACGTGGTGCAGCACTTCTTTAGTGTGAAACTTGTAAGAAAATGCACCTTTTCGAAGCAAACCTACTACCTCGAAATTATTGCGGAGCATTACCGATGTCATATCTAAAATTCCTCTCCGTAATAATCTCTATTATGCTGAAGTGTCCATGCAGAAGTGCACCTCACCATTTCATAAAAAATTCTTTTCGCTGAAGGGTGTTTGAAAATGGTTGGCTCTGTGATCAGATAATTTCAATGACGCGGCATTTTTGGTCATAAATGTCGTAATGAAGCATTTATTATTTCATTGCGTCATCACATGAGCAAAATACTTACTTTAAAAAGGATGATAGGGGTCGTTGATGTCGGCTAGACCGACTAGGATCATGGTACCTGCTCATATATGTGCACTGACGCAATAACACCAAAGAAATATAAATATTGAAGTAGAAATTGAAGAAATTGAATTTATACTTCAGGTAAAACTAGAGAATCCAATATGCTTTGTGCAAATGCCCTCATTTGATCAGCTAGCTGAAATTCAAACAGTCAGTGAAATAAAGATCAAAAAATCTGCGTTGCATAATTTCTGATATAGGACTAACCAAGTGTGAAATTTCTTTCAGAAAAAAATTCATCAGGTGGTTTCGTAACAAAAAAAAATTAATCTGCAAATTCTATGAGCGATTATATGCGTGAAGATTTCTTCGAATTCCTGCTACAAGAAGCAATCAGTTCGGAAGAAATCGATTCAATATACCATTCTACATAGTAAAGTAACTCTACCTTTCCCAAGTTGCAATTATCGGAAAATTGAACACACACACAACTCGTATAACGCGATGAAGTCTTTGTAAAAGTTGACAAAAAACAGCAATCTAGAAAGCAACGGCAATGAGGCAACGATCTCATGTCTGGGTGCAAGCCTCCTTGGACTCATAGGCATATGAGTGTCATTTCTGTATTTGCATTTATTTGTCTAATATTTAGCTGTGTTTAGTCGATCTTATGAGTGTATTTGCCTATTGAAATCCTCTTATAATTAAAGGACGGCTTAAAAGAACGGTTTTAGTTTCCGGAATATATATCTCCTCTTGATGAATTCATGTTTTTACATCATCACCTTCCGAATTTCAGGTGTTGAATTCAGAAATAAAATGATTTGCCAATGATGCGTAACCACAGTTGAAGCACAAGACCATTAGTAAGCAGTAGATGTAATAGACAAATGTAGTGTGGCAACACCCCACTCTTTAAGTATGATTCACACTAATCAGCTTAGTGGAAAAAAAGACGACCACGATTGCGCCAAACGTAGCGGCGCAGCTATGCGCTTTGTTAGTTTATTACATTGAAGGATGCTAATGTAAGAAAAGTATGATGCAATTGCTGCTGTAAAACGGTATTGTTTTCAGAAGAGCGCACCAGTGAACACCTGATGGATACCCAAGGAGGTGATGTGGAAAGTGATGGCAGTAGTGCATCACCACTGCACGTAAATAACTCGAGTACCAATGACCATCTGACAGCTCTTGTCGCTCATGTCGCCTCAAGAACACAGTGCCCCGAATGTGGTAAACACTTCCGGAAAGGTAATTCAAATACTGATTCACCATATTAAAATATCCATGAAACATTATAAGAAAGCGCACTTCAATTTACAACTTCAATTTACAGCTTCATTGGTGGCCACTTCTTTACAGTCACTTCTTTCATAGCACTTGGATTGCCTCGAATGACAAACATCGGTGTTGACGGAAATGTTGCTGCCGGATTGGTATTTACAGTTTTTCGTACTTGATGAATGAAATTCGAAAATGCCAAATAGAGGTCTATATCCGTAAAAAGGGGGCAGCATTAATTTACAAACTATATCATTTTCTATTCCTAAGCAAAGAATCGGTATAAATGTTGGTGGGTGCGTGATGATCGATTGCGATGGCCGAAGTGATGAGCCGAATTAATAAAGCGTAGTGGATGTGTGCAAATATATGAGTAATGGAGCACTAAAATTGCAAATGCATCGAATGGCGTACAGGGAGAGAATCGAATTTCTCGGGTTGCGAATGTGTGCATCTAATTAGATTTGCAAGCGCTAATAGCACAGCATTACCGTAGTGATCTTTCTGGCACAGTGTCATCCACAGTGGTCCCAAGATGCATTAGCAAGTGATTTAGCATCATGTCACGATCCTGTCAATCAATGAATTCGATCATACCGCTATGCTACAACACGTAACGCATCACAATCCCAATGGACACTTGCAAATGGTTTGATCCGACGGGTTGTTGTCACGTTTGTTGGTGGTCGTTCATCTATTTCCGGTCGTCGCTCTTGTTACCACGTCGCTTGACGTACCTCTCATTCAACTTCATGATCCCATTTTTCTGCAACCAAATGCAATTAGCTATTACTTGCTAATGCTTCTAAGCAGCGCATACGGGTTCCATGAAGGGAATGGAGGTGTGGTAAATATCTTAAAGAGACAAATAAGAGACAGTGAGCGTTCAGAAGAACGACCAACTAAATGCATAAAAGACGTTTTGAAATATAGCTGAAAGTATTTTTATGAAGGAATATAAAATACATAGAAGTGTATAATATTAATATAGTATTTTTATCATTTAAAAAGGTCGAATAATGATATGCATCCCTTCAAAAGATAATAAAGGATGCAATAATGAGAAAGAAAGGTATTTCCAATGATTTCAGAAGTTCCAATGGATGATGCAGAAGGTATTTTAGAAGTTTAATTAAATTTTTGACGGTTTTTTGCCATACAAGAACTCATTGCAACTACATCATGTCTATGCCTGCGTTATGCGCATTTGCCTATCCGTTCAGTATTTCGCGTTCGAGAATGAGGAGTTACGGCAGTGAAATCTGGACGACGTGGCCTGCATAGCTTCACGTGGCCATACATGGTTAGCTTTTCTCTGTGCTTAAATTTGTCGTTGAATAAAATAAGGGTCTTCAAGAGTTTGAACTTCAGGTTCCTCGCTTCAAGTGCATATGACATTGAATCACGGCTTCCCCCCGCCAGGCAGTTCGGCGTCCTCGGATGACCAAGCAGAGAAGAGCTCGGACTGTGGTGCTTCCACTGAACCGATCAGTTGTAATAATGACACATCGTCTTCTGCACCCGTACAGCATGAACTCAGGCAGATCAAATCGATGATTGGTGAATTGAGGTCCGCCCAGAGTACACCCAGAGTTGAACAGGTAAGCGCTTCTCCAAACTGACCATATTCGTCTTATACAGGTTAATGATTTGCATAGAACAGTCTATTCGCCTCCAATTTTATTCAAATAAGTCTCTGTATGACCTAACTGCTGTTCTTTAGCCATATCTATGGTGATAGAGAAGGAAGAGGAAGAAGGGATGTCAAATAATCTGATAATTTTCCAGGCAGCTGTGCGTTAAGCATCGCAATATCCAAAAAAAAAAATTCAATAACCTCAAACGAAGTTGGGAGTATTGTCACTTTCGCGTTGCTGCTCTTGAAATTCAGAAAAACACGCCTTCCTCATCATCCTTCCCATTGTGATATAGGCTAACGTTTATTGATAAATAAGATTTACCATAAAGCGCTAACAATTAAATTTCCAGTAGTCTTAACATGTATCATTGCTTTAGCAGTTATAAGATTAGTGATGTAATAAAATAAAATGCATAACGAACACCGAGAAAAAACAATTCCAGTAATCTACAGGAAGATTCGATAAGATTAGTGCGGCAGTGGGAATAAGTCATAATAAGTCAAATGATCACTGCAGTAAAGTTTTCTACTGAGATAGAAATACTTTTGTGAATAGATACTTCGAGAAAATTCTATTTTAGCGGCGAATAAGTGACAGATGGAGAGGAATTGAATAAATTTAGGTTGTCTAAGGGATCGGAATGATGGACATAGCATTCTTCATGCACATTACAGTATGGAAGTAATATGTGCATATAGTGGCGAGTGTAGCAGATGAAATTCGATTTCATAGTGTCACACTTGGTGACGTTCCAATGCACTCCCGAACGCTTCCTTATCGAGCTGATAGATGGAAAGTAGACGCTGAATAAGAAGAGCATACCTAGCACATTTTCAGTGTTCTCATTTACTCTACTTTATTTCAATCAACAAAGCATTCTGTGCTACTAAATGGCTCTTCCACTACCGCTTAGGTGGAGTTGTAAGGTCGCGTGAAGGTTGGGGTTTAGGCTCAGGTTCTGTCCATCAGATGCTGAGAAGTTGATTTACCAATTTTCCGCTTAGGTGATATTCTCATTATATAACTTTGATAGCAGAAATTGAAAAGGCTATTTATTTCCACATAAATAAAAATTGATTACTACACTACAGAGTCACATCGTTTTTCAAGCAACAAATTTTTGAGTTTTTGGTCACAACGATTTTAATCATAGGTCATGCTTGGCCAAATTTTCTATCATTGTTGGTGATTGAGTTATCGCAGCGCATAGAAGAAATTGTAATGTCAGTGAGCGAGATAATCCTTGAAAACCTATTCAACTTTATATAAACTTAGGCGAAATTCAATCCAAATAATTTCATTTCGCAACTTTTTGAAGAGAGGAAAACTGTCGTGTTAAAATGCTTCGCAAAGCTGAAATCCAAATATTTTCCAATTGCTTCCACAATCGGCTTTGTTTTCCTAATTTTCGTCGTTTGCTTTTTTGTGAGAAGTAGATTTCACTGCCACAACTGCTCCCAATAATTTGCTGTCTTGGGTGTTTGTATGGGCAAAATGTTTGATTGCTTGCGCGGTTGCATCGTTGATGAGAACGAAGGTAATTTGTTATCCAAGTGTTAAACGGATATCAGTAATGAAAGAAATATCAGCTCGACGCTCCCTTGAGAGCGAATCCTAAAGTCGATACTGCTACTATTCATTTCTCGCTATTTCGGTTGAGGGTTTAATTCTTTTAATATTCGATTATTAATGCTACAGTGCGTTGTGTGGATCGCCTAAGGGAAGGCGAATAGCTGCAAGATGCACAAATATGGTGCAACATACCCACTGAAATTAGTTTGAGGGTCGCATATAATTGGAAGTGAAGCATAACGCGTGTACAAATGTATATGTCTGAATGTGATGTTGAGATGGGCATGCTGTTGGTATGATTAGATGTGAGCCTATAGAAAATGTTGTTGACGTTACATTTTCCGCTTTATTCACATAAGCATCTGATTCGCATCGCTTCCAGTGCAACCGAAAACTGCGCTTATTGCCAGCTATCATACAAAATGATAATTCCCTCTCTCATTCTCGCATATTCTTACTCTTATATTTTTGTATATTTCGAGAGGTTTTTTTTTCTTTTTGCAAAAATAAAAAACGACGCTGAGAGAGTGTTTCTGTTAATAATTTTTGCTTGTGTCCATTACGTCTCTGATAACCCCAATAGAGGAAAGGGAAGTAATAGGGATGAAACTCACTGCATGTAATTATATCATGAGATGACTTCGCAAATCGGATTCCTATAAAATAGAGCGCAATTATCACATTTCGTGAAGCCAACTTAACGGATTTTCGAGTTGAAAATGGCAGATACCCAAAAGACATCCCTACACACTTATCCACACAGGCATAAGCGCAGACGTGGTACAATTGCGCAGATATGGTAACCTTGCAAATTTCCCAATTTGAAACTACCGGATAGGCAAATAGAAGGATACTCAGACGCACACAAACATAGTGTTGCCGTAGTGCGTTTTCTCATCGAAACAAGTAAAAACGAGCCTTATATTATTTCTTGGCAACTTAATGAAATTCGTTGATGGGATGAGCGGAATGTTTAAGTGCATATTGTGACATCTCGCCACGCACGCTTTTTCGCTTTTTATACGCTGTTGCGAAGTTCCTTTGCAAAAGTGCATAGTGACTTCGTGTCTACATGTTGTAATGCCTGTACTGCAATGTTTATCTTACAGTGATGTTGTAATGTTCGTCTGTCTGCTCGGTAATTTCAGTTTAGGTGCCACTGGATTCAAAGTTGCGGAATTTAATAGGTACATGTTGTGTACCTCCTATATGATTTTACAATGACCTCTCGGCGTCTCAGCTGGAGCCTTTGAAACGTCCAAAAGTTCGCAAACATCTTACATCTTTCGGGAGAAGAACATCCTTTTTGGATGTTTCTGGATGATTTGCCTGGTGATCGGATTAGCTGGATGTAAAGGCGTCATTTTTCATATGCTGTCTTCCGCGGTGATTCGTTAAGCCGGTTGGTCGAGTGAGTGGGATGCCCAACCCCTCTGGCACGCCTCTTCACTTTTTATGTTTACGAGGTGTTTAATTGACAAATATGCCGGTATCAAGTTCTAAGTATTGTTGCATAGGTATGCTTTAAGCCTTATCAGGTGACCAATATTTGCTTCATTTTTCTGTTCTTGAGTATTTTGGTAAAGGTATTGAGCGTTAACGTTTGATATTTGATTTCAGTTGTTGACGGGATTGGATACTCGAGTTGGACGTCTCGAAAAGCAATTGGAGATGGCACTAAACAGTATTTACACGTTAGTGCAATTGCAGACTGGCATTAATTCTTCGGTAACAAGATTCAGGGAAGAAGCCTGTGAACAGCTCAAGACAGTCAAAGCAATGCTTAGCGACTCGGCCATTTAATAATGCTTTACGTCTTCCACGAAACGGTGATTATATTTGGGCCAAATATATTTTCGGCTCTCAAAATTTTACTGTGTGACATTCCATGTCTGCATAATTAGGAATGACAAAATTCAATCCTTGAAGCAATATTTTAGTTGAATGTTTCGAATTCATAAGAGGGTATGTAAATCGTTAACAGCCAATTTACTAGGTTTTGATATTTTTAATACAATTCAAATAAGCTCTAAATGAAAAACTAACCTCTTTCTCAAGTCGAATATATTCTCTGAGAGCAATGCGTCCAATTGTCTATTGCAGGCATGTGTATGTCAATGTGAAGCGTTTGCAATTTGTAACGCTCCAATTATGTCTTCCTAAATTTAATCGCCTAATAACCAAATTAATCATTTGGTAATTTATTAACCTTTCTAAGTTGCGTCCAATCTGTGCACATCATTTTGGTGGTAGAGAGGGAATACAGTAGAAGGGATACTATTTCAAGCTGTAGTAATAAACTGATAGGAGAACTGTGCAATTAAAACATCTGACGAGAGAATAGTATACTATGAAAATTTTAGAGTCTCTAGTCTAATTGCATTGCTTTATTGCAGCGAGTTTCTTTCGTTAGCATTTCCACTCTTGAATAGTCCCAATCAGCAATAACTTTTAATAAATATCATGAGCTTGTGCTTCATTGATTACTGATAATAAAAATTTTATCAGCGATATTTCAATATTTGATACGGTGAAATGATAACCAATTATTTTTCCTCGATCATTTACTAAACTATTGAATATATTTTGGAGCGGTTGGTTCTAATCAAAACGATTATCTCTTGTCATTCGTTTCCCGATCACTTGTGCCCGTATCAATTTATTTGCGGTTTGCGCAGCTATTGTTTCTGATTGTTTGTTTTTTTGTGTGTATGTGTGTGATTGTGCATATGTATGTGTGTGTGTCTAGTTAGTCAACACATTTGCTATTTGTAACTATGCCAACATTTTCTTCCATTTAAATATTTACACTATTGGTGATTTAATTATATTTAATTTACCCCATAGACATTTTATAATATCTTTGCAAATCGTGGCCATACAACTGTGGTATACATTTGTTTATAGTCATTGTGTTTAATTTTTATAACGCATTTCTAATATTCTTATAATCGAAGAATAGCCCTCATCGAGAAATGAACAATAATCAATATTCTCATAAAATATTTTTAGCTTGAAGGTAAAATATCTTTTCCACCTTTTTCTACGTTAATCAATTCAATCGATGAGCTTTCATAATATTAGCAAATTTTCGAATTTTTTCCGTTACAATCATGGTATCTTCTTACAATAATATTGCTTAGAAATGTTTTCCACTGGATACCTTCAATAGTTTCATAGTGAAAAAATCAGATTTATCTCGTACACATTTCTATTTTATTGATAGAAATGACTGTTTCGGAACGACTGCAATGAAATTGTCATATCTTTTTGGTAAGTGAAGAAAATTTACCGTAAAAAGTGAGTGTTTTTATGCTTCTTGAACATTGATCCCCGGGATTTAGTAGTTTATATTGGTGTTGGCAAATTCATCATTTTATTGTTTGTATGCAAAAACTGTACTATTCAACGAGGCATATATAATTCATTAGACGTGCAGTCAATTTTGGGAAGCGCTGATGTTTTGAGAGGGGTCTCTTTTATGAAGCTTACTGTCAATGTACCGACTATCTTCAGAGATGAAATTCTCTAAGCAATTAATCGTAATCCATAAAAATTACGCAAAAATTTGTTTAAAACTCTTTGCAAAAAAAAAGGGGGGGGAGGGGGAGCAACTTTTTCAATTTTAGAATTAGTTCTAAGTTTTTTAAATCTCGGATTTTTGCTTTAATGGATAAAGAAAGGATGAGAAAAATTCTTGTGCAGAAAAAATGCTCAATATGAATCTCCAGTTCCTATGCCTATGAACGGAACATTCATCTTAGAGCTTTTCGTCGAACTCACTGCTATAATTTTTGATGATATCGATGTGGAGTGGAAAACGTTTGTGATCGAAATGAGAAGAATATCTCTTCTATTGTTTTCTCTCTTGCCCGATAATCTTTCGACGAAATATACCGTTGATCTCATCGTCTTTTCTCGCAGTTTATACTTTGATCCGCTATCATTTATCTTTGAAAATCATAATGCATCGATATTCGGTTGACTCAATCAATTGCTTCAATTGATTGCTTAAATGCAAGGGACATTGCGCCATATGTTTATTTCTGACTTACTTACTCGAATGTTTGTCTTCAAACAATAACACCGTAAGTAATGGACTGAATTATATCAAGATCTTCAACTACATATTTTTCTTTTACGTTTGTAATGACTGTCAAAATATGCTTATCCATAGAACCTTTTCGTTCTAAATAATAATTTGAATTCACATTATGAGAAATGAAACTAATGTAATCATGACCGAAACCTATCGTTCTTCTAATCTCTTTGAAAATTTTGACAAATAATGAATTTGTATTAATAACCTTTTGAGAAGTACCATTCATCTGACTGCTAAAATAAGAAAATTTTCACATTTCGCTGATGGATATGAACTATTGATTGCTCAAGATTTAAACAACTATAAGTATAATTGGTTCTTTCTTGATTTCAACTCCTTTAATTACTCGTTCACAATAAAATTTCAATATTTTCTAGGAAATAATACGGTTGAATCTAACGTATCTTGAAACGAAAATCTTCAAACGAAGAAAGTGATAAACAATTGTAAGAAAGACCTATCGAATGTTAAAAAGAAATGATTATTTTCAAGAGGAAATTCGATGCATTATGACATTATTATTACGATATTATATTGACGGCATTCATGTGAGCGTACTAATAATGCAGAAATGTTCCATGAAATTGCCATTTTTATGTGATTTTGGCGTTCTTTTGTATTATTTTTTTTAATATGTAAAGTGTTTCTGTAAATTATAAAGTAGCAAGGAATATGAAGATCTACCTGTGTGAATTAGCTTACTTGATTCTTTCAGCTGAGAAAGTGTGATTTGAAATAAATATTTTCTTTGGTTTTCCTTTTGAAATAAAACATTTCAAATAATGCAGATTATGGCAGAAAAAAAGTGACATGAAATAAGCATTGGGAAAGCTATCACAATTTCTGCCGTTTTCGTAATGCCGTCCAAGTAACCAAACGGTTATACACAACTGTCCATAGAAGGAAAAGAAAAATATGTGTCATATACTTTCTATCAGAAAACCGATCATTTCCGCTTAGACATCCAGTGAACGTTTAATATGGTGAATATCAATGATATTTCCAAAACTAGGATGGCAACCCTGCCCTCACACCCTCGAGCATTTGTGTCTGTGCGCATATCAACAAAACGCAGTTTTGATTCACAACCGCCAGATTCACGAACAACGTCGTACTATCCAATGCAACAGTATTTATTCTTTCATGTCGACTCACTTAATTCCGAGAGAATTGGTGACATGAAATTTACAATTAAAAATGACCGCTTACAACTTATACAATCAAAGATTTGGTGAGTGAAGAAGTAATTATTCCCTATTGAGAATATATCCAAATGTAAAACTCTTGACAAATATTTTTCCAATACAATCAGTCGGTTCAGTTGATGGGATTACAAATAAGCAAATATCATACGAATTTACTTGACCTGTTTCTTCAATCAACTTTTATCAACACTTCTCTATCAAGTCGACAACTGAGGGCAAAAAATTTACGTAATTGAAAATATAGAGGCGTATAAAGCCAATAGAAACATTGAGTGATAGAAGCTAAAAAGAGAGTCATCGAATGCTTACTCTTTTTCAAGCTATATCCGTCTGGCTTCCTTCAACGTATCCATCGAAATTCTTCGACCGTTTCTTATGGATTGAGAACGAGCAACAGCCAAAGACTATCAACTGTTAAGAGTTTCTCTTTTTTGCAGACATTTACAAAAAGCCACTCAACAAACGATATGAGCTTGTCATAGATCGAAAAAAGCACTTTGAAGACAACGACCAAAAAACCACTTGAAGTCATTAGCACAGCGGTACGGAACTTCGACGACTCGCAATATTTCTTTGTACACTATTCATATTTACTGTTCGATTATTCGCAATAGGATGTTAAGAAAGTATTGAACATCTGAGTGTTAAAACTCAAAAATTCAATAGAGGCAAGCGCCAACACAACTCACTCGCGACAGCGTAAATACAATTAAACCCAACAGTTAGTGTTATTATAATTTTCGCACTTTTTTCAAAAAGTTTTTCGACGTTTCGACTTCTGCACTTTCGTGGATGATTTTCAAGGCATCGTAAACAACTGGAATGCAACCACCAATGCTCTCTAGAAAAAACAATTTTATGCCAAAAACCCATTAGTAAAGAAATAAAAGCATATTTAATAGAACCGGCAGTTTAAGCAATATGTATAAAAATAAACAACAGCAATAACTTTGAAGTTCTAAAGATACTTCAACTATCACATCAAATCACCAGGGCAATAAGCCATAGTGGCACGATAAAATCATGACTAAAAATTATATACCGCCTTACAGAGGAGTACGCCGCTCCTTGTCATGCCTCCACTTCCTCTCATGGATATTACAACCACGTAATGTCACAACGGTGAGGAGAAATTAATTCAAGGATCACCAGAAAAGAAAAAAACTCGCCTGCAAGTCGAAAATTTTCACTGGTTGTCCAAACGAACAACCGATAAATAACGGAGGGAGGTGAAGATGGGTTCCAGCAAACTTGAGGGTTTTTAACGCAACTTCTTCGAAGTTAACATTCCGAACAGCTCCTCGAATGGATGGAAAATATAGGTATTAGGTCAAGAACTTTTAAATTCAGCCTCAATAACGCCATATAAGAACGCAAAATCACAACTCCTTTTTTGCAAAAAAAAAAAAAAATTATAGTCATATATTTCTGGGATGTGCGCACTACAGTCCTGTAAGCGACAACTTTTGTCCTCTCAGGTTACCAGCCTGAATCTTTACAAGGTGTGCAGTTATTTGAATGAAAACGACCAACTTCGTTTCCAAAGCAATAAAAACACAATAAAAAGCAGGTCGTATAATTTTCAGGTGAAAAATGAATTCTCTCAAAAGTTGATGAAATTTGGGAAGATGAACAGTACCCATATACGACAAAGACTATTTTGTATGTTAGGGACCTTATATCTCATTGTCAATCTTTATATCCTCTCCTAATATAAGCTTCGCATCCTTCTAAAAATTTGCAACTACCATGAATTTTCAGGAGTTCATAAACGAGGGAACATGGTATTATAATTCATAAGCTTAGTGCTGGAAAAAGGCAAACACTCTATTGTTGTATTATTACAACACTGCGAAGGCAAACAAAATAGATGAATCAGTAACGACATGTACCAACGAGATGATGCTGACTAGCAAACTAGTCAATTGCTGCAACTGCGTAACTGCTCTCATTCAGTGATAGCACTGGCAACAGTAAGTAGTCTGCCACATCGAATTGTTCTGTTCTGTGATGTGTATATGAACGAATGAGGATGAGCTCTCAAATGTGATATTGAAGCAATATATTAACCGCCTCCATGAGATTATTCGCGATTAAGTTTGGCTTTATCAGATGTTTCTCCCATTCGGGTCTGCAAACAGATCATTGGCAATTTATCAAATATAAAATGTTCTCAAGCATTTTTATTATTTCTTTTTACTCATCATTCTTTTTTTTGCATATTTGCAAATTTTTACACGAAATGAACTATGGCAATTTTATATTTGTGCATATTTGCACCTCTCACTTGCATAATGTAATCATCATCTTCTTCTTCTCTAAACTTCTTTGCACATAACAAATTCCTTTTTCAGTTGCTCATGGCTTAGAGACGCCAAAAGTTGCCAATTGCGAGATGAGTTTAATTGAAGCGTTGAAGGGAAGTTATTGCATAAGTACTGTTCATACCGTATATTCAACAACGCTTACACCAATGAGGTTCTTTAACATCTCTGTGGCCCTCAAATATTTGGTGGGACGCTTTAATCTTTGCCGTAAAGTGCTGATCTGTAGCAGTTTGCATAACCAAAACGGAAAGGAAAAGATCACTTTCAAATGTGTGACATTAATTTTCTTAGGTGCAATCATCAAAATAACCACGAGTTGGACAAGAACTGCAATTACAGTGCTATATCGAAGTACAATTTTTGTAACTTCTAAAGAAATCATATCGAATTGCAATCACAAAACTTTATCCTGGAATATCATAGTTTTATAGGGTGCCTTTATCGAAAAAAAGAAAAAAGGTAGCTGCATTTTCCAAACGGCAAAAAAAAGGCATTCTCCGTTCTCATAGTGAAACTTCTAGTGCTCCAACTATTATATCGCAGAGCCTTCTCTTAGCTACCGAACGTTATTTTAGACATCATATCATCCTACCTTGCCAGATTGGAATCCCCGGCCGGAAAGCCCGCTTGAATTTGGACAACTGATAATGTATTATAACGAGGATCCTTCTCTGACAACACGCTGAGAGCTCAATTGACATGAAATCATGACTAAGGAAGAAAACATCATATATTCCCTCAGATCTTGCCATTCCTTTTTTTTTGATAGTACCTTATTCTGCTCACAACTGAAACACACAGCTCCATGCGCACATCTTATTGCCCATTATTTAATAGTACGGAAGGGACTAATTCACTTCAAAAGGAATAAGCAAAGAATAGAGAAAGACTCGGTTTTAGGAGTGGAATTGACCCAAAATTGATTTCAAAACATTTCCACTGATTAATTCTATTATTGAGCGATTAGAACGATGGAATTTTTGTTCACTAAACAAAATAAAAGATTGTTGCCATAATACCTCCATTTGCCAGTTCGAAGTTGAACGGCACGAATACCAACTTTCATTGCGCCGCCAATATCCGAAATAATATCATCACCTATCATAACAACCTGTAAGTATGCGTTCAAGTCTCACTTATCACATGTGAAATGTTAAAGGTATGAATTTTCAAATAATGTTATTTAGGTCGGAAATACTGTAGATTTCTTGCAAGATAATAATATTAAAACGAAAATAATGTCCCTTCTTCTGCTACCTCGGCCCACTCAAAAATGACGCCGCTGAAGGCGCTACTGGAAACCACCTGTTTAAGGTTTCACCGGTGCAATGCTGCTATTCGATTTTTCCATGCGAGAGAATAGTAACTGTATTGCTTCGTCAAGAAATTAGAAAATTTATGCAGCGTTTTTTATGCACACTTGCAAATTTGTTGTGCAGAAGCGAAGTATGGCACCGTCGTGCCTGTCTGTCTGTTATGCAGTTTCAATTCGGTAACCTTTGCTATTAGGGCAGCGAAATTTATGGATACAATGCACATCATAGAATGACCTCATATGTATCGTTTCTCGTTGACCCATGATCACGAAAGCAGTGATGAACATCTAGAAGTGCTTCAAGACGGATTTTTATTTCACACTCGCTCAGCCATAGAAAAATGAATCTTTCGTGGAAGATTTGCATGAATGACGGGAACAGTTGAAATATGAAGGTATCACTTTGCATGTTTTACTAACTGTTGATAAGTCATGAAATTATTAGTTGGTGTAGTAAGCAGAAACGCAAAAGGGTGTACTTTACGAGCATCTTTTTTACGTTTCTTGATCTGTACAAATTCACAAGATTTCTAGATTATTCTATAGAAGGAAAATTATTTTTGATATGCTTATGAAAAGTCGCCATTAGCTGGCGGTAATGTCATAGGTGGTAAATAAATTTAACCAGTAAAAACACTTCTGTTTGATATTCCGGTGCGTGCTTTATGTTTATTCTTCAACTAGTCTTGTCGTATCTATGAAAATACTGAACAGCGAAGAAAGCAAACCTCATCTTTCGATAATCCCATATCTTTGATAGCTGCCAAGAAGAAGCTTTCGGCTGGTTTGCCAATTGTAACGATACGAGCATCAGTTGCGTATTGCAATGCTTTTGCGAAACCTCCAACATCGAGACAAGGCCCATCCACTCGTTGATAGAACTTGCTGCAAAATATTGATATTATTTGAAGTGCTTTACAATGGAAAGTGGTGCGTTTTCTTAAATATTTCACATTTGATGTCACTTTGAAATCAATGAGCAAAGAAAATTGCTTGTTGATGAGAAGTTTTGAGAAGAAACCACCGTAAACGTTGTCGTCAGTTTCGATGTGAAATACATGAGAAGCATTACCCTCCAGGAATAATTGAAATCTCAAAATCCCATAGATATATCGGCTGATCGCAATGACCGTTACAATGATGCTTTTTTTTTTTCCAGAAAGGCATGTACGATACAAAAATATTCAAGAACAACTTTGGCTATGAATGTTCTAAGGATAACAGCTCAGTTCAATTTTTAGTTACAAATTCCACTTTCTGTTCTTCAGATATATCATTTTTGAGCTGCTATCACATTTCCTCTAGATGAACCTTTCTGAAGGCGATCACAAATGGCTATCTAATACATGTGATGCGTGACGAAACATTGCTGTCCCGTATGAAAAAAAAGCCCCCATGATCGCAAACTAGACGAAAAATATCATCAGTTGATAGGTTGGTGTAGGTCAAAGGTTAAATATAATCAAGGTTGAAAGAGTGGCTCTGCTGCTTCTACGAGTCCGGTTATACAAAGTGCTTCCTTAAACTCCTACACTTCCCAATGATTTTATCGCTGACCGCTGATGTTGATCGCTACCGCAATTAATCAGCGTTACCAATAGCAAAACTTAGCACAATTCATATCAACTAGAGCACCTCAATGCGTCAAAGAATGTTTTCGTTTTGACAATTCAACGACCCAAACATTGACATGATTCTTACCGAATGAGACTGCTGTGAAGAAATGGGAAACAAGTAACAAAAAACCATATGTCGGTCGCAGCTCCTTTGACGGTTATTACTGTGCGAATGTACCTGCTCTATGCTCTCACGTCAAGACCGCTAATAGCTTTGAGGCATCAGAAAGAAGTGCGTTGCCATCATAAGCTTGCAGATAAGTATCCGAAATGGGGGTAAAAGAAAGCCGCATAAAGTTGGCAACCTGTCAAATCATGAAACAACAACAAAGTTTCACCTCGCCAAAAACTAAAAACATACAAGCTGCCAAAAGATACTGAATTTTCAAAACAGACGCTACATATCTAAACCATACATTAGTCGCGTTCACATAATATTTTCAATTTTTTTCGTAAGACGTCTTCAGGGCATTTCATTTGGTTAACCTCCTGTTCGCTCTTAACCATTGGCTACTGTAGTATATAACTTTGTTGTCTGCCATGCGGGTATTTGATAGGTAATAAAGGAATACTTTAGAATAAGACACAGATTTTTCATTTCCAATAGAGATTCCTGACAACGACATAACTTCCTGATAATGTAAGCTGCGCCTTGAAATTACAGCTTAGTTCTGAATTAGTGTCAGAAATCATGATAGTCGGTGAATTGCTAAAGCATAGCACTCCCCTAAACAGCATCCCTAAAGCCAGTATTGCAACCTCCTCCGTAAGGATTAAAGCTATAGAAATGACAATAATTTCAAACCCAAATCCAAGCGTAATAATGAGCGGATCGTCGAGTGTAGTCAATACCCGGAATGCTTCATTCATTGCGTCATAAGTAAAGTTGTATTCGGCATCTCCCATCACAACACAATTCGGCTCACCGTTACTCATTTCGGCGAACTCTTTCAAAGCACCTTAAAAATTGTCTTCTTATATATTTCAACACTCATTAAAAGGAAAACTTCAAGTAATATTGTCAAAGAGACAATCCGAATTACTTTCACCAACTTCTCTCAGAGAGTATGCATCCTTGGAAATATTCCTTTCCTTGCTCCAGCAATTATTGCATTTGCTTAATGTAAATTATAAGCGATATTAGGAATACAGCTGAACAGAGAGCACATCGACGAATAGGTCACATGGATCGCTGTGCAGTTTGCAAGCTCGTTAACGAGGCCAACTGCATCATGCATTGCTAACAAGTAATAAAAGATGGCTGAGAGTGCCACATGAGCTGATTTGACAGCTTCCGCATTCCGTTTACTTGACCAACCGGTCTCAAAAATATTTAAGCAAAACTGGAAATGCAGAACAAAATCTTCGTTTCTCAAACTATCCAACTGCCCACTCAAATAAGGGATTGTTTTTCTCTGTGACGCATGCAAATTTTCAACATGCTTAAATGCCTACTACTTCTTCCAAAATTCATCGATCAATTTGCATTTAAGAAAAGGAAGCCCTTCCTGTGGTATACATTGTATCAATCAAATTTGATAGCTGTAAATTTCACGATTCTCTAGTTGAGTTTGCCGGACAGATAGGCACACGTCTATGAGCAAAGACACAATATTATATTTTATGCAAAAATCTGTTATGCAAAAGATCGAAATAGCAAAGAGACCTTTAGGAGAAACCTTGATGAACGAGAAGATGCGGTTTGAGAGCATGTTGCTTGAGATATTGAATCGCAACAGGAGCTGGTGTGAAAATATGCTCTTCTTTGAGATTAAAGCCAAGTTTCTTCAGTTTTCTCGTTAAATCACCTCGGCTTTCACTGCTTTCGTTACTCACAAATCGCACACGACTTTCTGAATACAATCTAAACAAACACTCCTTAATTTTCTCTCTCAATATTACTTAAATATAATCCTACTAATACATTATTTACCGAGTATATTGTCACTGTGGCATATGAGTGATATGCAGCATTAGCACATTTAAGCTTTAATTTATCAGTGACATATAAGTACAAAGAAAGTCGTGTATAACGTTTTTGCTTTTATGCGCTATTCCGAGTTTGCTTATTAAAGCACATTATGATGGCGCTGCGTTCCTGCGTATATCTGTGCATATGCATTTATGTGTGTCTGGAGAACTCGATCTATGAAATGTGGTATGTAATATGCATAATAACCGGGCATCTACTATTTTTAACAATGATTTATCATCTTTGAAGAGAGTCATAGACATCTAAAAACGAAAAAGAAAGCTTGCACATATTTCACACGGTTCGGTTTTTCTTTTACATTGATCAAGTAACAGCAGAAATGGTGGAACGTTTGTTGAAAATTTATGTGAGCGGTCGGATTTACTGAAATATGACAGTAATATTTTGCTTATTTTTTATTCGGCTGTGATCTTAAAAAACCGGCTAGCTGAGTGTGTGGTGTGAAATAAAAGCTTTTGATACTCCGGTCTCTCCAGCATGCCTGCCGCTTCCCAACTTGTCTTGATCCAAAAACATGTTGAACGAGGCATTAACAATCGTTTTACCCGAGAAGGTAATAAGTTTTTTGTAAACTTTCAAGTAATCACATGAGAAGCGTATCGAGACGATCGGTGCTAAATATAGCCGGCATTTATGCATAAAGAAATGTTTATAAAAACACATTCAACTGATGGATGCTAATCAAAGTGAAGCTGTTTTCTTTAAAATGAGTCTCACGACGTCCACCTTAACACTGATGGCTATTGGATGTATGCACACTTAAATACGCGTAGATAAGGGATCGTCATAATGTGCTTTGTGAATGCCAGTATGTAAAAGCACACTAAACGTCACTTCGCCACGGTACTATTGTGGGATAACAATGTAGAGGAATGTAGTGATAAAAAAATTAACATTAAAAAATCATTGAAGAACCTGTTTATAGCGTCGATCGAGCCTGGAATAGCAATGCCCAAGGTATTTGGTGAGCTATTGTAAAGAACGCCAGTAATATCCAGCAGGAAACCGCGAATAGGACTGGATCGGAACACTTCCATTCCCAAAGGAAACATTTTCGGATAGAGTTGGTAACCTAAACATTGGTGCCATATTTTTTCAAACATAATATGCCATAGCAACGTGAATGCATTGAACTTGTAACGCAAACATCAATAATGTACATTGTGATATATATTACAACATATACTTTGAAAAATATAATAGGCCTCAGTCCAATAAAATACCATTCATAGCAGCAGTTTCATTTTGATAAAAGGCCATTCATAGACATGAACACTCCTCTTGCTTAGGTGAATGCTGATCCCATTTTTGTGTATCGCTTCATGAGCCGTTTATTGCTGATTTCAGACATGAACTATCAAATACTTCGTTGATTCTATAAATGCATCTGAAATTTGGCTCGGATAAGCCATTGGAAAATTCAAAAGCCAAGATGTCTGCTGCATGATAGGCACGATATAATTTTCCTATCTGCCCATCATCGGATATATGTAACGGAAAACATGAGGTAGGAAGATTGATTCAATTGCAATTCGTATCCCTGCCGCCTATTTTACCATATTGAATTGTGCTGTGCTTAACTATTCGTTAGTAAAGGCTTTTTTTTTTTGCTATTTTGTTGATTTTTTATGTTAATTTCCAACACAACAATTATTCAGTGAGATGGTTTTGGGTCCTAAAAAATTGAAGAATAATAAACCTGGAAACTTCAAATAAACATATTTTAAAAGCATGTAAAAATAATAGCTAACTTATTTCACTTAGCTGCTTTTTCAAATACTGTTGCCTTCCCACAAACTCATCTTTCGCTAAATTTTTCTTCACCTAGGAGACAAATCGAAATCCTGACCCCTGAGTGAACCTATATTTATGTGACGTGCATTTATAATAACGGCCACGTGTAAACCTGTAAAGAAAATCAGAACCTTCGATCAGTGCTTGAAGCCACAAAATAATATATGATTTCGCGAAGTTTGTTTTAGTATTAAAATGAACTTTCACTTTAATATTAAAACACATAAAAGTAGATAACAACGGCAAAATATAACGTTAAAAATGAATCGATATTTGATGATAATAACACAAAAACTTCTCACCTTATTCAATTTCTGCGCTTCCTCAATGAAGGGTCGTTTTAATTTGTTGACTATATTTTTGAACGACAATAAATTGCATTAGTAATGATGGAGAGGAAAGAAGAACGGAAGAAGAAGACAAGAACAGATAGGGGAGTGAAGGGAGGACTAATCAAAAATAACGTGCTCCGGAATTTCATAGCGACAGGCTCAGTGATCGGTGTTGTGTGTGCTCCAACTAAGATGGGTAAACTTTTTGCAGAAAATATTAATATTTAACGTTTTTCGTTGCGTCAAAAAATTACGACGGCGATTATTTTTAAATTACTGTGGTCTATAGACTAGGAAGGTGAAGCAGAAGCAGCACAGCGGCTAATGATGATATTTGATAATATTCAGCATAATTTTATTAGGAAAGTATAGAAAAAAATAACAATCAAAAAACATTTTTGCATTCCGAATAGTGAAAAATAATTGAGAACAATAAGAACAAACCTATAAGTAGAAATAAAATATAAAAAATAACACTTGACAAATGATTTAAGAAGAATTCATCGATAGGAAGTGATGATAAGTGAACACACAATTCAGCTATGATAGAATTGCTCGAAGCCGCAACACGCCCACCGCACGATGTGAAATAGTGCCCATTGCGATGTATCGATACAATCACCACAACGTTAGTTTAGTGCATTTTGTTGTCACTTGAATGTTGTGTAATGCTTGTTCAATGTTGTTGGCATATCAACAGTGTCAAGAGAGAGTTGGATTTTAAAGTACTTCAACGAATAACGGTAAATACAGCTAATTCTCGAGCTCAAATATTTAGAGATTTCAAAAAGTTGTGTTCTGAAGCAACCACGTCGAATTACACAAGATTTTCTTTTGCATAGAATACTAAACAATTCAATTTTTCTCGTGAAAATTCCAAAATTGCGAAGAAACAATGACAACATTTATAACTATAAATACGGCACACATATATATATATATATATATATATATATATATATATATTCATTTATCCATCTTTATTTATTACTTATCGATTAATTACTTATTTATTAACTTATTCCTTTGTTGATACATTAATTTATTCATTCGTCCCTTTATTTATTCATCTATAAAGCCAATGAAATCCATTAAATACTTCTCAATCGTTTAGAGGTATATGAGGTGATGTGTGTGCAGTAAATATAGCCGAAGTGTTGAATAGCTGATGCTGCTATTGAAACATTCGATAGGGTTGATAGAATGGCACATTTGAAAGCAGTGAATAAGAAGACTTTGACTATATCGGTTAATGTTGCGTATTTAAGAAGAGAAGATGTTATAACATTTTCAGTACTCTTTGATGAGCTCTTTGAAAATAAAAGGGGCATTTTTACTGAAATATACAAAAACCTGTGCTTTAAATGAACACGAATACGGTGCAACGACAGAAGAAAGGCAATTTAAAAAAAGTACTTTTGCTCGCAACTTTGTTGCCAAATAGGGCAGAAAAATTCAGAGGTTCATTCTTCGGAAATGAAGGTGAGCTTTCGATTATACTTCTGAAAAATTATAAGACTGGTAAGCGTTTCTTCAGTTTTACATGCCCCCTTAACCTTGAAATATCCAGCTGAAGGAAAATTTCGCCGAGTAAAAGCCGTTGTTGTAAGGAGTGCTTTTCAGAATTGGTGCTGTGGTTGATGAATGAAACTTTCAAAGAACTAAATCGCTAAACAAACGTCCTCAACTGCAAATGGAGAAGTCTGTGAGAGCAGCTGGCCAAATGTGAAGCTCTACATTTCGCCTGTTTGACCTACCCCAACTACATGAGCGATCATTAAAAACTAAAAGATGCGAAATGATGCACCCATATTTTAACCGCTGTCATTTCTGTTATCGTTTGTACAACACCTTTACAGATTAATTTTATGTCTATTTCATTTGTTTTGTAAAAGCGCATTTCTTCAACGTTGTGCTTTTAGAGTTGAATTCTAGGAACCACTAAAGACAATTATGACCTTTTACGAGTATAATTCATACAATAGAATCATCTCCTATATCATATTTCATATTGCTGCAACAACTTCTTAAGGAGCTATAGATATTTGAAGGTGATAAAAAACCTGTTTGCATTTTACACCAGTTGAGTTACAAAAAAAAGCGAATTTTTTATGGAAGACTTTCATGAGCGATCGAATCATTTAAAATATGAATGTGTTGTTTTGCATATTTTATTTTACGGGAAGTAAAAGCGTACATCGCATTTGCTCATCTAGGACGTCTTTGATTTATTGAGATGAATGGAGCAAACGATATTGCAACTTGTTTGAAATAAGATTCAATTTGTTTAAATGGCATGCAAATTTATCTCTTTTTTTTAAAATTCTTTCAAATCTCTTAGAAGTTGAATGGATAAGCATGATAGTATATGAGCTCGGCATACCACGTCTATGCGTGCATGCGTATATGCAATATACCCACTGAGAGTTGTCACTCTCTAGCTTCAGTGATTCACAAATTGAAACCATTCGACAAACATATGCAATCGCTTATGCATAATCATTAGCATTGCAATGTTCTGTCCTACAAACAAAAATTTGCATAAGCGCATAAAAAATAATAAACCTTTGAATATTTCCGAGATTACACATTCGAATAGATTAGTTGCTGATGAAAATTTGAAAGTTTTTGTCTACATATTGTTTCACCATTTTCGAAAAAGAACTAAAACGTTCCACTCGCTGTAGCTTTGTTGTTGGCCTAATCGCATTTAATGTTCTCCCTTTCGTATCTCAGCGCATTACTCCTGCTACTTTCTACTTCAGAGGAGCAGATTTTTGTTGCTTGGATTTGTCTATAGCTAAATTGCCTGCTGCATTTCAATTGTTTCGATTTGCCTATAGCTAAATTGCCTACTGCATTTTCAATTGTTTCGATTTGCCTATAGCTAAATTGCCTACTGCATTTTCAACTGCTTGGATTTGCCCATGGCTAGATTGCTGCTGCATCGTCTTTTTTGAATTAATAATGAGAGTGATGCTGAAGTTGTTTCTGATTACTCATATAAATGGTCGATATTATTTGCAAATTTACCTATGAAACAACTATAATAATGCTGAATGTAACAAAGTCGGTTTTTGCACTTCTTTTCTTAATTGACTTTCGGATACTGTCTGCAGCCGCAGTTTTATTTCTCCAACAATTTAACCACCTTTATAGTTAAATGTTTCGGATCACTATTTTGCATATTTTAGTCATTTTTTGCATTTATGAAAGGATAATTTTGCTAGAGAAATTTGTTGCGTTGCATTTGTTCGGGATTAGCTTCAGATGTGCTTGCTGTCATATAGCATCCAAGTCCTACCTGCTCTTTTATTATCAGAAATGAGTCTCGAGTATCTCAGAAATAGCTTTCTTTGCTGTCGCATCTTTGTCTGTTCTTTAATTCGAGATCAGCTTCCAGCATTTTTACTATCATCTGCTGCCCAACTCCTCTCCGATCTATTGAAGTGACAAATATTCTCGTTAGCGGAAGTGTTTCATTTTTTTTTTTTGCTAAAAAATTAAAACGAAATGAATGCAGATTAGCTCTCAATATCAAGAATGGTGCATATTGGCTTATAGAGCAGACGTCTAATATCACTAATTGTGAAGCTTCGCTTTAACAGTTCCCACTCACTTCTCAAAAGCACTCACCTCTTTCAGGATCCATTTTAAATGATTTTTTTCCGCTTACATAATGCTTTTTCTAGCGTCAGTGAGCTGTAAAATCCGTCGGCGGTATATCGATACTGGATCAGTCATTCTTTGAACTTAGATCCATGATAATCCATTCATTTAGCTTGCAATCGTTTCTGAAGCTTTTTCCCAAGAATATATGGCCGTTCCTAGCAAGTTTCATGCGGTCGAAGGCGATCACATGACCTGGCATATACACTGAACGTATTAAAAAAAAACTTCGTCTCTATTCAAATTTCACGTGGGAGCTGTTTAGAAGAAAAATCTGAGCGATCATAAAACGGCGATACTAAACATAGAGAGTGGGAAATAACTTTTGAGAAGAAAAGGTCTGAATATGTTCGTGCAAATTTCATTTGAATCGATGCAGCACTGAATTTCGTATTGATGAGTTTATCGACTGATTGACAGGTGGACGAATTTGCTCAGCGGAAAACATAGTCGATGCACTTACTCAACCGACTGATAAGTGCAGCGTAACATAAACATTTTTCAGCTTTCAAAAGTATTGTTGCAATTTCGATTGATGTTTTCAAACTTTTAAACCTCCTAAACTGTGAATTCTTTTCTTTTGTATTCTTTTTTTCCCATTTTTCCATTAAACCTCCAAAACTATTTTTTCCATTTGATTCATATATATATAATGTTCAGGAGAAAAAGATATGTGCTGTGACGCTCATTTTAGCTAGTTTCGATTAATGATTGCAGAATAGAATGGCTGAGAGAAGATGCTAGGAAGGAGTAGAAGTGGGACAATGGGTTGACTAAGAAGGAGGCAACTGAGTTAATTTGGATAGGAGAAAGGAGAGGAGGAGGGAAGTACAAGAGAGGATGGTGCAAGGAAGAGGCTAAGGAAGAAGAGGTGAAATGAGAAACGAGAGAGTGGAAAAATATTTCATCTAGGCAATGTTTTTACAATAGATTTTTACCCTCATTGTACTCACTTTTCAATGCGTAAAATGAATGTAATTCTTCAAATTAAAAACCTTTTTTGCAATGACTTTTTTTTTTTAACAATTAGCGTTCCTTCAATTAGTTTTTCTTTAGCGTTCTCATAATTCTTTTCAATTGAAAGAGTTGTTTAGTCAATTATCAATTCTCTATCCTTTCAATATTAATATACGAAAATGATTGTGTACGTTCTGTTGAGATGAAAGTTCATAGAATTGTAGTGAAGTGAAGTAATTGAAGAAATAAATTTTGCGCTAATAAATCAATGAATTTTTTTTTTTTAAATTCTCTTCTTAGTTTGTAGGATTTTTCTATTTGAAATGGATTTTTTTTACCGCTATTTAGGTAGATAGGTGATCACAGAGCGGAAATGTGAAGTATCTTCTCTCGAAAATGAATATACTTTCAAATTTTAGATCAATTCACAAGTTTTTTAAATGCCAGTTAGCAAGTATTCATTGTCGTACCGTTTCCTTTAATTTGTTATGGTATTAGATGTTATCGGTTAATTGCTGATTAGGTAGTAAAGGTTTTAATTATATGTTTGAAATTGTGCGTATATAATGATTTGTTCATGGAAGCCAAAGACAATGATAGTAGGAGTACAATCTATGGAAAAAGAAACATTTAAAGAAGGAAAAATTGTTCAATTAAAATTGCTTTTTGCAATTATGTTGATGCAGTTATAACAATCGCAATTACAATTCTATCCCTTTTTTGAGGAAACTAGGAATGAAAACGCAAAAAAATGAAGAGCAAAGGGCGTAATATTCTGTCAAAAGTAGTGCGACAATGATATTTCGTCGCCGAATATCCTCCGGCATGTTCATTTAAAATTAATGAAGATATCAACAATTCTATAAACTTTCTATAAACTGCCTCCGCTTGTATCATTCATCGTTTCCAAGAAACTATCTATCTATGCGCACTTTTAAGCTTTTTTATTCGGCTTATTAAAGTAATTCATCTATAAAAGGATTAAATGACATTAATAAATATTTAAACATAATCGTAAGATGCATTGATTGTGCCAAAGTTTAAGTTCTTTTATAATTTTTATCGTTTTTCATTGCAGTTCGATAAGGTTTGTATGGACTATGGAACGCCGTTCTTTTTGTGTATTTTTTACAAATTTGCAATTACAGAGTGTGTCTCTGTGCCCGGGATGGTGACATCGTGTCTGTGCGTTAATATGGGTGCATGCGTTGGTTTGTCCAGTACCTCGTTGTCGAGAAATAGAAAAGTTGTAATGTTGAGTTATTCCTCTATCAACCACTATTTTCATTCCGTCGACTTCAAAAGAATATATGAAAATTTAAAATCACATAAAAAGTGCTTGCATTTTATAACCGATCGGANCAAGGAAGTTTATTCGCAAAGATAATATATTCACGCCAAAAAAAAAATCTTGATATTTCTTAGAGCTTATAAAATCTGAACGTTTGCGATTAAAATTAAGCGAGTAAATCAAAAATGAAGAGTGCTACTGAATTGTCGCTCATTCATTCTATATAAAGGAACTATTGGCCTTTCGAAATTTTGAGTTACACCCCTTATCGTTCTCGGTTTTTTTTTCGAATTGATAATCTTTTTCGTAAACCACAAACCAAGCAAATTCAGCTTCCGGTTGTGTTCTGCATTGAAACCTGTTCAAGCATGGTCTTATATTGGAGCCTGCGAGGCACTGATATTGAAAGATGTGTTTCTTCGACCCAAGTGGATTTGCCATTCCCCCCAACGCTCTTCTTATAGACTAGAAATAATACGCTCACGTACACAGAGACTCATGAACACAGAACACCCAAACGCATACACACACACCCACACACATACACATCGCATACATAAACACACACACACCCCCATATGCTTGGACACAGGGGAATACCGAGCTTAGAATCTTCTCGCGTAATCCAAGAATATCTAGCTGAGCATTCATAGGAACGTACAAACTTTCTTACCCATATTGGCAGATTTGGTGGTAGTAGAAGTTAAGAAGCTGAAAGAAATGTAATCTAGAAGATGACGGTTTAATAAGGCTTTCCGGCTGTGTTATCGCATATATCCTTGGCGTAGAGCTACTTGAAATTGTGTTTGAGGTTTCTAGAGTGTGATATTGGCATGTGATAATATGTTGATGCAAGGAAGTTTATTCGCAAAGATAATATATTCACGCCAAAAAAAAATCTTGATATTTCTTAGAGCTTATAAAATCTGAACGTTTGCGATTAAAATTAAGCGAGTAAATCAAAAATGAAGAGTGCTACTGAATTGTCGCTCATTCATTCTATATAAAGGAACTATTGGCCTTTCGAAATTTTGAGTTACACCCCTTATCGTTCTCGGTTTTTTTTTCGAATTGATAATCTTTTTCGTAAACCACAAACCAAGCAAATTCAGCTTCCGGTTGTGTTCTGCATTGAAACCTGTTCAAGCATGGTCTTATATTGGAGCCTGCGAGGCACTGATATTGAAAGATGTGTTTCTTCGACCCAAGTGGATTTGCCATTCCCCCCAACGCTCTTCTTATAGACTTGAAATAATACGCTCACGTACACAGAGACTCATGAACACAGAACACCCAAACGCATACACACACACCCACACACATACACATCGCATACATAAACACACACACACACACCCATATGCTTGGACACAGGGGAATACCGAGCTTAGAATCTTCTCGCGTAATCCAAGAATATCTAGCTGAGCATTCATAGGAACGTACAAACTTTCTTACCCATATTGGCAGATTTGGTGGTAGTAGAAGTTAATTACCGTAAAAATCTTTGAAAGTGAGCGATGATCCCGTTGAAGTTACTTTGCTCGAATAGAAGCGCGCAGTTTCAGAGCGATAACGTAGGGATCCCCGACCATCGGCAGTTGATGTTGGTATTGGTGTCATATGCTTGCTCGCATTACAGCTTATTTAATCCTCTTCAGCTAGCGCTAACCTTACTTCTTTTTCTCCTCTATCCTCCTTTCTCGCCTCCTATCTTCCCCCCTCCCCGTTCACCTCTCCTTTCATTTTACGTGTATCCTGATCTTTATAGGATATTACGATCGTTAATGATACTGTTTTAATGGTAAGGTGTACGACTGACTGTATAACGATTGCGCTGTATAATGAGCATAAATTTCCAGTTTACATATGGCTTAAAGTTTTATTCCCCTCAATAGACGAAGTCGAAAGGGCCGATGCGGAAACTTTTTTCACGAGGAATTGAAACGAATTGAAACGTTCGGTCATTCAATTTAAATTNTATTCAAGGAAGAAAAAAAACGCTCTATGTTAAAATTTTCAAAAACCGATACGTCAATATCGACGAAAAAAAGTGAAAAATTTTAAAGAACACTGTTGTGCACTTGTTTAATGGCTTAAAAATCACTATTTCAATGACGATTATTTATATAACTGCAATGTTGCCACTTCTACGTCTTAGCATAACAATCAATAACGACTGGTTTTCTTTTCAAATTTCTTTGCGTACCTAAGAAACACCTATAAACAATGTGATTCATCAAATGACATATGCGCCATTTCTGAGTTTTTCGTTTTTTATGCTCGATGAATGATCTGTAGCCTTTAGTCTGCATTAATGGTATAATGCAACATTTTTGCTTATGACATTTCTATGTGTTGCACAGCGTTACACCATTATTATCAATATGCTGCCGTCACCATTGTTCCATATCTATGATTTACGCTTTTCATATGCATAAGTGAATGCAGCACAAACAAAGTTTTGGCCAGGTGGAATGCGATAAGCAAGTTGGAGCCCATAGTACAGTTAAGTTTGCTGTGGAAATATGTTTTGAACATTCAATATACTCTTCGAAGAGTTGAAAGACAACGTTGTACAAATGTGGTGCACATTATGGACGTGTAATAATGGGATGCTTGTATGGTAGCAATATAGAGTGAAGTATCAGAGGATTTCCAGGGCGGTTGGGGGATCCGTTGGAGAGCGGTTTGTCGGTGTGGGAACACCGGTGGCAAAGATCGCTCTTCGACGTGGATTTCGCATTATACAAGGTGGAAGGCTGTGCAGCATGTTTCTAACTTCATTAGACTCAGAATTTATTTTCAAAAGATAAAGGTCCTTGAAAAAATATTTTCACCACAGATATCCCTTAGTCTTTTTTTATGGGAGGGGGGGGGGGGGGNGAGAAAGAAAGAAAGAGAAAGCGAGAAGAAAAGTGGGGAGAAAAGAGAAGGAAAGAAGGAGATAGGAAGAGCGAAAAAGAAAGAATAAGTGAAGGGAGAGAAAAGGAAGAGAAACCACCTTTATAAATAAACCAAAATATGACTATATAAGTTTACTTATATTTGTGCCTTCGAGTGATGAACGCTATCCAAATGTGTTGAAAATATGTTATGCTTATTTTTCAAAACTTTTAAATATCTTATCACAAAAAAAAATATAAGGATTTATGTCGACAGTATTCATTGACGTAGAGAGCATAAAAAAGAAAGGAACAATAAATTTAGAAAAAAGAAACGATTGAAATAAATCAAAGAGAGAAACCTTAGATCAACAAAAAAGAAAGAAAAGTGTAGTATGAAATAGAATAATAAATGAAATAGACAACTGAAAATGTTTCTAGTAGCTGCCATCAACAGTCTCACTAATATTTGCATAAGAGAATGCTATCTTGAATGTATAATACTTGAAAGCTTTATAATTTTTATATAATAAAAAAATTTGCATGAAATTTGCAGAACGAATTTTTTTGCGTAATTTATTTAATGCAATAAAAAACAATCTCCAATTAAGGTATCCATCCTATATATGGGAAAATAGCTTTAAGAAAAAAAAAAACGCTTCAATTTGATGAAACTCGTTGCTGTATCATTATTGGCGAGAGTTAATCATGCAGTCGCCGGTTGTTCTTAAGAGGGGAATTTATCGAAATACGTTTCATATCATTTCCGTTGATCTTTCTCCGTATCTATTAACCGTCGTCGACTTATGGCCAATATTCGCAAAATGAAGTGAACTCTTAGGAAGCAATTTTGTAAAATGTTCGCAAACTAAAAATTTTTTCGGTACTTTGTTGATGTGAATGCACATTTGATTTTGCCTATTGCATTTATAGATTAGTGTTATATATTGTCGAAATCGAATTCAGCTTGGCCAGAATGGCGTTGAATCGTTCAACACACACTTCTATCTTATATGGGGGTCATTTTCTGCGGAGGGAGAGGGGAAGGGGTGAGGGATACTGAATTGTTTCCATTGTGGCGATGTAATTTAATCGAAACCATTAAATAAATGCGCTTATACAGTTCCGATCTTTGCGAATTAAATTGCTTATGACAACGGCAAAAAAAAAAAACGATTTTTCGTATCCCAGGTAACATGTAGAAGAGCTTATATGCAGGTTAAGTGCTCGCTCAACTGCAACCTTTTAAAGTGTAGTTAACGCTTTGTTCCATAATGTCATTCTACGTTTAATAATACTGTTTTGTATCAGTCGTATTTTGTGGCAGTAAACCAATTGTGATGTGAAAATATTTGAATTTAATCATTTCTAAGAACGAAATGAAAGATATATATATATATATATATATATATATATATAATTATTGAACCACTAAGTCCTACATTTCCGCCTCGTAAAAGTGATCTAATCACCAAAACTCATCGATCGCTATTATGGAAAAATAACCAGCTAGAAGGGTTCTAGTTCGAGCTCTAGTTCGAGCTCTAGTTCATGCTTCCAATGATGTGTGAAATATGATGCCTCTCACAAGCGTACTAATCAACGATCATGTGGACACACTTGTCACTCAACGCTTCTTTTTCTCTCTTTTTTTCAAATCATATGTTTTTCCAATTTCGTAAACAACAATTTTCTGGTTTCTTTCAATACACTTTCGTTCACATCGACGTTTGTTTATAAATATGGCAACAAGAAGATACTACAACAAAGAGAAAGAGAGAAGCAGAGGGGGAGAGAGAGAACAAGAAGGAGAGAGAGAAAGAGATAAATACCTTACCATTTTATTTATATTAATCAAAAGCATTAAATCCACATCAATTCGCCATCGCTAAAACGAATAATTAAACACACATTGCAAACGTTGTAAACAATTCAAAACGAATGCAATAAACTTGAGCGTGGGAGTGCGATAATTAAATGGGGGGTATCGTAGAGTATCACATTGCAATGCGTCAGGTTACTACGCAACATCCACTTTACTTAACTCACTCCTATCCGTCATCAGCTGTCGCTAGTGATGTTGGCATTGATCTACCTTCAATTTGTTTATATAGCATTTCTATAGGGTTTTTTGATGCTTAAGCATATCTTGCTAACCCTTATGGAGTGATGAAATACGAGTAGTTGAATAACGGTAATGAATTGTACTAAGAAAGGTGTAATAAAGTAAATATTCTGAATAAATTGCATTCATTTCTTGTAGAGTAATTTTTTAGTCAATGTTCGAGAGAGTCGATCAAAGATCACGCTGTCGTATTATTGATTTTTTTTCCCAACATTTATGCATTCGTTTATTCCATTGAGAATGAAAAAAAAAAGCAAAAATTAAGTGTATATCTTAGCATCCCTTAAGTGTATTTCTTCATTTCTTTGGAAGTTTCATTGGAAGTTCAGAGCATCCTCAGTTGAGGATGCGCTTTTTTTTTAGCTACAATCGATAAGGTTTTCTCTCTTCCTCCCTCCCTCTCTCTCTCTCTCTGACTTTCTCTCATTGATGAACACATGTTTGCCAGCGTATATTTACAGGTGCATTTGCAGGTGTATTTGCACGTAAGCCTTTGTGAATACTTTTTGAAAAGTGGAGTGCATAAGCCGGTCGGTTTCCTTCTTATCAACCTTGTAAAGCTCTTATCCCCTCATCTGCAACTTTAATGTTTTATTCGATCATCTTCTCTATAAATAGATCGATAAATCTTTCAATAAAATTGGTTTCTGCTTAGTGAAATATTCAGGTAGAACGCTTTATGTATCAAATCAGAAATGGCACAAAGCCATTGAATTTTCATATGAAAATCCGAATATTCTTTAAGAAATGAAACATTCATATGCTCATAATTAAGAAAGAGGCAGATGACTATTTTAAAGAAGTACAAAGTATAGGTAAAACTCATTCTAAACGTATGATTTTATTCGCATTGGTCAATGAGGGCACTATCTTATTGAAGAATGAATAATATTCGCAAAAAATACGGCTGCGGTGATATTCTGCTACTTGTGATTTGAGTATTGCGAGTTCGCCTATGGGTTAAATATGGTTCGGATATCGACTGAGACTGCAACGGTATGGGGAGTTCAGCGTCGGTTTTATTCTTATTTTACTCCGTTTCAAGTGCCTGTTCGAAAAAAAAACTATGTAGAACCATTTGTTTGTTCCATATTCGGGCCGGTCTAACTATCCTACCATTCATTGATCAAAAAACCCCACCTTGAATTTCGTATTGCGACTTTCCACAATACTGAATAATTTGAGTGTTGATTGCCATCTTTTTCTATGCGTCTGTTGATTCTGGCGGAAATAAGTGACACCATAAACTAGAGCCGTATGGAGGTCCAATCGAAGCGATAGCGTCCGATTGAGTAGTGGGAATCCGGACTCAATCTGAACTCGGGAACTTTTGAATATTTGGGAATAAGAGTATGGTCATGAAGATCGAGCCTCAAAAAGTTTATTACTTATAATGCTACAGGTGCAGTTGTATTTATTGAAAATAGCCGCTTGTTTATTTCGATTGCATAAAATTCGATAGGCAGTGTTAGACGACTGTGATAAAGAGGCCGAATCAAGCTGGGAAACAAGGTGGCAGGGTAGTGCTATGTGTTTATCAGTGTGTAGTCTGGTATCAGATCATCACTCTGAGCTTCTATATTAACTAATATAAAATAGAACGTTAGGGTATTTTTCTAGCACCAATGACCTCCATTATATTCAGCGAAGTGGACGCTGTGACTCATGCAAAGAGAAATAAACGTTTCGCATCTTTTACCTGAACAACAATAACATGTAAAGTAAGAAGCTGGAGCTACCTGTGCAGGTGCGTAGCACATGATGTGGCATCATTGCATTGCAACGCTAACGTGATACGCTTGTTGCTAGCAAAATTATTGATGCTTCGCAATCGTATTTGAGGTGCTTTTATGTTGAACCCATAAAACTCGATGTTTATATCCCAATTTCATGGGTTGAGGTAAAACATTGGCATTTTGGAGCCATTTTGTTCAGCATGGCAAATTCAATGTACACTGAACCCGACTGCTAAACCCGGTTGCGCCTGGAGTTGGGCATAATCCGGATCACCGAAATTTAGGTGTGGGTGGTCGAGCATATTCGACCAGGTAAAAATTCAAAATTTAAAACACTCTTCACAACTCTGCGCTAATATTTTGTACTATAAATGTTTCTTTAATGTTAACCGGTCAAAATGTGGTGGCTTTAGCATGATGCCAACTGTAGAGTGCTTTCGCATGACGCAGCTCGCAAGAAATTTGTGATCGAAGTAAGTAAGAATACGTGCGAATATCAAAGAGAGGTTTTGAGAGTTCATTCCCACTTTGAAACAATCTGCTTCTATCTTTCCATCATAGTAGATTCATTTCTTATCGTAATTGCTCATATCAACACCAAAAGCCACTCAATGCAATTCACAACCCTCGTCTTCTAATTGAACATATCGCCTGAGGGGTGGTCATACCCATATCGGCTAACCGATTCCAATCACCTTCCAGCTCGGAGAGAATTCGATTTCGACTGCACGGTTGCGAAGTAGTGCGACGCATATGGGAACCAAATGGCCCGTCCCAAGGTGCATCTAACGATTAAACGATATCCAAACTACCAAAAGAAAAAAGAAAAAAAACGAATCCACTCTTGTCGATTGCTATTCTTTGTTAGAGTGTATTCGTTTTGCCCCAAAGGTAAAAATTTGTGCTAATACGGTATAACCCGATATAGTTTTAGCGAAATATTTGAACTATTTGTAATGCGCGTGCTCAACAAGTTGCAAAACGATATAAGCTTAGCGCATTTTAATAAAGAACAAAATCAGCTTTAACCACGCAGAGATATATTAATGGAATTTTTGCAAACAAATGGGAAAATGCGTTAGGTGTGTTGAAACGATATGCGTTTTTTTTACTATCCACCTAGTGGGGGGTATCTGATTGCATTAATATTCTAGAGTGAAGAGAAAATGCTCACTGAAAAATTCTCTGAGCGATTAATCACTATGTAACTCTCCGATATAACCATTCTTTTTTTTTGCTCACGCGAATATTTATGAAACAAATTTGCATATGTAAATTTTACACTATATCTTCATATTCGCCGTGGGTTAATAAACATTAGAGATATGCAAATATATATTGGAGATACACTTTTTTAAGGTTCACTTTCACGAATCATCTTCATAATGCCCTAAAAAATACTTGATGTATTAAATTTACCCAATGGTTTTCATGCTGAAATGTAATGCATCCAATGATTGCGCTAATACGTAGGTGCTTATAATAAACCGTAGAAATATCCATTAGCTATTGGTGACAGCTGCTTGAATGTGATTAAATAATCTTAGTTATGTTATAATATAGGTACACATTTATTTACAAACAATATCGACTGCAAAAACTTTTTAATGGTTGCTTTTGTTTGTTTTTTTCTTTTTTTTTCTGCTGGAGTTCAATCAATCTTCATAAATTCGTTGATGCTTTCAGTAATTAAAGTGGTAATACAACAGAAAACTTGGTTTATAAATAAGTAATTAAATAAGCAATATATTTTAAGAGTGCCATATGTAAAGATCACAGGGGAATTCAAAGTCAGAGTCATAATTTCTTCTAAGATGTGGTGTATTGTTTATGATTGATTATTCGTTACATTAGCACACTCAAAATAAACTTCCCAATGATATCGATAGTGTTCGCAAAAGCACTGCTTTATTGTTGCCTAGTAGATTTATTGTTTTTATTCGCATAAATTGTGGGATATAAATGACTCGTGCTATCTGTAGAAATGCTCACTATTATTGAACGTGACTTAGATCTAGAGAGAGAGAGAGATCGAATTCAAGTTCAAACTTGCAGCTGAACATATTTGAGGTAACCAATGTAATTTTTACAATTAGCTAATCCGGCTACAAATCTATTATATATACAATGAAATATTACATCTAAAATATGGCATTTAAAAATTAATAATAGAAAGCAAATTGAAAAGAATTGAGGGGATGAGATTGTATTCGCAATGTAAAGGTGCATTAATTTTGAGTTGAGTGATGCGTTGTTGGTGAAGTGTGTTTGATGTTTGAACGTTGAATTTGCAAAAGTGTTTCGTCTCTGAATTCACGTTCCACTAACATTCGACTCAGTGCAACGTTGCTTCGTTATTCTCTCGCTTATAATGTTCACCGCTTGTGGATTCATATGTTTTATGCATAAACACGGTGAGGACAGCATCCACGGAATCAACGCATCACAACAGGTTGATAATATCTTTTTTTATATTGCATATAGCGACTATCAAATATTCGTAAAGAAATGATAGAAATTATGAAAATCTCTCCCATATCCCATCCCCTTCCCCCTCTACACTTTCCCCGTCAACCCTTTCCACCGTTACCCTCATTCACAAGCATTCAAAAATATAGAGGTGAAAATTTCGCAGTCATTTGAAGAGGCATTAAGCCCATTAGTATTTACCTGCTCCCATATGCTTTAATTTCTATGCGATTTTGTGGATTTATATTCATTCGCAAGGCATGTGTATTTATGCGTACGTATCTATCGGTCCAGTAGTTTATGGAATTGTAGATACTTAATGAGTGGAAAACATTAGCCGTGATACTTCAGCCGATCGCATTTTCTTTTTTTACAACGATCAGGTTTTGAAATAAGTTGGAAAACGCATCAGTGGAGTTGACAGGATATGCGCTTTTGCATTTTGCTTATCTAGTTGGCCAATTGCATAAATTTCAACAAGATATAAATATGCGAAACGATGTTATACTTATTCGATTCGATCGTTTATATCGATAGGTTGGTTTTATTGCAACTCGAATCGATTAGAAATGCATTCATTGTTTTTTCTTCTTCTTCAAATGTCTGCAAATTTTTTCGAAGATGATTGATGAACATTTATTAGGGGTATTGCAAGGTTTCACTATGACGTACATTAAAATCAGCAAAATTTTCAAATGTAACTTTACTACTTCATGAATTAAAACCACCCACATAGACAGAAATACACATTTGCATACAACTACGACTTTTACAAACAAATTTATAAACGTATATAAAAACGAATATTCCACTAAAAAAGTTGTACGAATGGCGAGATTAGTGAATACGCAAAGAGGATGCTTCTCTTCAAGGATTTTATTTATTTGTTTAAATGAGCTGAAAAAAATTTGATTGCAAGATTAAATGTGATGCAAAAGCTTTTATCGTGTCAGCTGTTGTGTTACTATCTCTTCAAATAATGTATTGTTGATGAATTTTTTAACTTGAGATTTCGATTTATTTATTATATTGGTAACTCTGACTGGATGATTGCTTTGAGAAGAGATTCAGAATCCATTTGGTTGTATTTAAGAAGAAAGACTCATCTAATCTCTATTGTTACATTCAATGGATATTTTAGGTTTAAAATAGTCATTGTTGAGATGGAATTATTTTTGTGTCATAGAGTTTTGATATGTTAGCAATATTTTGAAACGTTTCAAATATGTGAAAAGGTGTCATAATTCGAGTTTCAAGACCAAACGAACGGTTATTAAAAGGAATCAGCTGTTTCAGTGAGTTGTTTTTCATCTGTAAGTATAGAGGATGAGCTTTCATTGAATTATGGAGGGAGAAGGAGTTTTAAACATTTTTTTATGAGGTGAAGATTCCATATAGAAGTTTTCTTCTTTTTTTTTGAAGGTATATGTAATAGGATTCGAAGAAAGAAGCGGCAGAGATGAAAGGAGGGAGGGAAGTACGATAATTAATTTCAGGCCGAATAATGCATCGTGTAAAGATGAAACATTTGAGTGATTGGAATGTTGTTGTTGATTTAGACCAATCAATGTGACCTATTGATTTGTTATTGTGGTAATATTGATGATTGCATGTGTATTTCATGTAATCTTTGCTCATAACATTCTTTATTGATTTCATCCATATTTCTAATAGCAATGTTCGTTGATCTTTTTTCAAGCTTTTGTCTTGAAGTTTTATTTTTTTAAACCTTTTTAAAACTTGAATATCACCCTTAAAAAAAATTCCAGCTTATTTTAAGAAATAAAACAAATTTGCTTCAAAAAATAATTTCATAAAATTGAGGAAATAATACGAAATGAAAGGTCACTAATTGCGAACGCTTGATGCACTATTTTAGAACTTGATATGTTTCCTTATGGAGAAACATGTTCTTTTTCTGGAATACTATTTTTGCAAATATTTTATCTATTTTTATATTTGCAAATCATATTTTCGTATCGTTATCTATATGAGCATATATCTGAATATATTTCTAACGGGTAGTTTCATATTATAGAGCATAAAATCAGCTCGTATATCAATATTTGGCTTAATCTATCCATTGAAAACAATTATAGACAGCGATAACCAAAAGCTAGCTGATCGTTAAATAAAATCATTTATGATGACTTCTAGATGAGCATTCGAAGTCTTTATGATTTGAATGCATTATTTCGGAGATTTTATTATTCTTTAATGATTGGTGACATAAAATTTATTGCACTGATATAAACATATATTGTGCCAAATCTTCTAGCATGCTTCTTTTTTGTTATTTGTGTTATAGTGGTGTCATATCTGTCTGTGTGTATATATGTATGTTTATTTATTATCGTTTTCCTATAGTTTCAATATACGAACCATTCAAAATATGGCTATGAAATTCATTAGATATAATCTATACCACATATTAATGACGTATTCCAATTTCATCAAGTTGGTCGCGTTTGATTCATTCTTATTTATTGCTTATGTAAAAATTTCTTTTGTTGATTTTATTTCGATCATATGCGATGCGAGCGAAAATCGATTTTTTTTCTCTTAGAATTAGTGAACGTAATTGATGGGTTTCATAAGACGGTGAATTATTGGACTTTTTATCATTTATTTTTTAATGTTCCCTCAACCGATTGGTCGGATTCGCTGAAATGTAAGAGTTTTTATTTATTTTTTTAATTTCGATTTATTTGATATAATATTCTAGAATCGTTATATAATGAGGTGCGTTGCTATTGCTGATTGCTATTGCTATTAGTGAAGATATGTTGGGGGATTCGTTGAGGAATGCTATTGCTGAGTGAAGTGCATTTCGCATCACGTGGATCGATTCTCAATGGGAGCAAGGCGGGGCGCATCTGTACTTTATAATGGCCTATTTTTAGTAATATCGCTCATTTTCGTTTTACAGGCTTACGCCTCGATGGCGGGTGTAATCGAAACAAAATCGAATGGTATCGCTAAAGCGGGTCTCGTCACTGGCGGGTTTTACCCTTTGGTATGCCACTTTCATGTTTATTTTCTATAGAAATTCTCATTCGTAATTTTTCGAAGAATTTTGAAATATTTGCAATTTTCTTATTTTGCAATATTTGTTTGCAATTTTTCATTGTAGTTTTAGTTAATACTCGAGAGTTCTTGAATACCTGATTAGAGATGAGAAGCAGAATGGAAACTTCCTAGATCTATATGACCCTTCTGTCAGCCGGGTGCCTAGTTTTCGTTTAAATGTACAATTACTAGGATAGTCTAATTGTTTGCGGACTGATGTTAACTGGATTGACATTCGTCAGTAGTGGCTACTTCTTTTCGTAGGATCTGAGCTCATTGTTGATCAAAAATTGCTTATGTCGAAATGCTTTTAAAAGATGATTTCTTTTTTCATCTCTTTTGTTGTCAAGCTTTTTTTTGCTTCTTCTCCTTATTGAATTCTTGACCAATCGATTTATTAGCTGCTTTTATGACTGCTTTTTTTTACCGATTGATCTAATGTGAAGGCATTTGAATTTCTTAAAACAAATTATTCAGGCTGACAAGGCGTAACTAGGAGACGCCTCTGACTTAAGTGGGAAAGGGGGTGGGGCTTCATTGATCCTTGTAGATAATCCTATTCATCAAGATTTGAAGCCAAAGGAAAGTGGATTCTTGGAATCAACATCCTTCTTCCTCTCTCTCTCTTTTCTCCCTTCCCCATCCCCCCTCTCCATATCTGCCCTCTTTTCGGGTCTCATTTTGAACCAAATTTCGAATAGTATATAACTGATAAAAGTTTATATTAATGACGTGATTTAGAAATCGAAGAAAGTCTATTATGCGGTGCTAAAGGATCGAGTACTTGAATTATATAAATCGGCAAAAGAGGAGAAAAATGGAAAAGAGCCGAAATACCTCTTTGATCTATCTACCGCATTCAACGTTCACATGCATGTAAGTATTCTGCGCTAATATCCACATATTTTGTTGACCAATTGAATCGTGATGAATGAACCGTTCTCTGCATTTTTTCGTATTTCTTTTTAACTCTCTGATTTAATAATCTGCTTCGTTTGTCGATATTAGAGCATTAAAATTCATTTCACTACCAAATAGAACTGGTGGAATTTCTTCGGATTTTTTCATCCCAACTTTCATTTTTGATATACATCGTCATAGAGGTTCGTAATTGGGATAAAACCCATCGGTAGTTTTGTTCAGTGCCTCAAATTAAAATGATCCGATCGGCCAAACGATTGAGGATCCCATCGTTTAGGACATCGTAAAGTTTTAAAAAAATTGAGAAATTGCTTTTTTTATTGTTGAATTAAATGTGATGGTTTATTCTTCTCATGGGAACCCAAACAACTTAAACTGCTAACTTGGTAATAGCGTCTTGACTTACAAGATTCATTTCCGTTGCAATTTTCATGTGACATTTCATTTCTTATGACTTCGTTATCTTCTGTCGAATCAAAATTCAACGGAGATCATAGAATATATAATTGCATGCTTGTTGCTTCCTTTCTGAAAGTGGTTGTTGAAAGGCATATTCGCATGAGAATTGTGAACTCTCTTCCCCTCTCCCATTTCAGCTTTCAGCTGAACACGTTTTTAGATCGAATAGTCGCATCACAAAAATTGAAGGTTTGTGTTAGGTTTTGAAAAATAAAAAGTTCTTGGCCATTTTATATTGGATGTTATTGTATTAGCATTGCGGATACACTATGTTCAATTCTAATGGGATCTTTTCTCAAAAGAAGAGGGAGCCAGATTATTCCTCATCGTAAAAGTTAATATGCCTTTTAAAAGAAAGATTGCTCTTTATTTTTTAAAAGCTTCAGAAGTAAATAATTTTCAAAACAAAGTTTTTCACCCTATCCCAATAAAAATGATCAATTTCTTCATCCCTTTCGAGGTAAATATTGAAACTTTTTTTTTTCACTTTGCAAAGAGAGAATCTTTTCTTTGTTGATCGATGAGTGAAGTTTTCGTTTAGCCGACAAGAGAAGCTGAAATTTACAAAGGCATTCCTGAAAGTTTCACTGTTTATGACTATGACTTTTAATATATCAGTTTTTTTTTAAATAAAATGAATGAATATTTCAAGTTTTGAATGTCAGTATTTTAATAGCAGCAGGAATGCATCCGCCTTATTTTGGAGCCGATTTAAATATTCAGTGATGCTATCGAATGAGCAGCGACTTTTTTGAACTTTGACCCCTAAGATTAGCTGATTTGTCTCTGATGGCAATATATAATCGAATCCTTTTCGTTTATAGTGTGATCAGCAGAAGAACATTTCTAGCGACGATATATGAGAGGCAATCGTTATTTTTTGTGTAGCAGTTGTTGCTATCTATTTTTTCAGTATGAGTGTACACTAAAAGAGTGCCTATCGGTTATGCTACCGGATGAGACGTTTTTCATGCGTCCAGATTCAGCTGAAATCGATTTAGACGATTGGTTCGCACAACTCGTCGACAAAGCACGTCAAGCACGTGCTACTCTTTTGGGACGACCTGTCTTCAAGGAGGAATATTTTGAGGTTTTTCCTTTTTTATTTTCAAAAGTCTCGTTGATGTTCATAGTTTTCTATTTTGAGATCTCTAAGAAAGTCGATCAAAAATTATACTTTGAAGGTGGCATGGGATGTTGAAATGGTGAAGCTGCCAAAATTACGAAAAAAATCGAAGAGTGATGAGAAGATGGAGGATCTTGTCTCGAAATATGACCATTTACTCGGCAAAAAAAGGTTGATCCTTTCATTACTTTGATCATATCTTGCAGATTGAATTTTTTATCACTTTCTTTTTATCAGTACTCATAGACCTTTCGGTTCTTATAATCGAATGCATTCAAGAAACTTTCGCTATTGAAGGTTGCTTGATTATATTGGTTAGTTCGATTATGGAATTAAATCTGAATGTGGAAGGGAGGGGATTATTAATATAATATGTGACATAATCTGGGAGGGGAGAGGAGTGTTGGTTGAGATGGAATGAATTTTCGGCCGATGCATCGAACCATTCTTGGAATGACGATCTAACTGGGGAATGCCTCTTATAATATCCATGAGGCAAAGACTCTGCATTGTGGATGTGATGGATGTGAAATCTCGTTGCAATTAAAAATAAGTTCTAACATCAAAGTCTTTTAATTTTTAAGTTAATCGATTCACTCTTTTGCACTAAATAACGAAGATTCATACGAAGAATTTGAGTATAAAAGCAGTTAGTCATTCGTAATTAATTCTGTATGTATATTACTTTAAGGTTGTGTATGTATCCACATAGTATGGTGATCGTCAAACGAGGTGTAACGGCTTCTGAGAATGCTTTTCCACCATTGCGAAACGACGAATTTACCGAGTTTCCGGTAGGTATCTTCATGAATGTTTGCTCATTACCTGAGATCACTGCTGTTAAGATAGTTGCGGGCAGAAGTTTTTATCATCCAATGAACGATTTTCATTGGCATCTCTTTGTTAACAGTTTTACTTTTATTTGTGTTACTTATGAGAAGGAACCTTCCGCAACACGGGAGGGGAATACTAAAGGTCATGAGTACTAAATGGAAGGCTTCGAATGTTTAAAATAGTGACAGGTAGCCGATTTGAGTTGAACAATGCATTATTTTTTTTTTTAATTTTAAATTTAACATTTTTTGAAAGACTATTGATTTCATATTACACTTGAAATATTTGTTTTTTATTTATTTCTTTCCTTCCCGTTTCCATTTGTTTTCTATTGCAAGGAGGACTGCATTCCTATATTGTTTCATTCCTGTACTCTCTTTAATAGCTTTCTCTTTGGCTGAATAGTTTTGTTGAAACAAACAAGAATATAGAGATATGAGTGAAGTTTATACAAAAGAGGGATGCTGATTGTTTTTCTTTTTTTCACCCTTTGTGCGCATTCGAATCGTCGATGAGATCTCTCGACTAAGACATCAACTATTATGACTTTTATTAATTGTTTGCCGTTTGATGTCGATGATTAGCACTATGCAATGATTTGATTACGAACCTTATTTCAAGATTCGTAATTACTCACGAATACCCTATTTCAAAGATGGAAACTTTTTCCACTTATCAATGCAATCATGATTTCTAAGTTTTTCAGCTCTTATTCTCTATTGAATACCTCTCTGAAGGTGTTTACATCAGATTTTTTGTTTGTTTTTTTTCAGCCGAAATATTTTACTCAATTCCTATGAATGAGATGCAGTTCCTTTTTTGATGCTTATTTCCTAGATATAATTGTTTGTTTCTGTTAATTATCATATATAATAGCGCTGTTTGACGTTTGTTAGAATAAAAAAAACTTGTTAATACATGATGTCGCACCTTCGGCGTAATTTTAATAAATTCAGTTCTGTTGACTGCATCTTAGAATCTTCGAATCAAGAAAGCAAGTGAAAAAAGTGGAAGACTGCCGAGAGTCCTAAAGAACAAGCCCATACTATTATATTCCAGTAGATTTTTCCTTTTTATTTCTCCGACCAACACGTATTCCTTTTTTTTATTGTCTGAAAGTTGCAGAGAGGTGGCTGTCCTCCATTCCCCCTTTTTTCTGACTTTCTCATTCAGAATAATCTCCAGACACTAAGAGTTATCAAATTTATAGGGTTTATACTGTGAATATTTTTGGTAAAGAATTGGCACGATTGCAGGTGAATGCAGTATCAAATTTCGGCAAGCAGGAGAAATATTTTTTCTTGCGTGTTGGACGATGTGCACCAACAGGTGCTGGTGAATTATGGTTGAGCACAGAAAGTGGAGAGTGTGCAAGAAGTATCTACGAGAAGGTCAGCAAAATCTGCGAAAGAGAAAGCGAAAAGCGGAGATCACAAGGCAGCAGACTGTAAGATATAGATACTTTGTAGGTTGTGAGGTGCATTCATATCTTTGAGCCAAGAGGAAATAAAGAAGAAGGGATATGTTGGCGTTGAAGATTTTGAAATACTTTTTGTGTATGATAAATTCTGCTGAAAAGTAATTGAATATATTTGTTGTTTAAAATAAAATGAAAATTCTAACTGAAATTTGAAGAATTACAGATTAAAATATTTGTTCATCACATGGAAGGAATTTTTCGCCAATGAACACACGTAAGAAATTATATGAAAACAGAACTTCGCAGGAAATTTATATCCGCTTACAGAACCGCATTATTGAGCCAACTATTAATGAACAATTAAGAACGTTATTAATGAAAATTTGTCGATACGCGGAATAAGTCATTGGAGAAGAGAATAGGGGGGAGGGGGGAGGGGGGATGGAGTTGTTTGAAATTTGTTAACGAGTTTTGTGGAGCATTGAAAGTGAAGAGCTTAATAGTGGATGATTTATTTAAGGCCATCTTTCACGTCGAGAACGTTGCGAAGTGGTACTCATCGAGATCGTGTACATACACAACCTCATCGTCCTCAGACTGACAACAACATGTTAGTTATTTATTTTTATTTTCGATTTTTCTTTTTCTTCCCCAAGAGAGCGAAAGGGAATTTTACTTGCTATTTTCCTTTGTTTATTGCATCTAATGGTTAGTATACAAAGATGATAAATAAACAACGATGGATATGAAGTTTATCAACAAAATCTCAACTCTTTTTTATTTTATAGTGCTTTATTTTACTCATTTCTTCTTATGTCAGCCTTCCCTTACAAGCTTAACTTACATCTTACAATCTCAAAACTTACATTCTTATAATTTAAACGATCTATTATCGTATGAAACGTTCACTTTTCTTTTCGCGTTTATTCATTTTTAAATTTAACATTTTTTGAAAGACTATTGATTTCATATTACACTTGAAATATTTGTTTTTTATTTATCTCTTTCTTTCCCGTTTCCATTTGTTTTCTATTGCAAGGAGGACTGCATTCCTATATTGTTTCATTCCTGTACTCTCTTTAATAGCTTTCTCTTTGGCTGAATAGTTTTGTTGAAACAAACAAGAATATAGAGATATGAGTGAAGTTTATACAAAAGGGAATGCTGATTTTTTTTTTTTTTTTTCACCCTTTGTGCGCATTCGAATCGTCGATGAGATCTCTCGACTAAGACATCAACTATTATGACTTTTATTAATTGTTTGCCGTTTGATGTCGATGATTAGCACTATGCAATGATTTGATTACGAACCTTATTTCAAGATTCGTAATTACTCACGAATACCCTATTTCAAAGATGGAAACTTTTTCCACTTATCAATGCAATCATGATTTCTAAGTTTTTCAGCTCTTATTCTCTATTGAATACCTCTCTGAAGGTGTTTACATCAGATTTTTTGTTTGTTTTTTTTCAGCCGAAATATTTTACTCAATTCCTATGAATGAGATGCAGTTCCTTTTTTGATGCTTATTTCCTAGATATAATTGTTTGTTTCTGTTAATTATCATATATAATAGCGCTGTTTGACGTTTGTTAGAATAAAAAAAACTTGTTAATACATGATGTCGCACCTTCGGCGTAATTTTAATAAATTCAGTTCTGTTGACTGCATCTTAGAATCTTCGAATCAAGAAAGCAAGTGAAAAAAGTGGAAGACTGCCGAGAGTCCTAAAGAACAAGCCCATACTATTATATTCCAGTAGATTTTTCCTTTTTATTTCTCCGACCAACACGTATTCCTTTTTTTTATTGTCTGAAAGTTGCAGAGAGGTGGCTGTCCTCCATTCCCCCTTTTTTCTGACTTTCTCATTCAGAATAATCTCCAGACACTAAGAGTTATCAAATTTATAGGGTTTATACTGTGAATATTTTTGGTAAAGAATTGGCACGATTGCAGGTGAATGCAGTATCAAATTTCGGCAAGCAGGAGAAATATTTTTTCTTGCGTGTTGGACGATGTGCACCAACAGGTGCTGGTGAATTATGGTTGAGCACAGAAAGTGGAGAGTGTGCAAGAAGTATCTACGAGAAGGTCAGCAAAATCTGCGAAAGAGAAAGCGAAAAGCGGAGATCACAAGGCAGCAGACTGTAAGATATAGATACTTTGTAGGTTGTGAGGTGCATTCATATCTTTGAGCCAAGAGGAAATAAAGAAGAAGGGATATGTTGGCGTTGAAGATTTTGAAATACTTTTTGTGTATGATAAATTCTGCTGAAAAGTAATTGAATATATTTGTTGTTTAAAATAAAATGAAAATTCTAACTGAAATTTGAAGAATTACAGATTAAAATATTTGTTCATCACATGGAAGGAATTTTTCGCCAATGAACACACGTAAGAAATTATATGAAAACAGAACTTCGCAGGAAATTTATATCCGCTTACAGAACCGCATTATTGAGCCAACTATTAATGAACAATTAAGAACGTTATTGATGAAAATTTGTCGATACGCGGAATAAGTCATTGGAGAAGAGAATAGGGGGGAGGGGGGAGGGGGGATGGAGTTGTTTGAAATTTGTTAACGAGTTTTGTTGAGCATTGAAAGTGAAGAGCTTGATAGTGGATGATTTATTTAAGGCCATCTTTCACGTCGAGAACGTTGCGAAGTGGTACTCATCGAGATCGTGTACATACACAACCTCATCGTCCTCAGACTGACAACAACATGTTAGTTATTTATTTTTATTTTCGATTTTTCTTTTTCTTCCCCAAGGGAGGGAAAGGGAATTTTACTTGCTATTTTCCTTTGTTTATTGCATCTAATGGTTAGTATACAAAGATGATAAATAAACAACTATGGATATGAAGTTTATCAACTAAATCTCAACTCTTTTTTATTTTATATTGCTTTATTTTACTCATTTCTTCTTATGTCACCCTTCCCTTACAAGCTCAACTTACATCTTACAATCTCAAACTTACATTCTTATAATCTTAAACGATCTATTATCGTACGAAACGTTCACTTTTCTTTTCGCGTTTGTTCACAACAAATTTTTGTAAAACCCTTTCAGTCAAATACCGGTTTCGTAATTCTGCAGTTATGGTTTTTAGTATTAATTATTCGCCTCGTTAGGTGATGCCGTTGATGAAGCAAATAGGAGAATGCGTAGGAATGGCTAGCACGATGTGCCTTTTTTTTGCAATTTCAGCGTAGTCTCATAGCTCTGTCAACTGTGTGACCATTCACAAAGCTACTTACTATACAAGTCCATATATTATATATATATATATATATATATATATATAACAAAATAAGGTAGTAACCAAATTGACAAATCTTCGACCGAAAATTTTTGTCTACTAAACCGGTTTTCGTAGGCCGGTTCAGTGCATAACTCTATAGACCAAATGATGGATCGGAACGAAAATGAGCCAATGCGATCAAATGGCATTTAGATATTAAGCCTGTTGAATTCTGCCGTTATGAGTATATTGGTCGATGAATCAAATTTCCAAATAAAAAATGCAGCTATGACGCTTTTAAAATACACTTATACAAAAAAGTTGCATAAAATCGCATAATGTTCACATAATGGAATCGTGCATGTTCGATTTGTAAATATCATCGGATGATTCGTAATGAACGTCTCGTATTATTATATTTAGAGATTGAGTAATATGGCTTCAGATGGGATATCTTATAGGCAAATATTCGCTTTAATTAACTCACGCTGTGATATTTTAAAGCGCTCATCGTTGTGCCTTTTCTTTTGCAGAGATTTCTTTTCAGAAACCGTAATTTATGAAGAAAGAATCTGTAAATGAGGAGAATCCCATGACAGCATGGTTGGATTGACGAAACTCGATTGTAGTCAAGGTTTCGGAGTTGATCACCAACCCTCTTCCTTCTGTGGCGCTTTTGTCGAATGACTCATTAATTTTGGACAATGCTGCTGTGTTCTGAACATCCCCCGCCCACGCTGAGTGGTTTTGAACCTCGTAACCCTCCCCATTGGTGCCGTAGAAGTACCCGTCTTGTAGGAGTTTCGCTTACTAATTGCAACCATAAGCGTAAGGGAAATTTCTTCTGGTGCCGGTCGAATTACCAAAAGTTGGCGGTATGCTGTGAGTGCGTTTGAAACGTCGAATTGAACACTAACGATATGCCAAAAGAATGCTAAGCATTCAAAGTGCTCGCAGACGCGTCCAGTCATCCTCTCATCTATTTAGACAGAATTTTGACGGGTAATTGCTTGGCTAGGTTCTTACGCGGTCGCTGAAGTGGAAAAGATCGCCAGATATTGCCACACTGATCAAGGCAACCGGCAAAAATTTATTTGGAATAATCTGAATCAATTTGTTAACTGAATTATCAAAGAACTTCGAACATTTCTGTTTTTGGATTTCGAATATTACATTGATTAGCTCGCAAGCAACAAACCTTGTAGGATTATCAACATTCTGCCACACTTTCCCTTAGTTCTACGAGGGACTTCTAGATAATCTGTCCCACTCAAAATTTCTAAGAATCACCCACCTCCACAGATTTGATCATTCATCTTACTAGGTGATCGATAAAAATGAGGCCTTCATCTGCGTTGGCTACTGTAGACTTAGCCTAATTCTATGACATAGAGTGCTGCTGAGGAAAATTTTTGGGTGATGTGCATGGTCGTTCTATTGCATTCGTGTTTTCAGTTCTTTGAGCATTTTGCCATTATTTTGACAGCAAATTGATCAACATAATTGAATTGCAAGAATCGTTTATCATTGCAGTCTGCAAATATTATCCAGCCTGATTTTGAATATAAAAGCGCTCGAAAGCTTTCAGATATTACTTTTGAACCTAGATGGTCTACCACAGTGGTGGTCCCCTCTTTGTTTGCATATAAATATATAAATATATATACATGTATATATATATATATATATCCGTTAGTGGCAATCTTTTAAAATATTTCATTTGATAACTCCCAATTTCCTAGATTTGTGAGTTTTCTGGATCCTAACACCATCATCGCCATGTCTGCACGATTCGTTTTTTTTTTGTTATTGAACTTCCGTTCACATCTGCTAGTCTATTCAAGGATTGTGCATCATAAGGCGATTTTGAATTGCAAAGACCGCTTTTGCAATGTTTGCAAAGTAATTAACTTAATCAGTTTTAGATGTAAACTACAGTTTAAATTGATTCAGGCCCACTTCTGCATTAGAGGCTACAAGAAAGACTTCAACGACAAGTATTGCAAGTATGTTTGCATCACCGAGTGCATCGATCACCAGTCCTGTTGCGTTCAGCGCACGATCGAGCAGCTTTTGTGCTAGTCAATCCTCATCACCAAAGAGGTATTTCATTTTATATTAGGCTTATTTCTGAGCATTTAAAAACTGTTGAAATATCGAATTCACCGATTTTTTATTAGTCATAAATATATTTATATATGAATGAGTGAGGGAATGATACTGAACCCTAAAAAAGGGACATTAAACTGTAATTTGAACGATTGCTAGAAATTTACATGAAACGATGGGAAAGTTGAATGGACTATGCTAAAAAATTTCCTAGTGAAGTACATCGTTGAGATGAGAATGCTTTATTGGTGCAATCATTTTTGGGTGTAGCATTGTTACACGGATTTGCATGAGGAGAGAATATGTACGTATAATATGCAAATATGAGGAAATTCGAACGGAAATATGAAATACCTTTCGTTGAACGATTCTGTTGTTTGAAACATTTGAGAAGAAATTTGCGCACTTACGAAAAGCTTCGAAAGAATATGCAAAAATTTCAAAGTGAAGTAAGAAAATATATGCAAAAATTTCGAAGTGATGTAAGAAAATAAAGGCGCAGAAAAACTGACAACCGTTAAAGGGGAATAGTGCACAAAAATTTTAGGTCTGTTAATATTGCTAAAGGATCAGCTAGAGAATGGAGGAGAGGGGGATTGTTCTTATGTACTGTAAGGCATACTTAGGCAATAGGTAGCGAAACGTTCTAAATTGAAAAATGTATACATGAAAGGGAAATAGCGATGTTAGAAGGGCAGTCATTATTGCATTTATCTTTTCTTATGTTAGGTGCCGTATTTTCCCGCAATACTACCCCTCCCTTCATTAAATCCTTCGGGTATCTCCATGCCTCTTCGTTTTGAATGATTGCGGGGACTACAAGTCAGTCTTCGTTGCATGTAAAGGAACTAGATGACAACCGATCGTTGTGAAGCCGAGCTTGGATTTAACCGCTACTGAAATATAATTCCCCACCCAGACTTGGTGCGAACAGAATCAGTTGTCTGATGTGTGAATATGCTTAATTTGGAAATTCTTCAAACTAAATGCTCTTTCAGAAATGACATTTCTCAATTGTAAGAAAACATTGAAATCGAGGAGATTAAGTTTCTTGGAATTGCGTCTCGCAGTTTTCCATCGAATTTACATCCCTCTCCTCTCATCTTTCCGTCCTTAGCCTGATTTATAGATGGCCTAAACACCTGTTCTCTAGATAAGCTTACTTGCAATTGAACACGCGTTCGTTTTCGAAACCTACGATTACCACTGATTCCGGACTTATAATCCAAAAAATACGGTGTAATAAGTTCATCGGTATTTGATAAACATCTCTAGTAGTGGCTACCAAAGAATTTCATAGATCGTCATCGTGAAGCTATACAGTACTATAGTGTAGAAAACGTATTTTAGAGTGATTGATACATTCACTGATGGTTACAGTTGTATGGCAGGATCTGGTGGCATCTTGAAAATGACCTCTGCATCGATTATATTCTTTAGGGAATCCAATTGATCTTTCTAAATTTAAGGAGTTATATCTGCAAAACTTATAATTAGCTATCGGTTAGAAATTACTGTGATACGAGTTCTTATCTTGCTTTGTCAATATTTTATATGCAGTGAAGAGATCTATGTATAAGCTGCTATAAAAAAGTATCGTTTTTTTTTAAATTTTTATCCGAGTGGGGAAAGGAGAGAAAACAACGTTTCCTTTAAATTCCACTTATTCTCGTTGATGAAATTACATGGTATCGTTTTTTATGCACTATTATTTTCTACCATATTTTCAGTGTAATGCCTGTTGTACGAAAAATAATTAAAGAGGAGTCAACATCGACGTCGCTATTCGATACTCGGCAGAACCCCTCAACGGATGTTGTGATGTTTGTGGGTGATCGTGATAAGAGTGAGGTAGTCAGTGAGGATCAAGAGGAATCAAGTGGTGGAACTATTATGTACATTGGCGACCGAGAGGAATTGGAAAAGCCAGACGATGGAACCCCAAAATGTAAGCATTTTAAAATATCGTAGTTCACAGTGATGTTCAAAAATTGGTGTTGCACACACAGAAACAGAATTGTTTGAAAGAGCAATTACATGTGAGGGTGCTTTAGTTTTATGTCAAAGATGAAGGGAGGGGATGGGAAGGAATCTGAAGGAGGGAAGGGGAGAGGGGGGGGGTTAGTGATTACGTTTTGTAATAATTTTCACAATTGTGTAAAAATCGCAGTGGAGAAGCGTCGTTTGTGTTACATTTGCACAGTGCTCGGGTTTGTGTGGTATATTTATAGACATCAATAACGATGATGCAAGCTGAAGTAAATTTAACGATCTGTTCTTTGCACTTGATATATTTACTATCGTTATTACTCTTTTTCAATTTTTTCTGGCAAGTAGTTTTGTTTCCAATTAGAAATATTTTTTGAGGAATTTTTATTCGCCATAATTCATTTCCATTGTTAATGATTTCTTGCACTTTATTTGTACTATTTCGTAAAATTTTTTGTTGATTCACATCGAATATGTTGGAAGAAATGGAAAAACAATGACAGTTGTAATTATCAGGCATTTTGTTTCGAGCATAGAAAGCCTGGAATATTCAACAGTATTTCATTTACAGAGAGTACATCATATTTTCTTGATACTGAAGGATCCGGTATTCAGAAATACGGACAAAGAGAGGAGAATTAACCGCGTCTTTGAGAAAAAAACTGTAGGCAAACTAGAGAGTTTGAGAATTAAAGGATTCTGCCTAACTTATATTCCTTCTGAGATTCTCGATCCCGCTAAAATGCCATAACGTTTTTTTCTATTTTTTCCTTGGAAAAATATCACGATTCGTCTGGCTTTGAGATGTTTTTGCCATACTGGAGTTGGATATATAATTCAAATTCATAGTTGCGGTTATAATTTTCAAGAAAAAGTTATTAAAAAAGAGTACAATGAAAAAAGCGAGCTTCTGTCTTTTTTGAAGTTGTAAATGGGGGCTTACTCATTTTTGTGCAATATTTAGTTTGATTTCGTTTTTGCTTGTTTTCACTGAGCATTTATATTCTTATTTCTAAGCCTCAATGCTTATAAAAGTTGGAATTTTGTGAACCAATCTGTAGCGCCGATAGCGAGAGTAAAATTTGTTTCTCGAGAGGCAATATTAAAAATGATAAGGAATCTATATTTAGGCATTTTATTTGATGAGTGAGCATATTCGAATGCTACAGGTATTGGTCTTATCATTTCTCAACTTTTCAGACAGTGATACATCGATGGAGAGATGCTTATTCGCAGGGAATGTAGTTCATCGATTCTTACAACATACTAATCACATCACTACTTTAGCGAATCGATCCGTACCGAAACTCTTGAAGGGAACATCTTCGTTGGCCGGCGACTATACGATATTCGATGGTGGATCGGGTATCAGCACTTTGCATGACACATTGATGCCATCTTTAATTCGCCCCACTTCGTTCACCAAGCGTACGCATTTACATCATAGAAATGTTCGATTTCATTGAATGACCAGAAGTAATGCCATCAGTGATGTTAGGATGTTTTTTGATTGAACATCCTTATCCATATATGCAAAAATTAGCTAAGTAAATCTTTTTTATATACATGGCCGACATGGAGAGCTATGCCTTTTCAAATGAGCTTACCTGGATGGCGATTTATGCAGGTGTGGGGCAAAAAAGATTAGCAATCACGCATCTCTTTGATAACACTATCTACGTCTTGTGCATCATTTGAACTCTGTTTTTTGATCGTTTTTGGGCAGAGATTAAAATCTCTCAACCGGGTTATTTCAGTTTTTAGTGTTTTTCTGCAAATTTACATTCGCAAAGCGTATTATAACAATGTCGTGATTGTTCGTTTGCATAGACGTATTGCTTTCTCGCTACTACAGCAGTTTTCATTCGAGAACGGTGAAGGGCTGTAAATGATGAGTTTGAGGGGGGTAATATACGACATAAGGTGGCTTAATGTACTAGCAGCTTTAAGCAAAATAGTTGTTAATCAGATAGACCTGAAAATTTGCTAACAATTTTTCTATCGATGGGGTTTTCATTTTACGCCAGTCCTGTCGCAGAAAAAACGAATCTTTTTTAAAAGAAAAGCACAGGCGGTCGGATTAATTAGAATATGACTTTGTTGCGGCCATTATATGAAGTGTAGAGATGAATTTATAAAAGTGGATATCATGTCATCTTTTGTGGCACACTTTTCCACTTATTTTAATTTGTTTACGAATGACTACGCTTTCTTCTTCGTCATATTGATGTGAAATTTTGGCTGTTTTCCGTGTAAAAATGTATGCTTATTACAGAAATTTCTGTGCATTCAACGAAGGAAACATACGAGATTCCCGATGGTGAATACACACAAATGGAATGCGCTGCCGAATCGATCCATCTACCTGTACCTATCCGTATGTTTTTTTTTCATCATTGTGGACTATTTGCTGCCAGGATGCGAAGAGTGCTATTATTCCCTTTCGGTCATCCTCACTGCTTGGAAGACTCTAGCAAAGGTTGACAGTAGATATATCAGTCACAAATTGGCGACTGATCCCACTTGCATTTTCTCAAAAATTAAGGGAGCGGAGGTGGGGAGCAGTATGCATCACCAATTTCGCCGAAAATTGCGCTCGCAAAATTCTATTAAATCGTTGAACTATGAACAGCTAACCGGTGAAAATGGAAGTTAGTGATGTCAATCAATGGCTGTCTATGCAGTTGCTGAGAATGCTGTGCTCCTATATTTTGCTCTAATTTCTGGTATTTGAAATGGGTTTTCATCATATTTTATTAGCTGTTGTTGCAGGCTGTAACTGCGCTCTCGAATTTTGCAGTTATTTACTTTTCAACATTGACGGATTTGCCCTCTCTTGTCGTGGTTTGTTTAGAAGGACTATTGTTGAATGAGAGCATTGCATATAGACGACTGTTTTAAGCAACGAATGACTACCGAAAGTTTTCATCAATGGAACGCAACATCGCTAACATATCCATCCGCAAAAGTTAGATTCAAAGGAGTTAATAAAGATGTTGGTATGATGTGTTGCGGTGTGTGTGATGATGAATGCGATTATATGCTGTGTAATCCCTCTAAACGAGAGCGAACAGATCTTGTTTTCCATTTAATACATTTGATGCAAACGTTAACTTATTGCTTCCATATTTCAGCAGATCAAAATTTCAACCTCACTGAAGTGCGTTCGTATGTGTCGGATAGTACGGAAAGTTGTCATTCAGGTGCTTTTTCCAGCCGATCGATTCCCACTGCTGAAAGTGCGTTCGCTTATTGCTCTCTCTTATTTCCTTTTTATTTTGCTATCATTGTCGACCCATTTTTTATATTTGCATATTATTTGTTGCTGCTTCATGCATCCGCTTTCCTCTTACTTTGCATGTGTTTGAGACGTTGTGGCTACTCCTGTTTCCTATTGATCTACACATCAGGCAATAAGATTTAAGTAACGTTTCAATACTCGACTGTGGCTGTATCTCATAATCACCACTTTAATATTTGAATACGCCTGGTTTATCTGTATGCGTGTGTATGTGTGCCTTATATATATATATATGTATTATATATAGTTCCGAGAAATGCATACCAAAATCGCATTTGCATACTAACACTCCCATCTTATCGTGTTTATCGTGACATATGAAATTTTAAAAAAAGAGAAATTCATCGTGTAGGATGCATCGTTGTGTTTGTTGGTAACCAACTTGTGAGTGGAATACTCCAGATGACAATAGCCTTTATCGTCTGATCGATCAGATTTGTTTTCTCATCCACAGTTCGACGTGCCAAGTGAAAGGGCAAAAGTTTTTTGTTGTTCTCATTGTTCTACTACACTTAATAAATTTTGAAAATTGCCACTGGGTTTCATCTTTTACGGCGAAAAAGTTTAAAGAGTCAATTTTGTTCTCGTATCAAAATCCAGTATAGAGATCGAATGGTATCGACTGTATGAAATAATGCTCCTAAAAACATTTCCATTGTAAAGTCTGTTTTGTTTTTTCAAGATTATTTAAATGCACAAGCTTGAGGTATTTTGATTTTCTATATGTCGAGGCAATGTGGTTTTGTTTATTAAGTGCATGGATGCTACATTAGCAATTTTTGAATGTAATTTTTGAGTTTGTTATGAATACTATCGAAAAGTTTCCGGCGTGCGCATTTCCGCCGTATCAAAGCACACACGATCGTTTTGTTGCTAAAATTTTCTTGTGAGTTTAATAAAGTCGTTCCTATGTGAATTTCAATGTGAGTCAAGACTTACCTGTCTATGTGATTTCATTGATTTGCACGCTTCTTTACGGATTGATGGAGTTTATGGATTTACACCAATTTTTTGGAAGTCTATGTGGAAATTCAAGGTACTACCTGAAAGGCATCTTTGGTGACTATCCAGCAAATCAATGATGAATGTTAATTTTTTGAAACTGCGAGTTAATTTACACCTTCTGCCGGTTTTTTATGACTTCCTGTAAGAAATTTTCACTCTGTTATAGCTTAGGGTGATTTATAGCTTTGTAAAAGCTTATTTACACCTTATTTATGAGAAATTTTTAAGCGAGCGGGGACAGTCAGCGTGCCTACTCACTTGGTTCGAGGCCAGTGCCGCAAATGGTGATTCCACTCTCAGCTACGAGGCATCTACACAATAAGGTCAGCAATGATGTAATCGACGAAACTGTCACAAAGCAATTCGATGATCCTCGCAAACGTGCTCATTCACTTGGCAGTAAATCATGGTAGGTCTTACTAGTTTATTAGATGCGGATTCCTTAGTAATATTTCACTTTTACTTTTTCTTTCATCATGTTTTATTTTTAAAATCAGTTTTGCGCCTTATTTGTTTGACAGCCGTCATTATAACGGACTGAAAAATATGATTAAAAAACCTATTTTGATTGAGAGAAAAATAATCTCATTTAATCGGTGTCGTATTTCTTTCTTTCTTTCTGCCTGTGCTTTCTATAGCCGTCATTAAAAAGTATTTGCCAGCTATGTGCGCTAATTGGAAGGACATGAAATATGGCAGCTATTGGATGTCGACTTATATTGCAGCATGTTTTTCTTTTTTTTTGGAGAAATAATCGCTGGAATTTGCTGAGCGTTTTGTGAAAAACAGCTATTTTAATTTTAATGCTTTTCATGGCTGGATTCATTATGGCGTTAGTTAACCTCAACGTATAAGGGCTAATAAAGGAATCGCTATTTACTGGAGCAAATAGAGGTATTAGTCATCTAGCTATTGCAATTCCTCATCGTTTGATGAAATAAATGAGAAAGAAGTTTGTATGTGGAATGCTTTTTTTGAAGGATGAAACCTTTGCGGAAGTCCTCAGGTATACGATCAGGTAGTGAATGTTCCGATGCGAATGGCGTACGACAACGTTCTGATAGTTTTGGTTCATCCAACGGTTCGATTTTATGGATGTTTTTGTTCCACAACTTGTCCACGTGAATTGCGAGCATTTAAGGAGTCCATGAAATTTACATGTTGTACTTCACATGATAGACACATGATAAGGGCACACATGATGATATGGGCGCCAAAAAAAAGTACATAATTTTTATGGCCGCTTACATCGGAAAAGATAACAGCGTCCAGTTTTTTTGTTTGTTGCTCTTTTTTTTTCAAATAAATGGAGCAGTTGGATTGCACACCGTAACACGTCCATTGGTTCAATTTCTTACTTGTTCACGTGAAATTCTGATGCTTTTATTGTTAAATCTTAATTACGCAAGCAAAGCAAAGAACGCTCAAAAAATAAAACTATGCAAAAAAGGAAGTAAGGCATGCGATCACGATATTCGGAAAGCCGACGTCATCTAAATACAAATTCATAGATTTTCTCGATTCCAAGATGATTTAGGTGATTAGTGAACGTAAATACACTTGATGCTAAGGTGATATCAACAGGAAATTTGTTCCGCATCAGACGGTCTGAGAAGAAGAGGATTGTAAACTGAATTTAAGGTTGAGACTCGTGGGAATGATTTACAACTATGAGCGCGTAATCAATTAGGTCAATTGAATAAGGGGATATTAGATCGAATTCAATATCGGAGCAATCGTATCAATGCAAGATATGGGATCTGTTCAAATCAACGATATAAAAGCCATTTAAGGCGAAAATGCATAGGCAATGTGGGGTCTTGAAATTTTTACAAAACTATAACTGTCTATCTTTCACCACAGTGAACAATTGAGTTATGACAATTTCACAGTCTTAGGTGGCGTGATTTGATGGTGACGTTCATCCAGAATTTTTCAACGTGCATGATAGACCATTTTTACCCGAAATTATATTTTCTCTGGATTTTTTTGTGTTTTTCATTCGGTGGCGAAATTCGGCTATAGACCATGTGCGGCCGCAGCGATGTTTCGGCGATCTGGATTCACATAATATTCTCTATTTTGAACTCGATTAAAGTATCTTTCGCTAGCATCTGTCAAGCTTCGCAACTACGATCCTGAGTATCTTTTTTATTTTTTTTTGATGTCCTATGCTCAGCAATCCGCCATTATAGGTACGGGTTCGCGAGCTGCCTCATTTTCTGCCCAAAGGGATGCGCGTAAAGGAGCTCGCCTTTCATCGACGACACATGATCGTGATCACACAGACGATCTCACCGAATGGGATTTCGGAGGTTTGTTGATTGCCATCTTATTAATCAATCATCGCTCAAGTTGCTGCTTTATATCAAATGGAAAATTTGTATATGTTATTTACCTTTTATATCAGCAGTCACATATTTACTTTACACACAGCCTTGCTCAGGAGTTTGTTGTGCTTTGTGCTTTCTGCATTTTTCACTTCCTTTTAGCTTCACCACCATTCTTTGAGTTTTTCTAGTTACACTTCCGGTCTAGCGATTACGTTTGCTTGCTTGTATTGTCATACTTTGATGAGTAAGCTTATTTCATTTTATATATATATTTTTATTACATATGCAGCGAAATGATCGGAAACTACTGATCGTTTTGGAGAATATTTCAAAATAAAAGTTGAATGAAGGCTTGTAGAGGTTTTTTTTTTGAGAAATACTTTTGGTGTCCTTCTTGTTTCATCAACGAGTATTGAGAAAAAAGCTGTTTTCATATTGACTCTGACCAGAGAACAGAAGTTTTAACAGCCTAACCAAGTCTTTTATGGTTTAATCCGTTTTTTCAGTTGTTTGATAACCAGTTGTCAAGTCGCAGTTTTCAACGATGCTGCTATTTACTCATTAAAGTGCACCATGTTGCAGTTTTTCAATAGATAATAGATCACATAGTGATTGCACTTAATTCTGACTGATACTGGAACATATTCGTGAGTACATGTGTTGTGTACTTTGAATGAAAGGGTATATGAAAGCGACTGTTAGAGAATTTCACTAATACGAGTCATAAATTCAGTTAGACGAGATTATCAACTCCTTTAAGTTGCGCGATCATTTTTGCAACAAAGCGCCATTTTTTGCAGCATTTTTGCAGCAAAGCATCATTTTTTGCAGCATTTTTGCAGTAAAGCATCCGTTGCCTACAATATATATGTTATTCACATATTCGCTCTGAGTAGTTATGAGAAACTAAAGTTTGGTTTATGTCACATGATGGCACTCTTTTCTTTTGAAATAGTGTAAAGTTTTCATGAGAGTGCATTGTTTCATTGCACAGCTGCTTGATTCGTCAGTTGTTTATTTTGTCGAACTATTTAGCCCAACGATGCTCCATACTTTTATGACGATCTTTATCGTTTGGTCAGTATGAGGGGATCTATAGGGATTACACGTTCAGACGTTGATATTCGTTTTAATTTGCCACTTATTTTGAAAAAATAGAAGCCGCATTGAGAAAGTGGAAGAAAATTATTGACAGAATTATTTTCGAGCATGCAATCTGTTGTGAAAGTTACGAATATTTGGGTGAATTCGATGATATGGAAAATATGGGTGCGATACTCTTTATGAGAGTCACAATTCATTACGAAGCAAGTTATGGGACTTATTGTCAATAGCGTCAAAAATAATATTTGACATCCTCGTGACATCGAAAGGAATTTATTAATCTAATCTATTAGATGGCACTTAATTCATTATAACATTACCAATAACATCACATATTTGACATGTTTTATGCTCAATGATTACTGTTAAAATATCCTTCGTTTCTTCATATCTTCATAGTTGGCGTCTCTGTTGCAGCTCTATTGCCCTAACAACAGTGTGCATTAGACCACTACCGCTAGTAAGAGGAATAATCTTATTGGCGAAATTTAAATGAATTATTTTGAGGCTAAGATATCTTAGCGGTATGTTCTTGTTTATAGCTCATTGATGTGGCGATGAGAATGTTCAAATAACAATATAAATGCACATTAATTATGTTGTTTTTGTTAATCGTTGCTAGTAAAGTGGCTAAGATTGATGTTTTGTTAGAATATAGAAATGAGGAAAGCAGTCATTTGCATATTGCAAGCACATTGAAATTTTTTACTTCTCGACCATAATTGAGAAGCAGAAAATATCATTGCATTCTATGGTCTAGAAAAATAACGAATGATGGCCCGGAAAGACAGTGAAGCATTTAAGAATATATAGATAAACAAAAAATATCAAACCTAAAAAGTCCTTGGAAAATTTAGTGAATGCAATAAAGGACAATTAATAAGTAATATAGTGGAAAATTGGTACTTGCTTTACGCATCGTTTTGAGTTTAAATTTTGCCGTAATCTTTTAGATATCCATGCTTCCGACCTATATTTGATGGTGATTAAGGTGTTGTACATATTTAAGCGGCTGGAATGGGAAGAAGCGGTAGTAGTTCAATGGCATCAATCGAAAGTCCTAGCCAGTCTCGGACAAGCTCATTCGGTGTTTCGGGCGCTATATTACTAAGAAGTGCAGTCGAGCAAGTGGTGAATAGAGCAGAAAAGAACGCCGAACGATTACGTCATGAAACAAATAACGAGGTGGACTTATACTTCATACTCTTTTTTTTTAAGTTGAATGTGTTATCGTTATGTGACTGTCAAATGTATACACGTCACTATATGCTTATCTAGTCAAAAAGCCCGCCCCTATTTCAAGGCTATTTAAAAGCGGGTTTGCATTGGCCTACATCACATCTTCACTTCATCTCCCTCCGGTTATCTTCGCTTCCAGGTTTTTATTTATAGGCTTATATTTTGATCCTGTTCATTCATTGTTACCCTATTCAAATTGGGAGGTATCAGTAACAAAATAAAGACTAATTTCCGACCAAAGTAGCAAGTGGATAGGAGAAATATTGCTGTAAGAGTGAAGGTTGAAAGGAATAACATGAAGGTAAAAAAGCATGCAAAAGTAGTCTTCTAATGTTACAGTCTTCTTGAGATCAAGATGTGCTTGTAGGGCAACACAGTCTAATGTAGCATACAAACTTTTTGGTTTATTTCTGCTGCAAAACGCATTGATGACGAGTTAATTAGAGGGAGTGATCCCTTGTTTCCTATCTTCGCTCTTTCCCGGGTCTCTTTTGAGGATGCATTCAAGTTCAGTGGGGGAGAGGGCATGTAGTGAGCTTATACTTCAAAAGTACTGTAATTTCGAAATTGCAATTCATTCCTAATACTCATTCCTAGTTAGTTGGAAGTTATGACTTTATGTATTCGCATGAGAGGTTAGCTTCGAGATATTTCAGATGAAAGAAAGCATGGAAAGGATATTGATTGACGAGGATGACGATGAGTATGTGCTCTCATCGTTTGGTGCGAACGAAGAAGAGCGCAGAGCGGCTGGGACCGAGCGGTCACCAGCTAGCACATCGCAACGCATTATTGGTACCATCCTTGAAATGAACGCTTCGAGCAGCTCCAGTCGGTAAGACTCACTTCTGCTCAAACAGTTTTTCCTTCTATACTGCATCTTGAAAACCTTAATAAGCAGTTTAGCTAATTCAAGAAGAAAACTATGATTTTTTCTTCTCATGTTGTTAATTGATGGATAGGATTGTTTCGTCGTTCATTCGCATCCTCAGTGCATCTTCACCTGTTCGATTCGATCAGTCAGCATTTGTTATATGTGAAAAGAGTGATTGGCTTATTATTGTGCTAGAGAAAGGAGAGTTGTATTTGATTTGAAGAGACGTTGATTTTAAAGAAATCACTTTGTGGAAATTTATTCGGCGATATTATTTTATCAGATAGTGATGTCCACTTTATTTTTTTTTATTTTTTTTTTGAATAAAATTTCATAAGAATAATTCAATTTGTATCCACTAATGTGTTCAACAATTTTTTTCAATTCAATAATGGAAGCGATGAGTCAATTGTTGATTGATTAACTAAACGATAAAGAATAGTTTTTTGGTTTTCATTACCGTAATGTTTTTTAAAGTGAGATTTTTCGGAAATTTGTTTCTGAAAACATTTGGAATTTCTTCAATTACATATGAAACTACTTGCAGCTCCGCTTCACCGAAATCGTTGAAAGCGCTTTCAATAGGGGATTCATTATTACGAAATGAAATGGACAAGCGGAAATACTTTGAGGAGGATGGCATATCGAAGAATCTTCTTACTCGACATGTAACATATTTTATCTTGTTTTCGTATTGCAACGCATCAATTAGTGGCAATATTTATGAAATAGAAAAAGAAATATACGAATATTGTCTATTAATATACGAATATTTTTGTTCGGTTTGCTTCACTTATTTAATTTTTCACTCGAGCCCATCTAGCAGTTGGGGAAGAGGTCATGAGCTTCGTGGCGGCTTCCATTGTAAGTATTTCTAAAGTCGTACTATCCCAAATGAAACACAAAGTTAAGAATCCCTCCATATTTCGAGAAAGTGATGTATTTATGAGACGGATTTTATTGAGAAGGGGACTTTTTTGTTCCCAAATTTTGAGCATGCTGCAGCGTCAGTATGTAATGTCTGAGGCGTGTGAGAGCATCTGTTTTAACCTTGTGGTAAAAGAGAGGAGTATTTATCATTAGAGGAGTTTTGTTAAGGATTCAAAGGAAGTGGTATTCCATGGAAGGAGGGGAAACAATTGGAGTAAGAATGCTATGTTTAGTGCTTATATATATATATATATATATATATATATATATATATTGTTATAAACAAGCTTCTTTTTGGGATCCTTGAATGAAGAGTGAAACTGCTTTATCTAAAAGTGCAATTTATTTGCTGTAGAGTGAACAGCATCTAGGTAGCGTCTCGGAATTATCACTGTTGAGTGATGCTATTGTAATGTTAAAGCAATGTTCAGTTTGAAGTGAAGTTAATCCGATTTGCAAAGCATAGCATTCAACTGGCTGATATTATGTTTTTGATTCGCTAGAAAATAATAATTCATTATTTTTGAAGATAGCGCCAGGTGATGTGGGCGACTACGTGGAAGGTACAGCAGTGTGCTTATCGCAGATACCAAGGCAGTCAATCGATGGGGCGCCGCAACTTGACTATGCATGTCTCGCGCTAAATGTGGATAGCTCACGCAAGGCTAGCGCCAATACAATTCAGTCGGGAATCCTTCAAGTAGCTCTGCCCAAATTCACTTGCGATTATACAATTGTTGATACTCAACAGCCTTGATCAGGTTCACCATATCGTGCTTTCATATGTAATTCGAATGGAACTCTGAGGACTTACGAATTAAATGTTGAATAGGGGCCCTAGCAGGTATCTGCAATTTTTTTTGTATCTTTTCGGCTTAGGCGAGTCATGAAACGATTACAGTTTACGCTGTAGAAGTCTCGATAAAGATGGAGATGTAGTCGCGCTTTTTATTGTCGAAAACCTTTATTTATCAGTTCATTTGCAAACAGCTGATAGTCTGATACGAAAATTTGCTGCGCTCTAATCGGGTCTTTAGAATATTTTTCATTCGAAATATTATACGAGCATTTGCTATATGTTGGTTCGTTGATGTAATGTCGGTTATCGATGTACGTCCTGTTCCTTTCACTTCACCTTATCCCTGTCATCGTAGAGAACAAAACAGTACTGAAAACGAACTTTTTAAAGAAAAAGAATATTTGACGAGAAAGAACAGAAAAGGAAAAACTTCTGAAAAACTGTGAAATGCTTATGCTGGAAAAAATAATTTTTCGAAAGTGGATGTGACATGAGGAAATGGTTGCATCTTTTAGAGAGTGAATTTAGTTTGCATCGAAGGGATTTTAAAAGGTTCAAATTGATTTGCGGATTCACATTCTTTTGTTTTCAATATTTAAGTATTTATTTGGAGGTTAGATCTTTGTTTTTCTACATTTATTATTTTATTTGAAGAATACAACGAAACGAGGGTATTATTTCAAGTAGTAATCTAGTGATAATACATGAATTTAAGATTTATGAAAAAAAACCGACGATTTCTTAACAATTAATTTTCCTCCAGAAAATTTGGCACCCTTAAGTTGCGTTGGATTAATCTTAATTATTTAAATCGTATATTTGCCTGATTAGCTGCCCTACGCAGGTAGTATGTCCTTGGCTTTCTCTTAGTATTTCGCAGATTTGTTTTCGCATTCACTATTGTTATCGAAGACCCGGGAAGTCGTTGTGAAATGCCTTTCTATCTGCAGATTTCTGCTTGTAGCAATGTCTCTAACATTACACTCATTGTTATCCGATATTTGAGCTAATTCCAGCTTTTCGTTTCGTTATGTGTTTTATTAAAAAAAGTAGCTATATTCGAGCAGTGTTTTTTAAAGGAAGTCTGCAAAATATAGAGTGGTGTGCGGTCATAAATTATTTCACAGAGCCTCCATGGTGACGGTGATCAAAGTGGATACCGATAATNAAATGTCGCGGCTGTAAAGTATTTTTTTACTATAAAACATTGAATTATGGTCAGCAAAAGGATAGACCTAAGAAAACTAATTTTTTAAATGCACCTGAACAGGATTTTATTTAAAAAACGCTGTGGGCGACGTCACATCTTTCCATTGTACACGTGTATTTGTTAGTGTATGTCTTTTCAACTACTTCGGCTTGCAGTCCACATAATCTAACACAGTTGGATTTGATGGGTACAAGATGATCTATAAGATAACCTCCTATCTTCGATTTCGTTGCAGTTCATTGTTCTGTTAATGATTTAAGGACATTTAGAGGCGAGATTTAAGTTATGAGTGAAATCCGTTCTGATGCCGGTTGCTTATAGTCCAAGAGCGTCTTCTTACTTCAAGCTAAGTACGACCGATACCTTTCATAGGAAAGTTTGCTTATCACACACATCTTAGGTTTTAGATGTTGCCTTACTGAAGTGCGAAAGCACATATTGCACCAGTGCATCAGACACGCTTTCCCACTTTATATTGTGCGGAAACATTTGTTGCACATTTAGCTGATGCGTATTATGGGAAGACCGATAGCCAAAGGATGATGGACAAGAGAGAGGGGAGAGGGACAATCTTCTTGAGCAATAGATACCGTCGGTGATGATTATTGTGGAGTGATGCTTTCATGACGCTTTTGGTCTCCCCCACATCAGCGAATTCATCGAATGTGCTTAGTGACATCACTCTTTTACGCAAAATAGCACCGCAGAAAGTTGTGGTACTGAGTGAAACCCGTAATAAGTGTATGATACTCAATTAGGGCTTTATTTTCGTTCAGTGGATGCAGCAAGAGAGCATTGAGGTATTAACCAAGATAGGTAGTAAGCCTATGTGCAAAACTGAATTTTTTAAGCCGTTTCGAGGAACGTTCAATGTTGCTTGAGATGTGCAGCGTTGACCTCTACAGATCAAGTTCATGCTAAGGGAAGTCTGCCTTGAAGAATACGGCTTTTCGCATGCATGATTCAGTATAAACAATATTTCGATTGATTTTTTGTTTTGGTTAGGATGGGAAGTATATATTCATCGTTATGTTAATAAATCCAAAGTGAAGAGATGGGGAAGTTTTTTGAACAATAGATAATATTTTTAAGTGCAGTGTTTGTCATGCGAATTATTTAGGATGCCACAATAAATCAAATTTGAATGCAATCATGTAATTGCGTGTAAATTCTGATGAATTGTTCAGGATGCCACAGTGTTTGGCATGAAATTTGTGGAGATTATTTCGAAGGCATACGATGGTTCTTTTATTTCTCATAAAAGTATAGCAGCGACGAAGTGGTGCTTTTGTCAACAAAGTTAGCGGTGCTGACTGAAAACCGATTCCTATTGGTTAGTTATTTGCAAAGGTTGTATTTTTTTGTTCAATTCATCTATATGAGATAAGTTTACGAATATGAAAGCTAATCTAAATATAGCTCCATATGTACATAGCTATGATACATGTATTTATTTTTATTATTTATATAGATTTCTCATCTTATTCTCTCCCGATTCTAGCAGAAGGCATATGGAACGTTCCCATCCACAGGAATGTGTTGAAGGCATAATACAAAAGTATATCGAATTTACATTTAGACTCCCTTGATAATCATCGTAAATATGCTTTTATATTAGCACATTACAGTAGTCAATATTTTAGTGGCGTTTTTGAGAAATGTCAATCTAAAAAAAAGACATCAATATGAGTCGACTAAATTTTAGGGCATGGAAGATTCATTGATATTACGCTATCTAAAAGATTCTCATTGATTTATCAATTACTAATAACAACTATATTCGTTTTCTTCGAGTTGAGATGGAGATAAACTTTCAGAATTATTCTTTTATGAGTCATATTTGCAGTGATGGGAACAGGCCATAGAGCAATAATTGTATGGGTGCAATTGTTGTTGGTATTAGTCTTCCTTGTGGTTTATTTGGTATGCTTTCCTTCATTTTCTTTGCCATTTTTTCTTTACGATGTATATTAGGAGTGTGGAATAACCTTCTTTATAAAAGCAGCTGTCCTCTCCCTCTCTCCCTCCCTTCCTTCATTAATTAGGACAGGTGGTTTTACTATATGCGCTCGATCTGTTCCCAAAACCTACATCTGATCTGTGGGTTTCGCGGTAGCACAAGCTTACCGAGAAACCGTTAGAAAGCAGTTTTCCAGCTGGCTTCGTTTACTAGAAGCGATTGCCAATGTACGCTTGATGGCCATCGGCTATCAAGACGCCGAGATAGTGTCACCGGCGATCAAAAATCGGATAGGGGAAATGAAGGAAGTTTGAAATGGCAAAACCGAAAGTTCTAAGAACTTAGAATTGCATCACATATCAAGGCTTTTTTTTGGTTTGTTTCGTTCGCCTTGCCGCAAAAAATCTGTTTAGTTCGCACATCATATCAGAAACAGAATATTCAACAGCCGGAAGTGCTGTTTCATGCTGTTGTCAGCATTTTGAACATAAATCTGTTCAGTGGTATAGAAGTTGTGACGTTTTGGCGTTTTAAATTTTTAGGTATTCGTAGCTGAGGGAAAAATTAAAGATGGGAGGGAAAGGGGTGCCATTGTGTGTGATTCTTGGTTGCGGTGGAGGGCCTATAGTGAAAGTTTTGGTAGTTGTGTTCGGTAGGCATTGTGGCATTTATACAGCGTGAGATACTTGCTCATCGACAACGTTTTAACTTGCACATTAAATCGTTTATTTGGTTGTTTTCGAAATAATGCAGTTTTCTTAGTTGATCCAAAACGTTTTCTCTGCCGCGATCCGTTTACATTAGTAAGGCGTAAAAATTGTTGCTTCGAGAGTGGATTTTCGCTCAGGTGTTTCCGAATGGGATAGTTGTCCGACAGGTGAAGATGATTTTTCTCTAGATTCGAAACTTGGTCACCAACAGCCTGTTGGATAGAATAAGGGTTCGGCAACATCGAACTGAGCAGAAACGTAGGTTTAAAATATGCTTGATGCAGCTGGGCTTCTCGGTCGGAAAAAATTGCTTATCTTTTTGATACAGCTAATATGGCTATTGTTAGGATGGAGGCCTAGATCGCGAACCGTCGATCTTCTTTATGCTGTTGTGGTTCTTTGACCTTGTATCGCTGGTCTTAATTGGGGTACGTGTTGTGCGTCATTACAACTTATTCGGCATCGGAAGACGTGGCTTCGACCCGAACAATGCAATGGGTGTGAATAATCACTTTCCTATCGTATTTCCTCTCGACAAAAGAGCTTCAGCATTAGCAGCCGGTAAGTCACTTTATTGACTATTATTCTAGCGTCGAAATTTTTGGAGATTAGCTCCAGTTGTCATTTTGATAGGTAATTTTATAATTTGATATTTGAAAGGTAGTTTTATTCGATAATTTTGGTAATTTGGCTTTTTGAAAAATGCTATGGTGGGAGGGTATTTTTGGAAAACCAGTGCTCAACTAATGCTAAGGCTCTTTTTCTTCCGATGAGCCGATATTCATATTGCATATTATTAATTGCTTCGATTTAGGATGTTGGCCCTACTTGTAGTTGAACCGGAAGGGCACAGTATAATAATACTTCGTAAAAATGATGATTTGTTGTAACAATATTCATGACGGCGATAGTAATAGCAGTAGTGACAATAATAGTGATCGCAGTAGTAATACTAATAGTCATAGTTCATAGTAACAGTAGTATTAGCAGTAATAGTAGTGATAATAGTAATAGTGTTCATAATATGAATGATGGCAGTAAGTTGTAGTAGTTATAGTAGGATACTCTAAAGAATTTTGATGATAATAATGGTAGCATCAGAGCTACGAGCAAATTTATTACTCTCTCATACCCAACAATCTTTATTAAATTGGCCAAACTTAGAGATGGGAAATATCGCATTTAAATTTAAATTCCTCTTTATTTTGCTCGTCGAGTTGGGATCCGGCATAATTTGAATCCGTTATTTTGCTAGACGCTTAGGCTGTCCGATAGCATATCCTTAAAGCAAGCAGACGATTTGGAGGTGATCCATAACCACCTGTAAAATTATAATACGGGATTCACATAAGTCACCTATAAATCGCGTTGGTTCATAAGCCATTGCCGTACTCTGCAAGTTAGTATGTATTACTGAAAGGGCCCAAGCCCACACGATATACATAGTACTCAAGTTTTTCATTCGTTTTCTTTTGTACTGCTTAGATTCCTGTTATCACAAAATGAGTCGTGTTCTCGCCTAAGTCTTCAGGCAATAATGGCCAGTGTTCTTGCATGCATCCGATTGTCTGCACGCCTATTTGCATACTAATTTTACTTTCGACCGGTCAGGTTGTTCTCGAACACTTCTGCTAACTGAGTTCACTGAATTCACCAATTCATTTACAATTCGTTCAGCGGTCGTTTACTAAATCCATTCAGTCATTTAAATAATTTGCATTTTTTATAGGGGGCTTTTAACAAGCGGCTATTTATTCAGTTGACGTGTTCCCACTAGTTTCTTATTGTTTCTTTCAATTTTACACGACAGATTAGTCACCAAAAATTTGAGATCGCAACTGGATCACCTCACATCTTAGATTATTAACACTTTATTAAAGCGAATTTATACGAATGAATTGCACTGATCAGTACTGATCAGTTGAAATATGACCAAAAAGCACTGCTTGTGTAGCGGTCGCCATGTGATAATTTATATTGAAATATGATCTCAGTGCTGTGTAGTCACGTGATCTTCATCACATTATTGTGCCTCACCATCACAGGGCCATGTAAATCGCAATCTTTGCCAGTGACCATGCATTGCGCAATATAATTTCCGATGTGCTGAATCATCACCACATATCTAATAAAATCGAAGTGGGCGTTCGTGACTAAGTGATCGTTAAATTTCAGCATTACTAATGATGAAGGCGTTTTTCGAGGTTGTTCTCTTTGTACGTTTAAAAACTGGACATATACGACCTTTGTGGATTATGGTTCCGTTATGGATTTTCCTTGTTATTGCGATCGTTGAACTCACTCGTCGTCTTATCAGCATTCATAATAAGGCTACGGCTGCTGTGAGTCGATAGCGGTGAATTATTTATCTCAAACTGAATCTTTTTTTTTCTCATCTTTAGCGCAACATATTTCGGAGCTCAATTTTATGTGTGAAGGATTCATATTGCGCAGGTATAGTAATCCATATACTTTGGGAGTGGAAAAGAAATAGGAGAACCATAACACAATGACAATTGTTGTGTTATTCGATGAACTGGTCAAAGTAAATAACACATTTTTATATTTTATCAATTTTGGCCATTTTTTATCCTATTTTCCTCAAAAGTTGTGCATCTTTAAACATTTGAAATGTTTTGTGCTTTGATCAAAATCCACTGATCAAATGCTGAAATTTTGCTCGATTGTTAGCGTGTTGAATTCTGCATGGTAATTTGGAGAATTCATTTGATTAATTTTGTTATTGTCGTTGTTCTTTCTTTTAATCTTTGCAAGGTCTTACTTCAGCATTTTATTACTGAAGTGAAGCAGATGAATATATGTTAGCTTGTTGGTGAAAGATAACAATACTATTGATTGCTTTGTGTATTGTATTAAACTGAATTTGATTCCAGGGTAATTGGATGAGAAAGTTTTGTTTTTGAGCCCATTCGCTATTCATTTTTTTTTTTTGAGCTGGAGGCTACCGAATTTCTCGATTTTTCGATGCTATAAAGTACATTCTTGGCATTTTTAACTGTTGACCATATAAATATGTAAAGGATAAGTGTTCTAGAGGTGTCCACATCGTGCAAGATTAATAGTGAGGGTTGTTCCGGTGTTTTAGGGAATTGTTATTGAATTAAATTAATAATCCACCGACTTCAACGTCAGAAAACGTTTATTTGCTAGTGCTTCACATCGAATTTCAAATATTTCATATACTTCAAACTCTTCAAAAAATGGATGCTATTTTCCAATGAAGAGTAACATGCCCCGAATGGAAAGCAATTAGCAAGTACATTTCGCTGTTTCGTTGTTTGTTTGAAAATTCTTTCAAAACATTTTCATTTCATTTGTGGAAAGACAAGTGCGAAAAACTGGCACTTGTGAACTTATTTGATTGGGGTTTTTTTTGGATTTAGAGTCAGTTCTGGCAAGACTCTTCTTTGAAATCCAGATAGGTTGTGTCATCTCTATCTTTCAATTAGTATATCTCTTATGTCCAGTATTTTTTTATTTGAATTCTGCATTTCTAGTATTTTCGTCCTTCTAATTTCCTACCGTGATTCTCACCTCCGATATGTTGTACTGCATTCAGTGTAACTGTTATGTTTAATATACAAATCTCATTGAATTCTTTCAAGAGGCGTCTAGATATGTGAATAGTTGCGATCACAGAATTCAGGACACAAATAAGCCCCTTTTTGATAACCCTGGAAGTATTGTTCTTGTAGCCGTGGCCAAACTGCGTCTCGTGCTCATCGTCTATCTGTTGCATTATAATTGTTGTGAGAATGTGGAGGAATGTGACCGTAGTTATTGGACTAATTTTCATCACTTCATATCCTGCTCCATTCAAGCAGATATCGTCATTATCACTCACCTAAAGCCCACCTGGAGACCCAAACATTTGCTTTCAAAATTTGGTTACAAATTTCATAGGAATTTGTCTACAAATTTTTTATGCCTTGTATATTAAGGTATACGACCTTATTTTTATTTACTTTATTCGATAAAACGTTCACTACGAACAAAAGTATCTTTATATCGCTTCCACCTCCGCTTATCTGAAGTTGCAAGGTCTCGCGAAGGTTAGGGGCTTGGGTCCGTCTCCTGCCCACCGGATGTTGACGAGTCGATTCATCGTCTATCCACTAAAGAGGAGAGGTCGGACTTGCTCTAGGCCCCTTGTCCCGATGAGGCCGCTGGTCGGAGCGACTCGGTAGGACTGGTTAGGGGCCTCCTAAAACAAACAGCGCAGTAAGCAATACTAAACGATGAATATACTATCTTGAAAACTAATTAAATAATTGAAGGTTTATATAAACATCTGTTTATTATAAGTATGCAAGAAGTTAATTCCATATAATTTTGTCCCATACGTTTGTATCTTAATGTGCATCGTGTGTACAATTTTTGTGCACATACATTGGTAAAATCGCTAAATCAAAAATGTTATGAAAAAATTTGAATGAGACGAACACGGAACAAACATAGCAGAAGTTGTCATTAAAAGTGATATAAAATGTAGCTTTTGTGGTGGCAACCTATGCGAGTTGACGATACTAAAATAAAAATCGTCAGTACAATTTAAAACAAAAGATTGTGAACACCGGCATTGAAGGGTAGCAGTCAACGTAGTCAATAGTTGTAGAAAGTCACAAAAGCGACCTAACAGTGTAGTGGAACAAAGTGTTTGTGATCGAGGCAGACATCCTTGCCTTATGCTAATCTTTTTTCTTTTTTTTTTTTGAGGGGAATGTAGAGCACCTCAAATGCAATGGTATAAAACATCATCATAGGCTATGGCCAACGAAATAAGCAACAGCACAACACAATTAAACAATAATGCACGGAGTGCAGAAACAATATGTGACCTGAGGTCACCGTGGCTGATGAACGGCAGGAATAACTAGCATGCTTGAAGTGTAGCTCGCTTTATAGGATCTCCTTTTGAGAGAAATTTCCAATTCGCCACTTTCATGAGCACATTTTGATTTTTACCAAGTATTTTGCATTTTCCCACAATTCTCTATAATTTTGGTAAGCAAATATACCGTGCCTGCACACCATTTCAATACCATTCCTAATCTCCCACTTCTCATTTCCCGTCACTTTTCTATATAGCTAAGAAAAGGGCTTCTTTTGAATTCAATCACTGATGACATTTGTTCAGCGTGTAAGTAAGGGATCAGTTTGAAAAAAGCAAAGAACTTCATTAAACCAAACATTTCCTAGCCGCTTTTAAAGTGTCTGCTGCTTTCGCCTAGTAAACATATGCAGCATTTAGACAACGCTTCACAAAAAACGTTTTTTAAATTCTCGACGGCATCAACCGAACCATTTCCTTTCGCCCACCTTAAAGTGCTACTGCGGCGAACAAACGCTTTTTGATATGGACCTAATGCAGCAACGAAACTTTCGCCGCAATTAGCATAGTGGTAAGTACCCCACGTTGTGGCCGTAGCGGCACAGCTTCGATTCCTGTCCTGGGCACCATTGACAGCAACCCAGTCAAAAATTGAGCGTTGCCGTTCCTAGTGAAACGAACCTAGCGCCCACAACATATTACTGCAAACAATACAGGGTTTTTGACACGGGCTTCCTGGGGAACTCAAACGAACCGTCCAAGTAGCGTAGTCGTTACTAATCCGCGTTGAGTCCGTGGCGACACAGGTTCGATTCCTGTCTTGGGCATCATTCACAGTAACCCATTCACATGTTGAGGGCTCCTCTGCTTTGGAGAACTAAACTAGCGAACTCAAAATACTACTGCAGGGAATACAGGTCGTCTGAAACAGTGATCGTGGCAAACTGAAACGAACGGCGCAAGTAGTATAGTGGTTAGTACTCCA